>JAWNLA010000108.1:21292500-21892500 GCA_035041605.1 Drosophila atroscutellata
CGTTCCTTATACAAGAACTGTGTATTCCCACAAATATATTGGCAAATATGTTCTGTCCAAATGCAGGGATCTCATATTGGCACGCATATTGAGTAGGCTTAGATCGGATACCTTACTAAACAAAAAAGTATTGATTTTATGAACGATTATTCCTAAGCGTTCTATAGTTATATACCTTATATGGTTAATGGTACCTTCAAATATACATATTCAATGGATTTTAACAGTTTTTACTATTGGCCACAAGTCGGCGCAAGTAAAGATATATGTAAATGTTTTCAAAACTACAATTTTAATTTTTGTAGATGCTCTAAAGTTGAGCTGTTGGCCAATAAGCTGTATAGTTGTCCGCTGGCCATAATCCACCTGTCTCTTGTGAGCCACAAGAAACTTTTCTTGTTAAGCCCGTTGCAGATTTGGTCCTGACTCCGACTTTGGCTCCAACTATCGTGGCATCTACCTTACGCAGCATGTGTATCATAGTTTTAAAGTTTGCCCTCCACACAACAACCCTCCACCTCCGCATTCCCACAAACTTTTCATTTCAATTCTTATCTGTTTTTGGGAGCGTGAATCATTTGAAGCGGAACTTATCAACCTTTCAGCTCATTGGTCAATTGGTAAATCGGTTTCCTTTTCTAATTGTGAGCGAAAACATCAGTTTGGTCCTTAAACATGTCAATCTTAGCATATCAGTAATGATCCGAAATCTAGCACAACAATTTCAGCTGCATTAAAAACAAAGATTAGATATACAAATATAGATACAGATAAAGATATAGTTATAGATATAGATATAGATATAGACACAGATAAAGATATAGTTATAGATATATATAGATATAGATATATATAGATTTAGATATAAATAGATGTAGATATAAATATAGATACAGATTTAGATATAGATATAGACATAAACGTAGATTTATATATACACATACATAGATATCGATATATATAGATATATATATGGATATAGATATAGGTATAGACGTAGATATTGATATAGATACAGATTTAGATAGACATAAACATAGATTTATATATATATATATACACATACATAGATATTTATATATATAGATATAGATATGGATATAGATATAGACGTAGATATAGATACAGATATATGTACATATTAGATAACGCTTCATTTTGTCCTAGATCCTTATAGATGTCATAGTAGAACATATTATAATTTCTTACAGCTATTGAGATAAATGCCTGAGGGAGCACATCTGAGGCACCTTTCTATATATATGTATATATATGAATTAGATATAGACAAACATACGTATTTTATTTATTACCATAATGTAAACAAAAATGGAATTGAACATAAGACATGTACAGATCAATTTGTTTTCAGCTTTGGCTGAGGAATCTCATTACCGCGACGCTTTCCCAGCGCCAGTGTCCAGCAGATAATCCAAATCGGAAGAAATATGGTGCAGATGGCAAAATAAAGCCAATTTCCATAAATCTAAAATAGAGAGAGAGAGACAGGTATAGAGACTTAATATAAAAGAAAGAAAGAAACTAATGATGATTGGGAAAGGGACTCACCACTGAATCAATAAGCGCAAATGCTGCCGCATCCATGGCAGCTGTGGCGGCACGCAGCAGAAGCTGTTGCATGGTCAGCTCGGGAAACTGATAGAAACTCATGATGAGCACAATGATATAGATGACCACCAGTGGATTCAGGAGAAGCGTCCATAATCGCGCCACGCTGCGCAGTGTGCTGTTCCTAGTGCTAGTATTTAAAGCAACAACCATGGGCACCGTTAGAACGCCCACAAAGAAGCCCAACGAGAAATTGAGCAGACCAATGACAATCAGAGTGCAGCCGTAGATGAGCAGCAAGCTGATATGCAGCAGCTCGAGGCCTCCATCCGGCAGTATCACCACGAATGGCAGCACGAAGCCGATCAGGCTCAGCGCTATCAGTACTGAGGCGGTGAGCGGAGCGGCGCTTAATGGCAGCTCCAGCATATAATGTTGCAGCGGCAGCACATTGCCCAAGTAACCGATGAGCAGCACCACAACCAAATATATCAGTACGGAGCCATAGGGCAAAGATAGTTTCAATGACTTAGTATCGGGTTTGGGGGCAATAGTTTCCTGCGATGATACTACGGCCGCTGCATCGAGTGTGGACCATGTGAGATAGGCTTTGATGAAGCTGCAGGCGACAAGCGCGACCAGTGCTGGCATATAGTCGCCAATTGATATGTAGCGATCATTGTGCACAATTACGTAGAAAAAGAAACTCTGATGAAACCGCTCCAGCAAATTGTTCAGACTACGCGCAATGCCCTCGATAGCCTTTAAGAGTGGCACAGCCGATGAGGTGGGATTGCTTTTTACATTGGAGTTGGTAACACGCTTCGCAGCGGATATGGTTAGCGCATCGATGCGATAACGATGAAATAGTCCATGATTACCATTGGGCACACCCGACGATTGCGTCGCAAGCATGGCCAGCATTTGGCGCAGATTCTGCTCGAAGTTTGATAGATTGGAGCGACGCTTTTTGCGCAGCGTCTGCTTGTAGCCCGAGGTGACGCCCTCGCGCGCCATTATGCGCTGCACCAAATTGAACATATCCAGATTGGGCAGCTTGCCATTGAGGCCCTCAATCTTGACATCAACATAATCTACGTTAAATCTGATTAAGCATCTATTGTGTCAAGTCAATTTTGCAAATTCACATACCAATTTCCAGATCCTGCACTTCGATATTTAGCGCCGCTTGAAGCGAGCCAGCACGTGCCGGTAAATTGCCCGATAGTAGATATGAATTGGAGCTGTCTGTGTGTGGTGTTTTGTCGCCGTCATGGTAGGCCTCCAGCCAGGCCTGCATGCCCAGCTGCTCCTGCTCGGTGACCAAAAATATCAAATCCTTGGCCCAATAGTTTTTGCCTGCAATGCGCAAATCTCTTGCCAATTGCCATCTATATAAATACCACATATATCTATTGCTACTTACGCCTTGCAAAATCCGCAAATGCCAAAAGCAGCGGCACACTGGGTGATATTTCCACATGCACCGAGCTGGGTGCACGATAGGGCGCCGAGAATACAATCCCTTCTGTGGATCCAATGCGCGGAGCACGCAATATGCCGTAGATGTTTTTGCCATGAAACTCCTTGCCGCCGCCGAATGGATAGCGCAGCGAATAGTTATGTGTGTGCGTCTCAAGGCCAAACTCATTGAATTTAGCCAAGATCCAGGCGTGAGGCGTCGTCGATTGATGATCCTTCCGTTCGCGCTGCAACTCCTCCAGCAGTTGGACGGCCAGTCGATTGGCGTCTATGCGTATCTCTGGATACACCAGACCTAAATCCAATCAATATATACAAAATATGTATATATATTTATATATGTACTAAGTATTACAGCGCTACTCACCTGGTGAGAGCGCATTTTCTGATAAATAGGTGCCATGGTTGAATTCCGGCAGGGCCAGGCATAGAAACCAGACCACGCCCGCTGTGTAGAATGCGTAGCAAACCTTGCGCACATGCTTCGCTAGATTGTCCACCAGCTTGTTATGCGTGGATAGCGATGGATCGGACAGCAGACCCATTGTTCCAGGCACTAGTTTCCATAAAACAACAGAAACAACAAAATTCAACCGGCACAGCTAGAGCTGCAAAACATTGGCAAATACTATCGATAACTGCAATCAGCAGGCAACCAGGGCTGCATAACGCTATACTAATGTTGCTGATAGTTTTGAGATTCCATTCGCTTGCTTATTTTATATTTTTATAGTTAGAAATAAATATATATTCTTATGAGCAGATATAATTCCGATATCGTTTTCGTTTTTGTATCTTATCCATTTTTAATCAATGTAAGCCATTTTTTGATATTCCCAATTGAAATAATAACGCCCGTTATAGTAAATTAATTTGATTGCCCCCTTCAATTTAGCTAGGTAATGCAATATGTCGGCTTGTAAAAATAAAAAACATTCATGGGATGGGGTTCCTTAGTTACGAGATGTAATTTTGCATAGAGATTAAGATTAAGTTTATCTGCAGCAGCCGGCATATCAGCGAACGCCTTTTATATTGTTCAAGTAGACAAACAATTCATAATCAATTCAAAGTTCTTTGCTGCTGCTGCTGCCATGCCATAGCCCTCCTTGTCAATCTCACAGGGTAAATAGAAAAAGAATCGCTCTGCTTGTGCAGCCCTGGTCCATTATTTTCCATTCGCGCAAGAGGTTAATTGAAATATTTACATTTAGCAAACGAAGAGCAATCATGGCAGGCGGCAACACACCGCGTGTTGTACAGGTGACCAATATAGCGCCGCAGGCCACCAAGGATCAAATGCAAATGCTGTTCGGCAACATTGGGAAAATCGAGGAGATTCGACTGTACCCTACCATCCGAGATGTCTCTTGTCCGGTGCAATCGCGCATCTGCTATGTGAAGTACACGGAGACGACCAGTGTGCCGATTGCCCAACATTTGACAAACACGGTATTCATTGACCGCGCACTAATCGTTATTCCGGTGCTGGCCATACCAGAGGAGTATCGAGCGCTGGAGATGCTCAAGAATGGCACCATTGTGCCCGGTCTACAGAAGCCCGACGCCAAGCTGCCGCCGGAGGTTATCAATCGCATTGAGGGACAGTTGCCGCAACAAGTAATCAAGACGTACGACCCCAAGCTGCTTGAATTCAATCTGCCCGAATATCCAGCGTTGCCCTCCTTCTACGATGGACGCAAAGTCGAGGAAATCCGTCGCACCATCATCGTCTGCGATGTGCGCAACGAGTGGCGACTGGACGATCTGATGGAGTGCTTCCAGCGCGCTGGCGAGGTAAAATACGCTCGCTGGGCAGAAAAGGATAACAAGACCTATTGCATGATTGAGTTCTGTGAGCAGACGAGCGTCATCCATGCCCTGCGTCTGCAGGGTCAGGAGTTTAAGGGTGGTCATCTGAGTGTCTACCATTCGACGTACTCCATAACGAAACCGGAGGCGAAATCCAATGAGGCTGCCCAGGCCGAGATCGAGGAGGCTATGACAATTGTGAAGGAAGCACAGAGCATGATCTCCGCCGCCATTGATCCCGTCATCGGCATGCTGGCCAAGGACAAGCGACGACGTTCGCGTTCAGATTCGCGTTCGCGCGAACGCCGTACCAGCAGCCGATCCCGTTCGCATCGCTCGACCTCGCGGCGGCGACGACCCTCCGGCACCCGGGAGCGACGCAGTGTGTCCAGGTCGCGACGCACGCGGTCCCGTGGGAAAAGCTCGTCGCGGTCGCGCAGCAAGCTTTCCCGTTCCCGCCATCGAAGCAGTGGCTCACGCTCGCGTCGATCTCGCTCACGCGGTGGCAAACATTCGCGCTCGTCGAGATCGCGTGGCAAACGCTCCCGATCTCGAAATCGTCACAGCACCTCACGCAATACACGTCGCTCACGCTCACATGGCGGTGGAGGAAAAGGAGGAGCAGGAGCAGGTGCATCTGGCCTCGAAAGAGGAGGAGGGGGCGGTGGCGGCAGCAGTGGCAATGGCAATGGGAAACGCTCCCGATCCCGCGAGCGGAGTAGCAAGAAATCGCATCGCGCACGCTCGCCACGCTCCAGCAAGTCGAGATCGAGTCGCAGCAAAGATGTTGCCACCAGCTCTACAAAGTCCACGTCGACGTCCAGACGACGATCCCGTACTTCGGATGCACGCAAGCCGAAATCTATTGTGGAAGATGCTGATGCAAAAAGCTCTCGCAAATCGGTCAGCGTTGAGAAGTCGGATAACATGGATATATCCAACTCACCATAACGATGAACGATCCGATCGACTGTGCCATATGAGCAAAGTTCCCCTGATTTTGATAAGAGATACACTGAAAGAATATTTCCAAAGCAACTTTACTTTACTTTTGCTATTTATATAAATTTGGACTGCTGCCAATTTGTGTAATTAAGATTTGTATTAATTAATCAGCTAAGTTCTAGTTTTAAGTCTAAAGTTTGTTAAATTAAGCACAATTATTGAATATACAACCACTAAGCAGACTGCTTAGTGATGCAACTCTATCGGAGTAGAGCACCTTGCGATCCAAAAATAGCTTGGCCATCAGACAGAGCAGTTGGCAATACAGCGAATGCTCCTGGCCATATACCTCAAAGATGGAAATTATGCCATTGCGAAAGATCTCCCGACCGGGCGGACGTCGCTTATTGCAATCATACAAATGAAAGCTAAAACTCTTCTCCAATCGCATATATTTCATTTACAGAGGTCTTTTGTGAACATGCGCCATCTACGACTCATACCCACGACAAGGACTACTCGGAGGATGGCCAGCAGAGCCGAGTCGCCATTGGAGCAACTGCAACGAGAGCTCCCCTCTTTGCGGAGATCAACGAATCGGCAATCCTGTTTCTTTCGTCAATTTAGCAGTTCTACTTCGTATACCTAAGCGAATGTTGCAGGTTTCCTTGGTCACCTTGGTCACTAGCTGGTTGATTCCAAATACCCAAAATATATAAATAATTAATGTATTTTGTAACAACAAAATGAATCAGAGTTTTTACTACTGATTTACTCTTTGTGCGTCCGTCACTAGCTTTGATGCTCTGTATTTGCGGGAGTGAAACATTATATCAATATCCTGGCTGCGTTGCACACATTTATTTATCATAGTTCGATTGAAGTCTAACACTGTAAAACTTAACATATTTTATTGATTTCATTGACATGGCGACTGGGCGTTGAGAATGGTGACTGTTGGCCGAAATAACTTCGTTTAAGTACCCACCGTTTGCTAATACTAGAAGTCAGTTAAACATTTGTACTTGGTTGTTTTGGTGGAAGCGGGAATTCATGGATCATGACTCGAGCGACTCAAAGAGCTTCTCAAGCAAATCTCTCAGTTCGATAGCAAAGGGCAACTTTTCCAATGCATCCTTTTGCTTATCCGCTAGATGATCTGACAGCATGATTAATTGCTTATGTAGTTTTGTGCCTCGCAACATTGCCCTACATTTGGCACTGAAGCCGAACAGCTTCCAGAGACAAAGCACCACCAGATGGTGCTCCACATAGGAATCGATGTTTGTATCACATCCATCCTGTACTGGCTGTAACACAATGTACATCAATAGATCCACGAATCCGGTCATGGCGACCAACTGCATCCGGTTGCCATTGGAAAAACACATGTTGCGCAGAATGCGGAGGCAGCGCAGCCGCAGGATGCACAGTGGGGGGTTGCGACGTACGGCATTGAGCAGTGAGTTGAAATGACAGATCTTAGAGCCGTGCTCATATCGGGAGAATATCTCCCAGAAGGCCAGCCAGCCAAGCCGCACCTCTGGCTTCACTTTGGCCCCATTGCAGCATCGGCCGCTTGCCGGCAGTACCGTATCAAACATGTCCAGGACACGCATCTTGCTCAGACACAGGCGACCCTCGATGCAGGAGCAACAATTGATCATCACTCGCAGCGCGGCGTCAATAATTGAGTCCGCATGAGAATTGTCGGCGGTTGCCTCCTTTTTGGTTGTCTCGTGTTCAGCGACGCGCACCATTAGCTGGAGCAGCGAATGGGAGTGGTTAGAAAGCAGCAGTGATGTCTGCTTGCACATTTCGAAAGAATGTTCGGTGAGCAGCATCGACAGTCGCACGGTCATGTGTTTGAGCATAATTGAATGCGAAATCCAGGGCCACAAGCGTAGCAGGACACGCACCAAGCGAGTGGCCAGTTGGGGATCCGTGATGACGGCATGCGACGCACTGTGCCAGTTCATCAGCATGTTGAGCTGCACGAGAAGATTGTTGATAATATCGCGCGTCTTGTGGGCACCCACCCGCCTCACATAGACGGTGGCATTGCCCACGGTGGCATCGTCAAGGAATGTCTCCATCAGGTGGAGAACTCGTTGCAACAGCTTGCAGCTAGCTGCCATGTCTGTCACTTGGGACGACAGCTTCAGCAGATTGCCGAGCACTTCACAGACCTGCACATGGCTCTTTGTTGGTGGATGCAGGAAGCTGTATTTGCCGTTCGGATAGTGCAGCTCAAAAAGCCGATCCATCCGATTATAGAGTTGAGAAGTTCCGGGTCTTCTTGGATAGCTTTCTATTGCTTGTTTCGGATTAGTTGGCGTTTTTGATTTAGATTTTTTTTGTTCCGCCATGGGTTTCAAGCTCAGCATTTGAAGTTTTTTGTTCAAGGTGTTCCCCCTGTCACTGACCGTGATCGTGTCCGTGTCCGTGTCCATGACCGTCTCCCCCTCATCTTCGTCCTCATCACCAGTGTCGTCCGCATATTCTTCAAATATGACTAGTATATTGAGTTCCTCTTTGGAATTCATCACCTTAGCCAGCAGCAACGATAGCGTTGCCAGTGTATATTGCTGGACAGTTCCGTGGACAAAGTTCGAACTTAAGCCATACATGATCAGATCACAAAGCACATTGGGTTGCGAGCGAAACTTCAGACAGAGATATTTATAGGTGTCTTCATCCTTCAAGAAGACCATTAGCAACTTAAGGAGTTCAATGATATGATTTTCTGGCACAGGCAACTGCTGATCGAGCACAATGTTCATCAGCGAGTAGTAGCCATCGATCAGCAAAGTGTCGCGACAGATGCTACGCTGTATAAACTGAACGTTGTGCTGATAGCACAGTGAGTAGAGCCGACAGATATTGCCAGCGCACAGATCCATATAGGCTAAATGGTTTGTCATCTCGGTTTTTGGCATTTTCATAATATCGCTGAGGGCATGGACGAAGGCGTACTGGGCGAGAGAAGCACACGAGATTGGGTTTAGAACGATTAGACGGATGCAGATGCTCACATAGCAGCCAATAATCTCGCACGAGTGTTTTGCGCTGGACCTATCGTCGCCTGGTCTTATACTCGAGGCTACATGCAGTGCGCCGAGTGCCAAGTTTGCCTCCTTGTGGAACGAGTGGTGCTGCAACAGGAGGTTGCAGGCATCGGTGCCAGTGTGCGGCATCAGCAGCTCGAAGAGACGTCCGGCCAGCTCACGCACCAGCATCAGCTCATTAGCATTCAGCAACGTGACGAGACAAGTTTCGGCCAGACCAGGTAGAAAATCATCAAAGTTCAGCAGGACGATAGGCAATTTGTCCCCGCTGCTCTTGCACCAATTGGCCACCGCCACCCAGGCCAAAGTGCGCACCTCTCCATCAGCATGACCACAAAGGCCCATGAGGTAGCGCAGCACCTTCAAGCCAGAGCTAGACTTCCATCTGTCGGCTGGCCTGAACTGGCTGTGCGACTGCAGCTGACAGATGATCAGCAGACAGTCCCTTTGCCACTGGGCTCCAGTCTGGGTGCTTGTTCTAAGGCTGCTCGACAGCTGCACGAACTGCTGATAATAAGACTATAAGCAGATAGAGATTGAGGAAGAGAGAGGGAGAAAACGAGGCAAATGGAAAATTATAACGGCCAAATCAGAAATAGTATTTGAAATAAAATACATTAAATCTGCTCACCTGCAGTTCGATGTCCTCAAGATTCAATGGCTGATTGCTCAGCTGGCGCAGGACCCTTAGAAGACAACGGACATGTTGCAAATTCCGAAGCTCGAAATTGGTGCGAGCCAACTTGCTTAGCTCCATGAAGAGTTTGGTATGCCAGGAGATGTTGTTGGTCTGGTTGTGGTGTGAAGAAGATATGAGCAACACCAGACACTCGGTGACCAGGTGCAGCAGATGCAGAGACACGTTGTTATCGTGCAGTATCAAAACGAAACTGTGATCCGGATCATTTGTGAGTGTCTCGCACAAGCCGTGCAACACCTGGGGCAACCGATGGCGCAAACAGCTGCGGCAGAGCTCCAAAAATTCGGTATACAACTTGCGATCCGCATCGTTGCTGGGCATTACGCGCAAATACTTGTGCAACAGCATCCACAGTCGTTCGGCTTGAACAGGCTCGAAATCGTCGCGCATGTATACCAGGAACATCTGAATGCTGGCCAGCAGCTGTTGCAGCATCTCGTGGCTGCTGCAATTGTTCGCCTCGGCCAGTTGATATTCCAACTGCCGATGCACTTGGGTAGCATGAACCAATGCCAGCTCTGACGCTCGCAGCTTCAGTGACTGCCTAATGTCCAGCTCACGAATCGCGGACATCGTCAGATTTTCAGGACTGTCACAGACACAGTGCGCAACAAGGAGACGCCAATATTGGGCATCAAGCGCCGCATTGCCCGCAAAGAGTGTGGCACGCAAATGTTCCTGCATGGCCAGTCCGTGCATGGCTACTGTGGGCGAGACACTGTTGCTCAGCACATAGGTTACCGGCAGCGACATTGCGGATAGATCCACGTCCAGCTGGAGACTGCTCTCCTCAACAGTGATGTGCTCGTCAAAGAGCAGCAGAAATATGCAGGTGCTCGCCTCGGCGCACAGCTGCTGCGAGTGGGGCAGCAGGAAAATGCATCGCATCAAACAGACCAACAGCTCGGCATTGTCGTTGAATTCGCGCCGGAATCGTTCGCTGCGACAAAGCACACGGAGCAGAATGCCCACGGCCGGCAGCAGTGTGTCCGCATCATCAGCAGCAGCACACAACATGAGATCATGTATTGCCCTCAAACAGAGCTCATAGGCGCCATCGCAGCTGGTGTAGGTATGGGCAGCCAGCCAGTTGTGCATCAAGATATTCAGTTGAACGAGCGTCGATTTGCGTATGGCCGGCTTTATATCGGGCGTGCCCAGTAGACGCAGCAGCGCTGGCATAGTTTTTGTGGCTGCTGCACTGCTACTGCTGCGATCGCAGAATATGCTGGCGTACTCAATTGGTGGTTTAATCAAGCACAGATTATGGCCGAGCAGGTCCAGGGACAGCTTATGCATTGCTGGTCGATATTTGTGCTCTTGGTCCTGCCCGATAAGGATGTAGGCCACACGCGCCATGGCATCCTTGCGCGTTTCGGCATCCGGATGAAATAGATAGCAGATGTTGCCGCGCAACGCTTGCGGCGTCTCCACATATTGGCCATCCGGCTCGAACAGCTGCCAGAGCAGTAGCTGCAGTTGCGGCTGATTAATGGCCCGACAGACGAGCAGCGGCACCACTGGCATCACCATCTTAAAGATGATGGCAAACTCATTCGCTGGGATCACTTTGACCAAACCCAGCAGCATGATTAGATAGTCAATGCACCACTGTTGCAACGCCAGTGGCGGCAACGATTGCAACGGCCGCCAACCCGCCACCAGCAGCTTTCGCAAGAGTCCTGTACTTATTGGCAGACCCAAAATGTGATGTCGGACCAATTGCATGTTGCTGCAGCCGGGCAAATAGTTCGTCTTGTTCATGAACGCATGAAAGTGCTCGACAACGGGCTGTTTTAGCAGACGCAACGCATAGTTGCACAACTTCTTGTCGGGCAAATCGAAGATGGTGAGGAGCAGCGCTTCCGCCTGATTACGCAGCTCTGGCTTGCTCATGTACAAACTGGTACACTTGACAATTGTATCGCAAAGCAGTTGCAGCAGGCACTCACTGCCCAGTTGCACGATGACGTAGCTTATCTCACGCTGTTTCGCCATCATTTCCAACGGTGGCAGTCTCTTTTCGGCCAATAGTTGACCCACAGCCAATCCATATGCGGCCTTTAGCAGAGTCATTTGCTTTTGCTCCAACGTATTCTCTTTATTGATCACGGCGTACAGCTGGCACAAATCATGCCGGCGCTGCGGCACACACCACAAATAGCTGCTGTCCAGCATCAACGGTTGCAGCAGCGTTCGACCAGTTGCATGATCGATGGTAGATGCATTCTGCTTTATCACATCTAGCAGCAATCCATTAAATATCAGAGATTGCAGTCGCTGCATCATTAGCATTTTGCCCATGTTGCGCGTCTCTGTGACATTTGACACATCGATGCTGTTGCAGTAGCTCTTTAAGTCGGCCACAATTGCGCCCAGTCGCTGCACATGGTGACCGGGCATGTGCGCGCCTAGCTGAGCAAACGACTTGATCACCTCAACAATCAGTTCGATCGGTTGCCAATTGTGAGTACAGTGCTCCAGCTCTGGCCGCTTTAGTTGGTCCAAGCAGCCAGCTAGCAGCAGACTCAAAGCGGTGGAAATACGCAATTGTAGATTGGCCTTCACATCCGATTCAATACACTTGGCATAATGGATTGTCCTAGTGCGCTTGCCAATGCGATCCTGCATCAGCTTAATAATCGTAAGCAGGACACGATTAATGTGAAACAATGTTTCTGACGATTGCTGCAACTTTTGCATTTGCAGCAAGTGGAGGTACATGTTCGGCGTCTGCAGCAGATACTCAACGGGATAGTCGCATACTTTGATTTGTATATTGATCAATTGCTGCTGCAACTGCTGATCGTTTTCCACTGTTAGCCCATCCACAATTGTAAACATTGTGTCTAAGTCGTTTAGGCCGGCGCGTGACCAAGCTGTTTCATAGTCTTCAGCCTGCAGATGGAAGCCATCGACTGAAAATGCCATTTCGCTCATGCTGCTCTGTGATTCACCTGCAAAGATAGCAATGGAGTCGAACATCTTCTTATCAAGATAACAACATATTTTGATTTTTAAGTTACCTGAACTATTGTACACAATATCAAGCAGGCCCTCTATTTTATCCAGCAGTTTAATGCAATGTTCTGTCGACAGACCACGCAATATTTGTCGTATTTTTAACAACTCTGTTTGGAATCGGCGGTAAGGAATCTTGCGGACAATCACATCGCAATAGTCGGAGCGCATCAGCTCGAGCAACAGGGCCAGGACGCGATCGGGGGCTGTTGGTGGTGTGAAGCCAAACCAGCGGATCAGTTGCTTTACCAGAAACACCGGCCTAAAGTTGATTGCATCTCCATGATGCAAGCAGCGCATTAGACATGTTTCAACATGTTCGAATGTGCGCATGCGAATTTCCACTGATTCATTTGTCAAGGCTTGGAGGAGCAATTCGTTCTCATTCGCCGATGTTGACATCTTGCGACTCTTTTATCTGTTAAGATTTCACACCGTGAACATGATTCAAACAGTTTGCTGCACTTACCATTTGTAGTCTCCTTATTTTACATCAACCAAAGCATTCTTTGCAATTGCCAAGCGCATTTTGAAGCGTCGTCGACTTTTCCGCTTATAATAAAGCCAGCAATTATTTTCGCCGCCGTTGTCTTAAACAGCGCTGTTACTTTACACAGCAATCAATATTGCGCTATGCTCATTATTGCGCTATGCTCATTATTGCGTTAATGCTCAAACAGATACTTAAAAGCACGGTGTTGGTAAATGAGCTATGTTGAGGACTCATACTTAACAGCTGGTAAATTGTTTTCTGTCTGGCAGGCAAAGTACCGTATCTTCAGTAAATCTGATTTCACATTTTATTTACATTGGCAAGAATAATGTATATCGAAATTGTTTTTAAAAGCGCAACCAAATAACAGAAATGATCGGCAATTGCTTTGAGGTCAACAGTCGAAGCGAAAATTCTTTCGCTTCAGCAACTGAATGCCCCATGTATTGTCGTCGCTGGACCAAAAACTCAAGCGCATAATAGTTATTCAGCAAACGGACCAAGCCTTTCATAGTGCTCTGAGCGACATAAGCGACCAGACGATCATTTCGGTGCTGGTCGAGCCCTTTTTTATGAGCGGCATTGCAATGTATCTGTCATTGTTATTGTTACGGCAAATAATACCTATGTATTTGATCTAAAAGCTCTGGGTGTGATTTTTGGAGAGCCAAGTTGCTGGACGCGGAGTGTCCGCGAAAGATAATACATTACAGCCATCGGATATGCAATTTGCTGTTGCATCAGCATAAGCTAAGAATCAATGGAATTTCCGATACTTTTGTGGCTCGACAGGATCGAAAATCGCTTACCTTTAACCTGCACCCGTCCGAGCTGACTTGTAATGAGATTAAAATTGTCAACGAATCGCTGCGCAACTTTACCGCACGCCCCTTGTCCATGGGTCAGCTGCAGTACCTGGGCAAGATTGCCATATTACAGCTTGAATTGCAGGACAAGCTAATCTATGAAAATATTTGTAGCGATTTGCAACAGATGTCTGAATTTTTTTTGGTGAAATAAGTTTAGATTTGGACTGCAACACTACAGTGGAGTGCAGTGCGTCGCGATTGAGAATGGGTGTGGCAGCGGCAATTAGCACCTCTTCGGGATTCAGCTGTTCGAAGACCAACGGCAGCAGCTTCTGCGCATGCGCCTGGGCATAGCTTGCCGCGATCAGCATATCGGCCTTGCTGTTGGCCAGGGCCTGAATGCAAATCGTGGATTGGATGCATGCTAGCTCGGAGCGCCTGACACATGGAAAACTACGTATCCCGCAGAGGCGCAGCTCGGATATGGCACTGCCATCGCGCTCAATCACATCCTTGTAGCTGGCACGCTCCAGATACACCTTGGCATCGATGGCCTCAGGCTTGCTGTGTCCGGCTATTGGGCGACTGGTAGCATCCTCACGCAATTCATCAAGAAGCGGTGCGATACCCGCCTGGTCAAGTACATGGTGGAGAGCCTCAATGCGATCAGGGACGACCGCACTTTAGAGGGGGAGTAGTTAACAATAAACTACCCGCCGCGTTGACAGCATTTCGCTGATATGACATTCCCGAAGCCACAAGAGCGACAGCGGAGCGGTTCCCCTAAGTTATGAGTTTCTTGAGATTCATTTTTGTATTTCAGTTCTAATTTTACCAACGAGGAGGCGAGTTGCCCTTCGTGAATAAATGCATTTTATTAACTCATCTGCTATCATCCATTGATAGCTTCACAATCAAGTCCTAACAAGGCAAGTCCATCTCGATGAAGCTCATAAGTGAGCAAGGAATTAATTCATTTATATATATAGGAAACGATCCGTTTTACGTTGTAAGTTTACGATTTTTTCGCGTTTTTAAATGAGAGCATCACAATATTTGTTGTTTTTTTGCTCATGCATTTAAATTATTTTATATTCAATTAAATTTGAATATTAGTTGGCCTTTTCGTTTTATTTTAAATTTTAAAAAGTTCAATCAAATTTATTGTTAAATATAAATTGAGCTATGTGATTTAGGTGACACCGGCTCCATAGTGGAACGCATTCACCAGCATAACAAAAATATATGCAGTTGCGCCTGCGCGTTTCCAATGCCACAGGTGCACAAATCGCTGAGGGATTCTCTTGTCGTTGCAGAAAAATTGAATCCGGTGGATTCAATCCAGTTTACGCGATTGTTGGAATGATCCGAATCAGCAAAAAAAAATTGACGAAGCAGAAAGGAAAAATCTGCGGCGTGGCGTGTCGTCGGGCACCTAATATAAATTAGCGCAATGTACAAATTATTTCAACAAACAAACTTAGGCCAAATTCTATTTCACAACGCACACACACATATCATGTAGGGTTAGTGCTCTCCCAAATATATTTATCTTCTTGTTCGCACCACACGTAAATTCGGCCGCCAAGAGACATTACCTGCCTCAATTAGATTCTCTTGTTCTTATACGAAACTCACCCTAACCCACAAAACGCCACCTGGTGGAATGTGGTCATCTTATAATGTGGTCTCGCTCACCCTGCTAACCTGTCCTTTTATTTCGGCGATGTGGTCCATTAATTTTTCATTTCTGCTGGTGATTTGCGATAAATGCTTATCGATATGTAAATGCAACAAATCAACAAAAACGGCTGATGACCATTCCGATAGAACGAAAAGTATTAGATTCTTATAGTATCGGAACTACTACAAAAAATACCACAAGACAATAGGTTAAATAAAAATAAAACTGTGCTCAGTTGACATACAGAAACTTTACGCCCAATTTAAGGGGAAAAATTCTACTGATAATGCCACTGTAAGCTATTTATGAGTACCTTAAAAGAGGCAGACTGTTTTGCTGCTTGTTTTCTTATTTTTTGAGTTCAATTTAATACAAAAAAATTGGTATTAATTATTTTAATTGTCATCATTTGCAATATTAAAAAGCTTACAATCACTGGAAATTTGCTACATGAAATGTGTAAGAAAAATCGATAACGCTGTTAACGGAAGCAACTCTGCATTTTCGTGCATGGCTGCGTGCTAATTGCTATAAAATTGCGCGGGCTTTTTTAATAAAATGCCTGATGATAGGCAGAAATTTAATTTAAAAACCTGTTCCCAAACGCTAGCAATGCTGCCATATATACTTTTTCTTAAACGCAGAGCGACAAATTGCGTGTTTAATTTCGATTGGCAATGTTGCAGACAGAGGCCAAATTGGTAGTACGCGCTTACACACGCTGGCAAGGATGCTTACACTATTTAGTAACTCAAAATTGTTTAAATTAGTTTCGGGATAATGTATAATAGAAAATAATATAGTACAATTAACATTTGTATATTTGAACTTATATATACCTAACTACATTTAACACAGATCACACTTAGATATAATTTGTAACTGTAAATTTGAAAAGTTTGAATTGTCTTTTGCATACACACAACCGTCTGTAGCTGGTCAGTGGCTAGCAGCTTGCCATTTAAATTTATGCCGTGTGATGCTGCCGGATATATTCGAATAGGTATTTGAACAGGAGCGACAGGATTGTTGTCACGTCCCTTTGGCAGACCAACCAATTGACAAATATTCGCCTGTGTTGCCAGCGTTGTAAGCTCACCTTTACCACTTTGAAATGGACTGAAGTTCAAAGAGTGTGGTTCAATAAGGGTTCTTGTTTGAGTAGTTTGTAAAAAATTGGCAGAATTGGTGACTGGGCCCGCTGCCAACGTTGCTACGGCTGGTACTGCTGACGCTCTGCCAGCGCCAACGTATATATTAGTGGCTGGCTTAAAGCAAACAACTGTCAGTTGAATTTTAACGGCGCTTGCTAACAGACGCGTTTCACTTGCTCCAACTCTCGCTCTCTATTCGTCTCAGTCTCTTTTGAAACTCGCCAAGCATCGCTCGAAAGTAAGAAGCCAAAGACGGCCAAGTCGCTTCCTTAAAGTTATTATGGTGTCGCTCTAATTCCCTTTCACGCTACCATTCCCATTGACCACTGTTGCCTTGTGTGCGTGCGGTGCGTGTGCGATGCGTGCTAATGAACAACTGCCCCAATGTGTGGGCGCAAAGAGAAACTTTTTTTTTCTATTCGACGCCTAAGAATTTTCGATACTATACTCTGTGTGTGTTTGTTTTTAATTGTTGTTTGTTGTGTTTCTATTTTTGTTGTTGTTGTTTTTTTTTTATGACAGAAAGTGTATGAGGAAATTGATGCCCGGCAAGAGCGCATGTTGATTAATTATATTTTATGCAAATTTTGTTTGCAGTTGTCACCGCAGACGACATCAGCATCGACAGACAGCATTAGTAAGAGTGAAAAAAACGACTAAAACAGCAGCAGAAAACAGTTGAAATTTCCAGGTAATTTTGAGTTGATTGATACCAAATATAGCTTATTATCTGTGCACGCCTGTGATGATCAAGACCAAAAGCATCCTGGCAGTGGCCGTGGCAGTGGCAAGGTCGTTGTATACGCACCAACAGCACTTGCCGCACTGCCACTGCCAAGGTGAAGGTCAATGCAAGCGTTGTCGGCATGCAGTTTATTTGTTGTTATATAAACGAGTCTGCCACCACTCACACGCACTCAGACATATATATATATATACTACCAACCCAGTAAGCAAGTGCGCATGTCTCCAATGTCGACGTCTACGTCAACGCCGGCGTCGACGTCACTCTCTCTCCACAGCATGTCCTTTCTGCTCTGCTTTCTCTCTGCTGACTTCGCTTCCGTCTCATGGTCATCGATGCACCAGTCGCAGCATTGAACTTGACAGCCACTTCAATGAGACACGCACACACGCAGCAAGAGTGGGAGAAAGAGAGGTGAACAGAGAGAGAGAAAAAAAAAAACAGTAACAAGGTTAGTGGGTTAACTTTGACTTGGTGGTCGGTCTATGGTCTCTGTGCAACGACTCTTTCTCCTAGTACGCGCTTCTTGCGGCGGCCGGATTTAGAAACTTGTTAATATCAAGTGCTCGACTGTGCTCTTGATCGTCGCTTAAGTTTATTTCTGTGCTTGGCTAAACATGTCTCAGTGGATTAACTGCTTACAGTTGTGGTTGCGTTTGCATTTTGCCACTTGGCAGCTCTACATAAAACCAAGAAAAACAATTATGGTTCAAATCCAAGGTTCGTATTTCCTCGTAAGAAGTTCAATATTACTTCGTATTCTAAACCCTTTACAATGCACGAAATATTGACCACTCTTCATTGATTATTGTCATATCTGGCCCTGACCATATCAATCGTTTGTTCTTGACACCAGTGCGATCAGTTCGTCGGCCAGTCTGTGCACCACAACACATTATGGTCGTGACGGCATTTGCTGATAAGTAGCTAACTACAACTAGTTTACTTTACTTTGTGCTCCAACATAAGTTCGACGACTTTAGCTCACGCACCCTAAATCCATATAATTTTACACTTGGCTGAGATGCGGATGAACTGACGATTGACTGACGTACGCTAATTGCGCCAAATACGGTGGATCCGAAGAGGGGGGAGCAACCATTTATATGTGATACAAGTTTAACGAAAACCAAAACAAAATCATTAACCACCAACTTTTATGGACCGAAAGGGGGGCGGTGCCTGTTTAAGTGGTTTGTAATGGCTGAACAAAAAAACTAAGCAAAACAAACAAAAAAGAAAAATTATAAAAATAAACGGAAAATTACAGAAAAAAACGAGATAGTTTTTTGTATTCACTTTCACTGGCGCCGCGCACACAATTTGTGGCCTGCAGTCAATGTTGGTGTGTGTGTTGATCTCTGTTGGCCGGGGGTCCGGGTCAAAGGGGTAGGTTAATGAGTGAAGCTCTCTATAGTCACTCTCTGTTTAATCCAGACACCATACTCAAATATTCGAAACAAGAACATGATCTTAGTTTAAACTCTGTTTCGCAAAAAGACTGTCGGTATGCCTGCTTACCAGTTTGTATACCAAACCGGGTTACACAAACTGTTCAAATGATTTGAATTGCGCACCAATTTTTTATATTCCTCCTTGTTTTGATAGTGATAGCAAATCACATTTAAGGATCTGCGCGATCCGGTAGCAAGGCAGAATGCCAGCCAGAGGCTCCGAAAAATCCTGTTGATTTGACGTCTCTATGTACTGTCTGCTTAGTGTTATTAGTCTTAAATTAATGTTTTATTTAAAGTTAAATAAAGATTTGCAAATTTTAAATACTAATTTAAAGGTGCCATAGTTTATTTTTTATTTTGTCTGTCTGTTGTCTGTCTTTAAGAACCGATAACAAATTTGTAAGGCCACACCCATACCTGCGCCCATAATCGCTAATGCCGATTTTTCGGAAAGTGTAAATAGATAAATCCGCATTTCTCCCTCAATTTGTAAGCTAGAGTTACCAAATTGTATACGTATGTTATTGGTAACTCCTCTAAGAGATCGATAAGAAATCGTATGGCCACGCCCACTTCGCCTCCCTGAACCTATACACCTGTTGGTGTAAATCGATAAGATCATATATCTCAAACAATGTGAAAGTTAGAGTCACCAAATTTGGTGTGGCCCACTCCCAAACAAAATTTCCAAAATCCCATATCTCCCGAAATTTCGAAGGAATGTTACTAGCTTATATCTACCGCAATTTCAAAGGCAAACTTGGACAGTATTTCTTGGCTACACCCACTCTGTTCTTTCCTACCTATTATCGCCTGGTATTACGTGGGCAATCAAAGCATTTCGGCGTCGGCTACGCCCGACTGTAACGTTCTCTCTTGTGCTCTCTGTGTTACGAAAAATATATCTAATGACTTGCTGCCGTATGTGAGCAGAGTTAACTCCACTTGAAGCATTGGAACTCAATCAATTCTTCAGTGCCATAATATTTAATTAGGTAATTTTATTTAGCATTACTTGGAGTGTTTTGCACGCATCTTTCAGTTTTTGTGTGCCGCCAAGTTGGCATTGGTCCGTATCCAGCTGCTCAGGGTGGCAACGCTTTCATACCCATCGGGGGCTTCCCGTCCACACCCACCCAAGACAAAGCTGGCTACGCCGATGAGTTGATTCTGGTAGACAGCCGGTCCGCCGGAGTCGCCATGGCAGGCACCCAGATTGGCGCCATGCATCAGGCAGATGGTAGTCTCGGGCAGTCGGGTCATGTAGTTGCTGATGCACTCGGCACGGGAGATGCTGAGCACCTGCACATAGAGCAGCACCCTGGATATTGGACCACCATGGGAGATGGCGCCCCATCCGGAGATAGTCACTCTTGAATTAGCGGGGGGATCCTTATCCGCCAGCTGAATGGCGCCAACGTTTGCATTGAATCGCAACTTCTGCTTCAGACGCAGCAATGCAACGTCGAAGCCCTGGCCTCCATTTCGGTATTGCGGATGCACGTGGACATCAGCGACATCCACATACGTCTCGAAACTATTGAGCACCAGGCTGCCCACCTGCACCGCCAAGCTCGATGGGGATACGCTGTTAGAGGAGGAAAGGAATGAGGGCGTACAAATTTAGTCGACTGATAATCGTGGATAGTTCTTGGGGAAAGCTTCGCCTTACATTATGACAATCCAGAAAGTTTGTCTGGTTTCTAGAAAAAATATCTAAATTTTGAATGCAAAGCGAAAAGCGAAAAATTTCAAAGCTATAGCCACCAAATTTGTAGGGTAGATTACTGTTGACTTTCGGCACAGACCGTCTCGGCCACTTTCCCCTCCTTCCATAACAATATCGTCCACAGTGTTACAGCTAGAGGAACCAAATTATCAAGTGCGTAACCTTCAGGTTTCGATGAGCTGCACGCGTCTTTTTAAATTTCACTGATTTCTGGGTATACTCACACATTCTCACCGAACTTGACGCAATGCGCCGCAGTCAGCACATAGTTGGGCGATATAATCGATGCACCGCAAATGTGGCTGCCATAGTAACGCAGCGACACTTGATGTGGGAACTGACCCGCCTCCGCCCGTCTGCCGCCCACAATTCGCAGCCATTTCAGGTTCGCCGTTGCACTTGTAGTCGCATCCTGCTGCTCACAATTCGTCAATATGCCGCTAAGCAACAGTATCAATAGTTTCGCTAGTAGATCCATTGGGTGTTTGTAGACCACGCTCAAGCGCAGCAACCTTTTATGTTAGTCAAATCGATCATCATCAGTAGCAGTCCCTTCATATGTCAAAGTTGATAAACAAAAAAAACCACCTTTGTGTGAGCTGAACGCTTATCAGTGTCGTAAATACCTTAAGTACCTTAATTACCTAAAAAAGACTTTGTCAAGTCAAAAGGCCGACACGTGCTCAGAACCTAGCAATAGTTATCGGTTGTGTGTTCCTATTCTCAAAAACTCAGAAGTTGAGCCTTGTTAACAGTATAACCTGGAGCTTAATTCCCAATTTCACTCAAATTCATTATTAAACCAATTCCAACGATTCTAATTTGATTAATTTTGATGCATACAAAAATCTTCGATTTAATTAAAGTTAGAACAATAATTTTCAAGTTCAAACTGAGTAAGTATATTGAAGGTATTTTTTATTACAGTTATCTAGCACAGATCGATCGAGCTTGGCTGTTAAATAACACTAATGTTGAAAATCCCACACAGATATAATACGGTACACATATATAAAAATCAATTATTAATTTGATTGCAGTTATTATTTATTGTTGTTTACAAATTGGCATGCTTGATAATCCAATCGCGATGATAGAAGACCTTGGCATAGCCATCGGGATTGGACGAGCCGCAGCCATCGACGACAAAGCCGGCAACACCAACGAGCTCATTATTGAAGATCGCCGGACCGCCAGAGTCTCCATTGCAGGCACCGTTACCCATCTCATGGGCCAGGCAGAGCATGTTATCCCTGTATACCAAAATGGAGGTGCCGCAGCTCAACTTCGATATGGATTTGAGTGTGTTCCACTGCATTTCACGGGGCAAATCGCCCCCGGTCTTTAGCCGACCCCAGCCCGAAATTATTACCTGGCTGCCAACAGGTGTATCCACACTGGCCAGCGGAATGGCGCCAACCTGATTGGAAAAGACAAGTGCCTTCTCCAGCTTTAACAGAGCTACATCATTCCAAAAGCTTGTGTAATTCTCATGCACATACACACTGGCCACATTGATAAGCACTCCTCCCATAAAACGATCCAAGCTGCCAGCCCGAATGCTTAGCATTTTCGCCGGAGTACTGTCCATAGAGAATATTTAAGATTAGGATTGGGCATATTTGGCATAAATATAAATATAGTAAAGTTCAGCCAATTGTTTGCAGTGTCAGTCTTATGTTAAACAAAATTTGAATGTTATGAAAGGAATAAATCAATTTACGTCCCTATTTATACTTGGATACCGAAGGTATATGCAAAGTTAGTCATGCTGTCTGCCGGCCTGTCCGTCCGTCTGTATGAGGGAAGCTTTTTTCGACATCCTTTGAGATACAGACTTGAAACTTGGAACATATGCTGGTCTCTGCCATCGTCAGACAGAGTGTAAAAATTGGAGTGATACGTATACTAAGGGGCTAGGAAATCGATCAAATCGATAATTACAAATCGTTAAAGCCACGTATCTCCCCCTCTTTATCAGGTCTATATTTAAAATCTTCCGCGGTTTGTTAGTTAGAGCTGTCAAATTTTGTAGGTATAATACGGGTAGCCGCCCTTAAGAACCAATAACGTCTGCCCCCATAATCGCCAAAGCCGATATTTCGGGAAGTGTAAGTCGATCAATCCAAATATCTCCTACAATTTTATAGAGACACCAAACTTGGAAGGTAACTTCGTGGTAACCTCCTTCAAAGATCGGCTGATACATTTTCAGACCACGCCCACACCCGCTGCGCACCTGATATGCGTACAATTTGTAAGCTAGAGTCACCAAATTGTAAAAGTATGTTATTGGTAACTCCCCTAAGAGATCGATAAGATATTGTATGGCCACGAATACTCCGCCTCCCCAAACCGAAACACCTGTTGGTGTAAATCGATAAGACCACTTATCTCACATAATTTGAAAGCTACAGTCACCAAATTTGAAAGGTATATTGCAAGTAATACTCCTAAAAAAATCCGAAAAAAAACTCGCCCACTTTTGCTCTTCCCCTTTGGGAAACTTGTGAGATAGATTACTAAGATCGCCCTCTAACATTTTTTCCAAAAGCCTATATATTCCGCAATTTAAAAGCCTATCTTGGAAGGAAGATTACTAGGAACCTTCAGTATTATTGTTTAACCCATATATCCCGTATTTTAATAACTGCAGTTACCAAACTTGGAAGGAAGCTTACTAGAAACTCTTCCATCAACATTCTTCGACTACACCTACTCCAGTCCTGAAAATTCACAAAAGCCTCTCTCTCTCTCAAACTTCAAACTTCATAGCTGATTGACCCAGCGCTGCGATTTTCTCCCTCAAATAATATTCATATTTGTTTTGCGCCGTTAATCGAGATATTTCTTTTATATAAAGCTGGAGTAATCTGAGTAATAAAATGTCTTACTTGTGTCGATTTACTTAAGTAAAAACTCGATCGATTCGTAAATTTAAAAACCAACCTAACTTAATTTAGGCAACTATAATTTTATTGTACTTACGCGACGAGCGAACCATCTTCCGACTCTTCCGTGACGCAGTGGGCAGCCGTTAGGATGTAATCGTGTGAGATAATAGAGCCACCACAGATGTGGGAGCCAGTGTAGCGCAGTGAAATCTGATGCGGAAACTGTGCACTTGTGGCATCGACGCCCCCGACCACACGGCCCTCCAGCGATTGTGGCGCGGCCGAGACCAGTGTTATTGCAGCGCAGCAAAAAATCAAAGTTCTCAACATGGCTGTGTTGTTAGCAAGTGGGTGGCACAATTACAAAGATTGGGCTATTTAAGCAGGCAAGTACTAGGGAATTCTGTCGACAAGTCTATATCTTATCTATATCTCAAATCCTGTTCCACGAATGGAAATCGTTCAATTCCAATGGAGTGCTATTGAGTGCAAAATAATATGTGCTAATCCGCCACAATAAATTAGTATTATTATGTAACTGGTTCGCTCTTGTGGCTGTGATATTTTATTTACGAGTCTCACTACAAATCTGAGCTTTTAAATAGTAAAATCTTATCAGTATACAAACTGTCCTAATCAGTTGCCATAAATTGTGTCATTGCACGTCGTTCGTTATTTAGCTGACTATTTTGAGAAAGGTTGGGTGTCCCTTTTACGATTCCAAAAAGTATTTTAACTCGGGCTATATAGGAAATATATATTAGATATGAACGAAACGAAACGAACATGTGGAAATGTTTATGTACTGAGCCCGGGAAAAAGGAGTTATCAGGTAGAAGGAAGAATCTCCGACCCCATTTGGTATACATATTGTTGATCAGCATCCAACCCCGATTCGATAAAGTCATATCCATCTGATTGTCTGTATGAACAAGTAGATCTCAGAGAGTATAAGAACTAACATGGCCCGATAAAGACTGTTTATTATTATCGATAGCTGCACCCGTTTCGCAAATATTGATAAGAATCCATTTCCGACGAACTCTCTCGACTAGAGAATTCCGTCTTGCTTTATACTGAGCCGACCAGAATTTTGCTAGAGCATTTGACACAAACATTGCGGCTCTTTTATTGGGCACTTCAAATTTTCCAGAGTTCTCAAAATAGAATATAAAGATTGCACCACTAACTTTTACAAAGTAGTATCGACTACTTTATCGCTCTCTTCCTTTCGGGTATTCCGTATTTTTTATTCGATTCGATTAGACTAAGCTGATAAGCTTTATAAATAAATGCGTATGCCGTATGGACTTAACTGATATGATTGCGATAAAGTATGTGAAGCATACTACACTTAGTCGTGGTATATTTCACAAGAATCGTAATCACTCACTGCATAAATTTCCAATTTGAGTAAGCCGAGAAACAAAAGACTTGTGAAGCCGATCAGAAAAACCAATATCTTTTTTGAAACTCAAATTTTCCACCCACAAATTTTTCATAACAATTTATGGTTTTCAACAAAGGTTGGTTGAATGGACTTGATCCCCTATCAGTCAGTCAGTTTGACAGCTCGATCCACTTTGAGTTTATTATCTTAATTGTGGCGCATATTGCGCATAGCCTTATCGGCTATAATTCGAGACCTCTAAACTTTGACGCCATCAACACATGCTTATCAGATCACGATTGAGTCATTCAAAAAGCAAATAAAACGAATATGTCCTTTGTATATATTAATATATGCTATGTACATATTATTTTGGCATTCCGATGTTCGGAGCTAGTGTTGAAGCTCCTGCTGCAGAAAATCCCAGAAGCCGGTGGCGCGAACAAAGACATCCGGATAGCGTGAACCGCAGGCGCCCACCACAAAGTTGCTAACGCCAAGAAGTTTGCCCTGATAAACAGCAGCACCGCCACCATCGCCATAGCAGGTGCCCTCCTTGAGGGTATGGGCCAAACATATGGTTGTGGTAGGATCGCTTTCACTGTACGCATCCCGGCAAGCAGCATCCGTGGCTATCTTCAAATTGAGCTGGCGTATCTTAAACGAGGACTTACCATCGGCCGTGTGCCCCCAGCCAAAAACAGTGATATCAGTGCCTTCCGGTGGCAGCTGATCGTTCTTATCGACTAGCTCAATTAACTTGATGCGGTCCGTAAATTCCAAGGGAGTCGTTAGCGTAATAATGGCCAGATTGTTGACCAGCTTGTCATAATCCGGATGCAGTGTAGTCGAAGCAACGCTCACAATACGACCACCGGCATATTGATTGGTGCTGCCAACGCGACACGTAATGCGACTAGGATCAATCCTGTCATGTGGAGAATTCGTGACAGAGAGAGTTAAAAGAGAGCGAGAGAGAGAGAGAAAGAAAAAGTGGACTTACGGTGCCCCATTTCGATAGACGCAGTGGGCGGCGGTGAGGAGTTTCGTCTCGGACAGAATGCTGGCGCCGCAAACGTGCGTATTATCAACCCGGAGCGATGCCGCATAGGGTGCTGCATCAGCCAGCGCCTCGTCGCCACCCCAAATGCGACCTTCCGATGCAACCTCGCCAGCAATTGTAATAGAAGCTGTCAGTAGTAGAAGCAGCGATGCTCCCAACGACTGTCTTTGCATCATGATCTATTTTTTTGATTCGTTTACTATGAAAAATATTCCTTCGGTTTGTATTTGTCGAAGTGAGTATTGATTGCGCCCAGTTCAAGTCGTTGTCGTATGCACAGCGCAAATGATGCGAAGCAAACATTCGAAGTTTGTGGTCAATTTATAATTTTATTACGAGTTCGACTTATAATCTTATCGTTTTCAAAAGCCCATTTCAACTGTTGTTGGTATAGCAATAAATTTGCAATTGAGTAAAAGGGAGATAGGGGGAACAATAAAATTGGTGTTTATCGGCAGTATCAGATTATAGGCATTTAGTTCTAACAATACACAATTTACTCAATGGCTGATCGAACGGTTCAGTCATTAGTCATTTCATTATTCTCATACACTTGAAACTCCCTTAACTTTGGCAAAACTAAGCCGATTTCTAGGCTTAATACAATTTAAAGCATGGGTTTCTCTGAAGATTGATTTGACTACTATAAATATATACTATAAATACCTAATTGGGTTAGGTGACTTCTCAGTCTACAATGTCCAGTCAATAGACCGGTGAGTATTCTGAGTCTGTTCTTCCCCATGGATATCATTTGCTTAAATCGCTTTTGATTGTATCCACAAGCCGCTTCGTTCCCCGCTACGTCCCTGTGAGCCGGAACCCATCTTAGCGTAAGCTATTCGGCTGCCATTTCGTCCCTAGGTTGCGTAATTAGGGGAAGTTCATCTGAAAGAAGTTGGGCATCCCTGTTGCTTAGGATGTGATGGCCCCCAACTCCTTCGGCTGACAACCTTATAAGCGTTGCCTTCTGTTGGAGCCGTATAATGTGGTGGAGTGGCGAGAGCTCCATTAAGGCTGCCAAGGCCATTGTAGGGCAGGTGCGCATTGGCCCTGTCATGCATACGCAGGCCATTCTTTGCAGTTTTAACAACTGTCTCCGCGCCCTATCCCCCCATGCTATTGCTCCATAGGTTAGCATGGGCCTTACTACCATTAGATATAGCCATCTTAAGATCTTTGGTGATGTACCCCATGATTTTCCGGCTATGCTGCGACATGCATAAAGCGCTCTACAGCACTTCGATATCACATTCGCTAAGAACCACTTACTGGAACCTATATTATTAGACCATACTACCAAAATGAAACCACTTTGAAACATGATTCGATTTGATTATATTCGCTATTTATTACCAGTTTTATATTGTAATTTAATTAGAATTAGAATTTCAAATATATATCCATATCCACTTCATACCCTTTATCCGATCACAACGGTAAACAAATAAATATTGCTCGAAATCAGACTACTGATTGAGATATGATAACATATTAATCTATTGGGTTGCATGATTGTCATAGTGTTTAATCTAACAAAAATAGCGTATCTCCCTTTGAAATGGGCAAAAACATTTAATCAGGTGGTATCACTTCAATTGTGTGGAAATACGCGGAACCTTTGCTCGCACTAATTTTGCAGTAAAATTTATGATATCTACAGACCATAGAATACATACTAACCGTGTGTGCCTTTCGTTATCTTCTGATAAGGGCAATTAGAGCAAACTACTAAAATTTATGGTCGTTATAAACAGATCGACCGTTGTTTAGTTAACCAGCCACCATAAAATTGGCAGTAAATTGGCAATAGAAATAATTACACGTGGCTCACAATTTGTGATGCTGTTTTCACCACTCACCACTTTGCACAAGAAAAAAATGATTAAAAAAAATATAATTTAGAACACAGAAGGATTGAGGATTTTATTTTAGGGAACTCTTGATGGTATCTGTGTCATCTTTTTTTTTGGCATTATTTCTTATTGGCCTCAATCCATGGAACATAGTAGGCAACGCGAGTGGACACATCGGCATATTGAGTGCCGCAATCGCCCCAGAAGAAACTGACAACGCCCTGGATCACATTGTTGTCATCCACGACAGCGGCGCCATCATCGCCTCGACAAACGCCTTGGTTCTCAGACCTTGAAAGGCACAGCGTGGAATTGTAGCCATAGCCAACGTCAAGCTCACAGAGCCCTCTGCCCAGCGTATTAAAGTTGGCCTTTTGTAGCTTGTAGTTGGAGGTTCCATCCGTTTGCTCACCCCAGCCAGCCACATAGACGGGTGTACCGTTTGCTGGCACCTCTTCCGCCTCACCCTCCTCAATGGGCGCTGGTAGCGTAATCTTGTTTATCCTTTCGCTAAAGGTCAGAGGTTCGCAAAGGGTGACTATTGCCAGATCGTGCAAAAAGTTTCCATACGAGGCATGAATGGCCACCTCGCATATATCCACTAGATCGCCGCCGGCAAACTGATTAATGCTGCCCACGCGAGCTGATAACTGTTTCGCATCAACACTATAAAAGAGACAGACAGTGATGGGAGAGATACAGAGAGAAAGATGTAATGTAAGAAATAAGCCAAGTTGAATTTAACCTTTAGAATTGAATTGCTCACTTGATCTCAAAAAGCAATAAAGCAAGCTTAACTGTATTAGTACTGGGTATAATTCAACTAGTAAAGCTAAAAAAAAGCTTAGCTGCAGATTTTGACCATCCACGAAACTAGAGGTCCCTTGAACTGCCACTGATTAGGATTACTTACGGATTGGCGCCCACATCAGACACACAGTGGCCAGCGGTTAGCATTTGCGTTTCGGATATAATGCTGGCCTGGCACACATGCGCCTTATTGAGACGTAGGGATCCCACATAGGGGAACTCGGCTATCTTGGCATCCTCACCGCCCAGTATACGGCCCTGGGGTACGGCCAATGCCAGACCCAGTGCCAAAGCGAGACAAAACACTGCGGGCGACATGCGTTGTTCAGTCATGGTGTAGAAATGTTAACTGAAACGTCCAGCGACAATCACTAGCTAAGCCACCGGTTACCAGTCACTTTGGTTGGATCGAATCAGCCAGCGTTGATAAGCGTTATATATGACCTGGTCGGTAGCGATTAGATTTAGCGGTCATAAAATGTTGACGGCCGTATAAAAGTGTCCCGCTCGAGGCCGGCATTGATTAGTTATCAATTAACCCATAATGACAACAGTTCACATTGTTCTCCTTCTGCTGCTCGGTGCAGCTGTTAACGGTGCCACGGCCCAGCCACAAGTTCGTCTGCTTGAGGGAAAGTTAGCTGACATCGGCTCCCATCCGTACAGTGTTTCTGTGCAACGGAATGGCAACCATATCTGTGGTGGTGCCCTGATCAGTCCCACGGTTTGCCTGACTGCCGCACATTGTGTATCCACTGGCGGTGTTGAAAGGTAGCACATGTTTGTAGTCTCGAGTCCACTCAATCGCTTCAACCCACCTTCGCAACTCATCCACAGCTATCCGGCTCGCACTTTTCATGTACGCGCGGGCAGCATTCAGCGTTTGATTGGAGGCCAACTGGCGCAGGTCGATCGCATTAAGGTGCACAAAGGCTATGCGAATGTGATGAATAATGTGGCGTTGCTGGTGTTGCAGCAGCCGCTAACACTAAATGCCAATACACAGCCCATTGCACTGGCCACTGAAGCACCGCCGTCAGATGCCGATATCATCTACACGGGATGGGGTGCCGAAAGCAATCAGGGTGCTTCCAGTCAACGGATGCTTGTGGGCAGCCGGAAGGCGATTAGTGAAGCTGACTGTCAGAAAGAACTCTACTTGGATCACGAGGGACTCCTATGTCTGGTGTCTGCATCAGAATCGGTAGAAAGTGGCATCTGTCATAATGATGGTGGTGCTCCAGCTATCTACAGGAATGAGCTGGTCGGCATTGGCAGCTTTTTTGTGGATGTCTGCGGCAGTTTAAAGCCGAATGGTTTTATGAGTATTCCTTATTATAGAGGCTGGATCAATGAGAACATGTAATCAAGCTTCTTAATAAATCATAGCTCTGTAGGCCTTATATGTCTTAGCTTACTTTACCAAAAATAAAAAATATTCGCTTAAAAACCATCAGACAAACTGATGTAATAGCAGAATTTTGTGTAAATAGCATATTACAGGGTATTCTCAAATCGAATTCATACCAATAAAAGCCACAATTTTAAAGATACGTCTTCTAGGTGGTAGTTCTTGTAAGTTGGCATAACAAATGATAATCTGGATCTCTCTCTCTCTCTCTCTTTCTGCCTGTCTCTCACTCTCTCTCTCTCTCTGTCTCTCTCTCTCTTTGTCTCTCTCTCTCTCTCTTTGTCTCTCTCTCTCTCTCTTTCTCTTTGTCTCTCTCTCTCTCTCTCTTTGTCTCTCTCTCTCTCTCTCTCTCTTTGTCTCTCTCTCTCTCTTTGTCTCTCTCTCTCTCTTTGTCTCTCTCTCTCTCTCCCTCTCTTTGTCTCTCTCTCTCTCTCTCTTTGTCTCTCTCTCTCTCTTTGTCTCTCTCTCTCTCTCTCTCTCTTTGTCTCTCTCTCTCTCTCTATCTCTCTCTCTTTGTCTCTCTCTCTCTATCTCTCTATCTCTCTCTCTCTCTCTCTCTCTCCCTATTTCTCTCTCCCTCTCCCTATTTCTCTCTCCCTCTCCCATAACATGAATCTGCATTTTAAAATTTTGATTCTTGTCGATATAACGATATATTTGACATGTGCAGATCAAAATGTTACTCTGCTATTTTTATACATTCAAATGAAGGATGTCGTATCTTGCATTTGTAAATATATATGTCACACTGAAAAAACTCTGATCTGTTGGGTTTCTATACTTGATTCTTCCTCGTATCCGTTTTTATATCCTCGCAGAGGGTTTTTTTTCTAGTTATATAGAAAAAGTTTCACATTTTTGAAGCTGTATTGGATAAATTTGACACCGATTCGTATCGTCAGCGTACCATACCCAGTACGTTCTACAAAATTACTTTATGTGGCGAAGATCAGAATAATATATATAGAAGCGTACTTCATCTTCGAAATCTTTATTGATGGTTAGCACCGTAATATAGATTTGAATATTCATTTTATATATTTTATTTTCAATAATACATAAAGTGAGTGATAAGAATCATAAAGTAGCAACGCAGGGCATCGGCCAATCTCAAGTAGAGCTCTTAAAAACAGTGTAATTGTATAGGTATAAACTAGCAAGTATAGCTGCCAGTATAGCCACCAATTTGCCACAATTCTTAAAGATTTAGATAGAAAAAAATTTCTTCACATATTGCATGCACGCGATTAGATTTATTCGTCATAAAAAGGGATCTGATTTGCCAGAACTGTTTGATTGGGAAAGGATGAAGAAATAAATTTGCTTACTTCATCTGCTGTTGGATCCACTCGTAGTTGGCAGCGATGCTGATGAAGCGTTCGGGCAACATGCTGCCGCACTCGCCCAGCACTTCCGCGCCCAAGCCTACGAGGGTATCCTGGTAGACAGCGGGTCCGCCGATATCGCCGGCACAGATACCCTGGCGCCTCTGGTGGCCCAGGCAGAGCACCTGATCGTTACTAATCACGGCATCGCTGGCCTCTAAGCATTCACGTTCGGCCTCAACTATGGTGAGACCCACCTGCAGGGTGCGGTACATGTCCGAATCCGACTCTTTGGTGCGTCCCCAACCAGAGATGTCGACGTAGGAGCCTACTGATGGATTCTCTGTAGCCAAAGCCAATGAGCCGACATCCTTATTAAAGATTAGAGGCTCGCTTAGACGCAATAGAGCGATGCCCGTTTTCAGTTCATTATAGTTTGGATTCACTGTGATCTCCTCGACGCGTATGCGCTGACCGCCATTGTACAGATCAACGGTGCCAGCCGAAACTGTAAATAGCTGCGGTGGCCACCTGTAAATTGCTCAACGATTAATTCGACATTCCTATAACCGCTCTTCGGCTACTTACGGCGTATCCTTGCCGGAAGAGCAGACACAGGTGAGGGCGGTTAAGGCAAACCATTCGGAAATGATGACAGCACCACAGTTGTAGCTGCCACCAATGGCGAGGGAAGCCTGATAGGGCAACTGTCCCAGTATGGCATCCTCACCGCCAGCGATGTGTCCTTGAGGCCCACTACTAGCCACAGAGCAGCCAACAAGTGCAAAGCCGAGTATCGCAAAAGCGCCAGATAATTTCATTATTATTTTTTAACTTTAAATGACCCGGAATGGTGTGAGAAGTTCGCTTTTATAGTCTTTGCCGGTTATCAAGAAGCTCAATCAGTATCTGTCCTTTTCAAATAATATTAATCTTATCTGTGTAATAAATGAGATACGACCCATCCGGTATGGTCGGTGATTAGACAAGCTATAAAGAAGAAGATGTCGCTCGACCACTGATGGCTATGGAAATTCGAAATTCAAGTTCAATTTGGGGCTAACTAACCGCTGCGGTCTCCACTCTACCCCACTACACTCGCATACACACACACACACACACATACACACACACACACACAATTGCACAAATCAATGAACTTTCATTGCGTTTGCCTGCAGTGGGGGGAACATGTTTGCAGTTCGCATGGATGGAAATACTGTCGGGAATTTGTTGTTGATTCGTTGGTTGGGGCCAATGCACTCACTCACTTACTCACTCACTCACACACTCACTCAGTCAGTCCCTCACTCATTCATTGGCAAAATTGAAGCACGTACTAGTGTGGCCATTCGTTTTGGTCAGCCACAACTGGTTGTTGTGGTCAACAGCAAGAGCTCATCCATCTTTATCTGCTTATAACGACCAACTCACTGGATATTTTCGACATTTGCAGACTTGACGTCATCAACTACGGATCAGCACGACTAACTACAATGATACTGCGAAATACGAATACTGTGGGCCAGTTGCTGCTGCTGTTTGTCTATACTGGACACACGATTTTCTCTAGCGCCAAGACGGTACACACCGAACAGCTGACAATGGCACTACCAGAGCCACGAGCTTATCTACCCGACGCACAGAATCTCGACTTTGTTTATCATGATCACGAGGAGCTTACGCGATTTTTGAGGTAAGTCTCCCGGCCATCTGTCTAGCAAAGCTCATCAGACATAATTTGTATTTTGTATTGAAGGGCAACAAGTGCACGGTACCCAAACCTAACAGCATTGTACTCGATTGGCAAGTCAATTCAAGGACGGGATCTGTGGGTGATGGTGGTCAGTTCCTCACCGTATGAGCATATGGTTGGCAAGCCGGATGTCAAATATGTGGGCAATATTCATGGCAATGAGCCCGTGGGCAGGGAGATGCTGCTCCATCTTATTCAGTATTTTGTGAGCAGCTATAATACGGATCAATATGTCAAATGGTTGCTGGATAATACGCGAATTCACATATTGCCCACCATGAATCCGGATGGCTATGCAGTGTCCAAGGAGGGCACCTGCGATGGCGGACAAGGACGGTAAGGATTTAGATGAATCGATCACGCTAACTATTCATTCCACTGCCTAACCGAACCATTTGCAGTTACAATGCGCGTGGCTTCGACTTGAATCGCAATTTTCCGGATTATTTCAAGCAAAACAATAAACGCGGACAGCCCGAAACGGATGCCGTCAAGGACTGGATATCAAAGATACAGTTTGTCCTCAGTGGCAGTCTGCATGGCGGCGCCTTAGTTGCCAGCTATCCCTACGACAATACGCCCAACTCCAGTAAGTAGTCTAAGTAGTGCGCCATAGATCCTTCCAACAAAGGACAAAAAAGTTATTACTATTTTGGACCTCGCCATTGTGAGAGAGTACCGATTTATACAATTATCTCTCCCTCAATGCTCTCTGTTTGAACTTTACTCCTTCACTTCGCACCAATATGGCTGCTAAAAGGAATCTGCCGTTCGTCCGCCCTGTGCGCGAGTGAGTAGAGTAGCCGTTCCCCATTCCTCCTTAGCTGACTATCTAATCTTTCCAACTTACTCTCTCTCTCTCTATCGCTCTCTCTCTCTCTCTCTCTATCGCTCTCTCTCTCTCTCTATCGCTCTCTCTATCGCTCTCTCTATCGCTCTATTTCTCTTTCTGTGACTCACTATTTGCGTGTATTTTTGGTTGATTTTGATTTGTTTTTTGTTTTGTATCGCCCCACATGTCCCCTGGGCGCAGTGTTCCAGACCTATTCAGCGACGCCTTCGCTGACGCCCGACGACGATGTCTTTAAGCATATATCGTTGGTGTATGCCCGCAATCATGCTAAAATGTCCAGGGGCGTGGCATGCAAGTCAGCAACACCAGCATTTGATAATGGCATCACAAATGGTGCCGCCTGGTATCCACTGACGGGTGGCATGCAGGACTACAATTATGTTTGGTACGGCTGCATGGAGATCACCCTGGAAATATCCTGCTGTAAATTTCCACCAGCCTACGAGCTTAAGAAGTACTGGGAGGACAATCAATTGGTGAGTGCCAGTTACATATTGGTAACATATTCTTTTTTTATGTATAACATTTCCATATTCGAAAATTAAATTTGATTCGTTCCTTAATGCTTAAGAAGTAAACATTTATATAGTAAACAAAGAATTCCACGTCTAATTGAATTAGTTTACGGTGTCAGGCATTTCTCTCCAAATCTCTTCTCTTGATTTTATGGTTACAACCGTGAAAACTTTTTCGTCTAGTAAACCAAATTGAAAAACTATTAAACAGAATTTTTGATCAGTTAAATACGAAAACTATTTGTATATAAGTATATAATTTATTGATAAGTTCCATAGTTAATTTAATATAGAAACAACAAGCGTTAACAAACTATTTTATTCCATTCACAGTCTCTCATAAAATTCCTGGCCGAGGCACATCGTGGCGTACAGGGCTTCGTCTTCGATGCAGCAGGCATGCCCATTGAACGTGCCTCCATTAAGATAAAGGGACGCGACGTTGGCTTTCAGACAACGAAATACGGCGAATTTTGGCGTATATTGTTGCCTGGCTACTACAAGGCCGAGGTGAGCATGACTCAGCATTTCCACAATGCATCGCTTTTAATCCCAATGCGCTTAGGTCTTTGCCGAAGGATACGCGCCCCGGGAAGTGGAGTTCGTCATTGTCGAGCAGCATCCCACACTGCTCAATGTCACATTGCAGGCATCCAAGGTAAATTTGGCACTCAGCTAATGCAACCACTACTAATAATGGCTTATGGTTATATGTGATTTCCTGGTTTATGGCTTAACTTCAACCCAACACCTATGTACAAATGTGTGTATGTGATCCGTTTCCTTCGCAGTATATTATTTCATCCAGACCCTCGACGACCGCGACCACCACAACCACCAGAGTGACGACGCCACGTACACACCGCCAGCTGGTGAAAGATAAAATCCAGTTGATCCAGGAGTAGAGTGAACAGGCGAAGACAACGGCCAATTGGCCAGTAAATACTTTTCGCAGATTGATTAAGTCGCAAGAATCGCTCCTAACTTAATATTTATTTAGTCACAGTAACAAGTACATACTTCCATGGGTAGGATAAATGGATTTTATTGACCAATGCTTAGGATTAATCTCTACTACGCCAAAGTGTATCAATAACGTTTACCTCATAGTCACATACATACAACATGGGTTTGGTTAGAATATAATAATCATAAAAAGCTTCAAAGCTTTATTATAAATTAAGCAGAGGAATGAAAATTTCTTGGTTTTGGCTTTTTTTTATACTATTTGGCTTGGCTTAATTATTAAGTGGAGATTAAAATGCATAAACAATACACCTGCTCCAAGGCCAGCAACAATATTATATGTCATTGTCGTTACTAATGTTGTTGTAAAATCGAATATTCATTTATGGATTTTAATTGTGGACAATAAATAATGTTGAAGCACTAGAAGCAGCGCTACTATGTACTTGAACCATTGCATTAACCACTCTCGGCCCTCTTCACAGCACATTGAAGGAGTCGGAGCTAGCGGGCCCCCTTACTATCGGCCCATACAAGCACCGCAGCATTATAGACCAGGCATTCCGCCCTACGCTGCAGCCGCCTCCAGTGAGAACGGCATCTTCTCGACCATCAGCAATGGGTTGAACAGTTTGTATTCAAATATTTTCGGTTGATTGTCGACGAGACAGATGCTTGTTAAATATTAAAATTACTTTTGTGTAGCACCTATTCTTAAATATATTCGTCTATTTATTATTAAAAAGATAAAAGGAAATAAAACGTTTTCAAAATTAACTGATATTATTTTGCATGGTAGGTCAGAAAATACACGTAAGTTTGACAGAATATTCATAAATATTGATTATTCAAATTAAAGATTTTTTTCTTTTGACTTGCTAGCAAATCTAAACTCTGGAAAAATAATAAATTTTAAAAATGCCGCCTCTAGAACATATCATTTGACTTCACATTAGAGCGATAAATATTATGAACTCTTTTAGTTCATAATATATCGATACATCGATAATGGATCAACAACCATACCACAATTTCGCCATTTTCTTTGTCGGTCTGTCGTGCTTGGAGTATTCTAAATTCTGTGATCAAAAACTTGTGAATAAGCACTGAAAATGGTAAATAAATTGGAACCGCATACAAAATATATATAGTTTACAGCATAACTTATGCGTGTATAGTAAAATAACCGTGTTTTCATTGATAATTTGAAACAAACTGACGTTTTTATTTGCCGGGTGTCAAAAATAACTCACGAACTGCAACAGCCTCAAGCCAATTAACTAGCCTACGCACACGTGAGGACGCAATGTTTCCAGAAACTTCCATTGTGATTGGATAGATTTTTTGAACGAATACCAAAATGTTTGCTCAACTATCAGGCATCATAGCATATTTTTGGCAAGTGAAGTGCAACTTTTTAGTTGCATGCGGCTTTGGGCGTGTGCAGCGTTTGGTTGTCGATGAATCACGCACCATTTGGGGTTAGGTCCGAAGCACTAAGCATTTCGGCTTCTTTCTACATACAAAAATATGTGCATTTATTTACTATATATATATATATATATATATATATAGAAGTATCATGTTTTATTTATTTAAATTATAATTTTTTTCATAGGAGATGTCTTTAAATCCCGTTCGCGTACTCAAAAATGAGGCGCAGGAAGAGAAAGCCGAAATGGCGCGTCTGTCGTCATTTATTGGTGCGATTGCCATCGGTGATCTTGTAAAGAGTACTTTGGGACCCAAGGGTATGGACAAAATCTTGGTGGCCACCGGACGCAATGCCGGCCAAGTAGAGGTGACCAATGATGGTGCCACGATTTTGCGTGCTGTTGGCGTCGATAACCCGGCTGCCAAAATTCTGGTCGATATGTCGCGTGTGCAGGATGAAGAGGTTGGCGATGGCACCACATCTGTTACCGTGCTGGCATCCGAATTGTTGCGCGAAGCCGAGAAACTGGTAGAACAGAAACTGCATCCACAGATCATTGTAGCCGGTTGGCGTGTTGCTGCCCAAGCAGCACTGGATGCACTGACAGCCGCTGCTCAGGACAACTCATCAAATAATGAGAAATTCAAGAACGATTTGCTTAACATCTCCCGCACCACATTGTCTTCAAAGATCTTGCATCAGCATAAGGATTTCTTTGCCAATCTGGCCGTCGATGCTGTGCTACGTCTGAAGGGATCTGGTGAACTAAAATCCATACAGATTATCAAAAAGTCTGGTGGCACATTGGGCGATTCGTTCCTCGATGATGGTTTTCTGCTGGACAAGAAGCCCGGCGTACATCAGCCTCAGCGCGTAAGTGATAACCATTATTCTTTACCAATTAATAATATTCATTCATTATTTACCATCTAATCATAAATATGTGAGTGTGTCCTTGGTCGTTGCTATCACTACTCCATATTAGCGCGTCAAATTGACTGTGAGCTATGTTGTTGCATTTGTCATTCATATCACAGCCATTTTGACGAGTTTGATGTGGTAGCCACAATCTACTTATTGACCAAAACTACAAAAAAAAAAGAAAGACTTTTGTTGACTTCCTGACTCAGACGCTGACATCAGGCCCAAGCGTCATAAGCTTGATGAATGCATTGGAAAATCACGGGAGATGTTATGTGAATACTTTTTACAAACTATATGAAAAACAAATCAAATTGTTTGCTTTTCTATGATTCAATAGACTAAAATTTCTGATACTCATTTCGTTTGTGTAGATTGAAAATGCAAAAATTCTCATTGCGAACACATCGATGGACACGGACAAAATCAAAGTATTTGGCAGCAGCATCAAAGTTGACTCGTTGGCTAAGATCGCCGACCTGGAGATGGCCGAAAAGGAGAAGATGAAGGAGAAAGTAGCCAAGATATTGAGTCACAAATGTAATGTATTCATCAATCGCCAGTTGATCTACAATTATCCTGAGCAGTTGTTCGCCGATGCCCAAGTAATGGCCATCGAGCATGCCGATTTCGATGGCATTGAGCGTTTGGCTTACTGCACCGGCGGCGAAATTGTGTCCACTTTTGAGAATCCCGCTTTAGTCAAGCTTGGCGAGTGCGATCTCATTGAGCAGGTGATGATTGGCGAGGACACACTAATGCGCTTCAGCGGTGTCAAGATGGGCGAAGCCTGTTCCATTGTTATTCGTGGTGCCACCCAACAGATCCTGGATGAGGCTGATCGGTCACTGCACGACGCACTCTGCGTGCTAGCAGCCACCGTCAAGGAGTCGCGCATTATTTACGGCGGCGGCTGCTCCGAGGCATTAATGGCCAACGCCGTTTTCAAGAAGGCATCCGAGACACCCGGCAAGGAAGCTATTGCCATTGAAGCATTTGCACGTAAGGAATATAGATGCTAGTTTTGAACTATTGTAATATATGGTTTTGTATTCCATTCTTTTTTTTATTGTCTTGTAGGAGCTCTGCTATCGCTGCCCACAGCTATTGCCGACAATGCTGGCTTTGATTCGGCTCAACTGATCTCCGAGCTGCGCGCTGGCCATGCCCAAGGCAAACACCATCTGGGTCTGGATATGGAGCAGGGCAAGGTGGCCGATGTCCGCGAACTGGGCATCACTGAGTCATTTGCCGTGAAGCGTCAGGTTCTAATGTCTGCCGCCGAGGCTGCTGAAATGATTTTGCGGGTCGACGACATCATCAAGTGTGCGCCACGCCGTCGCGTTCCCGATAGGGGATATTGCTAAACATTGAATCTTATTAAGTATTTTTGTCAAGGATTTTTTCTAAAAAGCCTCACAACTTTTGTTTAACAAAATCGCTAACTTTATGTTTCTGCATAAAATTATAACCCCCCCACACCCAAAAACGCTCACATATACACACACACACGCTCGCGTATTTGGCACACCCAACCCATTTGACGTTCTCCAAATTACTTGTTAACATTTCAAATCAGTTTCTGTTGCACGAATTACAACTTTTACACGACTTATACTATTAGAGAGAGGGCCGAACAAAAACTAAAAAAGCTAAAAATTAAGAACAAATTTCAGAAATGTGTAAAATCAAATTTTCAGTGAATTGTAAACATTTAATGTGCCCAGCATATACCAGAACCAACAGCAAAAAAAAACAATGAATACAAAAATAAAGATTGAATGATATTTACGCTTAACAAAACTAAAATCTAAAGCCTTGTTTTCATTATTTTGGTGATCGTAATACTCCTGGCAAACATTTTTTAAGTATCAAGTATCTCTGTCGATCCGATAAAATGATCATCGTGGCAGATGACGGCATTTTCAAGAATTGTTTAGAAGCTAGCTGCGGAGAGCAAGGGTGTACTTGTACAATAATCTAAAATATTTATTTTCAATGTTATAGGTCGATTCGGGTTAACTTGCAGCGTTTCTTTATAAGCGACATCGGAGCATTTTGAACATCATTCTGCGTATGTATTTTCTATAAAACTTTCTTCATAACCGTGAGCTGTGTTGCTTACATTGTACAGAGTGATAATGACTTACATTTTGCAAGTAAGTTTAACTGTTTGAATTGAGGATTTGGTCATCTTTATACATACCCGAATTTGGCAATTGTCCACTACATACATACTAAATTTAGAACAACATACAGTTACGTCGATGACTTTATTTACTAATGAACACACTTCGAAAAATTGATCAAATTGCAGATAACATTGCATAAGCACTTTTTATTCTTAGAAATTTCTCTTCACAATAATAACTTGTTTGGGTATAGTTAAAACCTTTTAAAATCTTCTTGACAATTTTGCATGGGATATTGCGAATATAAAATTGAATTTGTGGATCGAAGCGATTGTAATGATAATACATATATTTTATGTACACACATGCATGTGTGACCGCTATAGCTTTTTTTGTTTTGGTGACTTTACGTCACATTCTAAACGAAACACATTAGCTAATGGCTAAGTAGGCGGATCAACAGACATTACTTATCGTTGGGATATATACGCGGCCTGACGTATGCACACAAGAGAGCGAGCAAGAGAGATGTAAACTGAGAGAGAGAGACAGACAGACAACGGAAGATAATGTGATAGAGAGAGAGAGGGGAAAATATAATAGTCGGTTTGACAGCATATGGCATTAAGTGAGAGTCGTCCTACAGACGCTCTGCTTGCTTCCAGGTCGAGTGTAGCGTTTGCCCCAAATCTTTAGGAGATAGCGCATTCCTTTTCACCTTGCTTGGGCACACAGTCCAGGACGAGGGCGACAGCACGCGACATATACGTCATGGTGCCATAGCTGCCACTGGGCGCACTAGGAAGGAGAGGTTTTCAGTCATAAAGTCAATATTTATATTTCAAAAGTCAGCAAACTCACCTGTCATAAAGATGTTGGCATATGTACGCAGCACCACCGCAAAGCAGCATACCGGATGCAGCCTGCTGCTGTTCCTTGCCATCCTTGAGCTTGGCACAGCACAGCGTGGCATCACCCTGCACCTTGCGTTGATCCTCCAAGAACAATTGGTTGGCCTTGTGCACCAGATGCTCCACACAAATAATGCCACCCAATGTGGGCACCATGTTGTGCTCGGTGACCAGTGTGAGCACCATAAGCGCCTCAACCACCAGTTGCCTGTACTCTGGCTGTGGTATTTGATTGAGTGCCGTTTCTACCTCCAATGCGAATTTCAGCTCGCCTGGCGTCATCTCCTGGGTAAGACTCTGCTGTAGTATACGGCCCTCAATGGCCAACCCCTGGCACTTCTCCAGTACAGTCCAGACGCGTGAATAGAAATCGCGTGGCACACGATTCAAGGCGCCATCAAGTCGACGTCGTCGCAGCCACTGACCCTGACGATCATCAATGGTGGAAATTAGCGCATCTTCGCCCTCCGGATCGCCAAGCCCAATTTGGCTCTTCTTACTGACGCGACTCGACTTGCAGCTCACAATGGACAGATTACCGCGCGCCACTGAGATTAGATCAGATTGGCATGAATTGAGATGAGGGTTGATAGATGAATGGCTACTAGACTTACCGCTGCTGACGGCAAACTCCTTGCCACTGAGTATGTGATAGAGTAAATTTTTCATCTCGAAGGGTGATAGGTTAAGTAGATGCTCCGAGGCGGCCTCGCCGTTACAATTAAGCGTGCGTGACAGCTCCTTGGCCATCACCTGAATGATGAGGCCGACCCGCAAGCGCAACATTTCGTGGAACAATTGCGGCTCTGTGCGTATGAACATGGCCAGATAGACCATCAGCTCCTGTGTCAGCATCGCTGTGCTCTCGTCATCGCCATAGGCCTGCAATGGATGAGAAACAAATAAGCTTAGACGCAGCTGATTGTATGTTGCCATTGTGATATGTACCCACATCGTGTATTAGCTGACGCAGCTCAACTTCTGGCAGCGGTGCCGTAATCGTGTGCTCATTGTTTGGTGGCATACCAACGGTGACCTGTTTCTGGCGCACCAGCAGATCGGTGACCGCCTTGCCCAGATCCTCGACACGCTTGCCCAGCATGCCAGCGGTGTGACGCACCAAGCCCCAGAGCTTCTGCTGGCATGCCTTCTCGTATAGGCCCTTCAGTAGATCCCTAACCGTGACAACGCGTCCCTCCTCCAGCATGCCTTCAGATTGAGAAGAATCGTTGTTATTCAAGCTGTAGTTGATGTTCCTGTTGCTGTTATTGGAGCCGGCGGCGGTGGCGACTAAAACGATGGCCGTGTTGGCTTTATCCCCATCCAACACTGCAACGCTGCTTGCTGTAGGTGTAGTGGCATCGGTAATCACTGTTGGCACAGACCTCGGCTTGGCTCCATCCCCGCCACCACCACCACCACCACCAGCAGTTGACAATTCAAGCATTACATCATCCACGAACGCATGCTCGGAATCTTTTGGTTTTTGTGTTTTACACATTTATTTTTTTTTTGGGTTTTGGGTTAAATGTGTTTGCGGGTTTGCGGGGGATTAGGTTGGCATTGTCATTTTTTTTGTGGGCCAGTTGCGGGTCAGTTTTTGTTATTTGGCAATGAAGAAAATGTTGTTCAGGTTAATGGCAGGATGAAGCGAATTGGCAATGGTTACGTATGTTACGTGTTTGTGTGCATTGAAAGAAAAATAATAAAAGAATAATGAATAATCAAAAGCGTCAATAATAAAAACCGGGCGCAATATGCGTAGCTGCATTTTGTATGAGTGTGTGAGCAGTTAATGTATATCAGTTTGTATAATGCCAGATACTACACATATGCATATAAGCATATAAGATTTTAGCACATGCAGCATAGCTTGTGGAAAAATGAGATGTGCATTATGGGGGAGCTTTGAGTGAAACAAATGGGTGCCACTAAAAAACACAAGAATGTCAGGATGGTATATCGGGATTGGATCGAAGACTGGGCAGATAAGTAACTATGGTAATTGTGAAGGAGGTGGTTGGGGGATTGGGTTAAACCAATTTACGCATCACATATTTATGTATATAGAACAACGCCAACACATACACAGATGACAAAGAATCAGGGACATTTGAACACTTACCAGAGGCACTATCATCGGTTTTGTGCTTTAAGCCCAGACCCGCTGCGGAGATGCGAGTACGAAGTGAAGTGGAACGGAGTGAAGTGAAAAACAACGAGAGCACAAAGCGTGTACATATATACGAAGAACGAGGAACAAAACAATTAAATATAAAATCGGATAATGCAACATACGCACACTTATATGTATAAGCCCATTTAAAATCCCCTAAAATCATCTCGACTTGCTGTCGATTTCACAACGCAAAGTCTTTAAAGTCTCGAATTTGTTTTTATTGTTCATTTAGCTAAGCATTCTTGTGTCTATTGTGAAATCGAGCAAGAAAAGAAAGGAAAATTCAAAATCCAAGACCCAATTATGGAGAATATAGTCGAGTATCCTGTAAACCTACCCATAAAACGCAACAAACATATAAACGAATATATAAATGGTTAGATGTAGCTGTAGCGCATGTGTGTGTGTTTGTTTGTTTGTTTACGATTGAGTATTGTATCCTAGAAGCGAGTCAGTCCGCAATGTAACCAGTTGCAACTGAACGATTTGGCTTTGGACAACAACTTACCGGTATTGAAATCCAGGCCTTGAGTATCGACCAAGTACTGCAAGATGTCGCCCTGCTCTTCGAGATTCTCCGTTTCGCGAAGCATGGCAATCAGCTCTTCGACCTCTGTGTCCGCAAAATTAGTTTCCGCACGGTGACGTTGAATGAGAATTTTGGGAACGGTTACTTTAGTTTGACACCAAACAGAGCAAGTGAAAACATAAGAGGATCAAACCAAAACGAAACCAACCGAATCAAATCGAACCGAAAATAAAAATAAATACCAAAATTAGAGCCACTACAAAATTAATCGGAAGGTATGAGGGACTAACTCTCTTGCTGGCGCACGAACTCGCTGCGGCGATCGATGGCCGCTCGACTGTGCTGCGGATCCATGGGATAGATATTCTCACGCAGTCCAAGATCGCCGCCAAGCTGCGGCGGCGAGGTGGGACCCTCCTCAGGCGTTGTAGCAAAGACGCTGACGTGCCCCTGCTTATTCGCCTGCAGCCAGGGTGGCGGCACAATCGAGGAGAGACGGCGCTCGGTTAATGGCGATGGGCCCTCCATGCCCAAATTATCAGCTAAAATAAACAAGGGACAAAAGATTAAGATATTAAATGAAAGTCACGCCGTGCAGCAGTTCAACTCACAGTCCACATTAATGGAACGCGTTTTTTTGATGGCTCCCTTGCAGGACATGCGGCGGCGCAAGTGGCGCGGACGCAGTTGACCGCCTCGGAGATTCATGGTGTTGCGATTGCTAAACGAGCGCAATAGATGTTCATCCAAATAGGTCTGCACATCCGGATGCAGGCGATCCGGATAGCCATCTTCGGTGCTGCCCAAAAAGCTTAAATCCGTTATGGCCGAGGTGTTGAGAAAATCTTTCAAGCTGCCCAGCATAACACGGGTGCCATTTATATAGCCAGACTTTAACTTCCTCATCGTCTGAATCATTGCCAGCGGTATCTTGTCCTGGTCTGTTGGGCATCACAAATACCAGCGGAGAAAATGTGTATGTTAGCAAATGGAACTTGTGGTTGCATTGGGGATAGTGTCTTTTATATGGTTTGTTGGTGAACTGATTTGTGATTCGATCGATTAATGTTTGGTTCGTTTTGGGTTAACAATTGTGCATGCTTAACAAGTGCCGCTTAAGACTACATTTAGTTCACAAGCCATGATAAGTGTATGACAATCACCGACATATCCAAAGATTCACTCAACGAATATTTAACAGACAGGAAATATGCAAGAATTTTCTTTTATTTGGGTTTCGGTGTCAGTGAGTTTGTGTGCAGACTGCAGTTCAAAGACAGGGTTTTCGATTCTACAGAGATTGCATACAGTTATGGATAGAGAAGCGGATGACGCGTAACGCCCCAAGCTAAGCCAATCTGAAAATCCTGCAGTGGAGGACCCAGTTGAAAGTTGGTGTTAATTAATGCATAATAATAATGGAGTCAGATCATAGACTTACAGACAGACAAATTGATCTAAAACTGCCCATATATAAAATTATATATATAATATAATTAATATATATATATATATATATATATAATTAGATCAATTAGATTACTCCTAGTAACAATAATCATTTTAAAGTGGTAGGTTTCCACTTATTTACCAATTTCGATTCATTGACTACAAAAATTGAGCATTGAACATTTTTCAATCAATTTCTGACCTATTTATAGAGTCTTGTAGAGGATATTCCAATTGTATCGGCATTTAATTTCATCATAATACATAGAACGAGAAATCGAAGACAATTCAAACATGCTTCTCTACAATATGCAAACCAATTGAGCGGAGAGTCTTTCTCAGCTCAGAAGAGTTTTACGTAACTTAGATTGATAAATTGACTCGACATACAACTCAAGAGAACATTATTTGGCAATAGCCTTGAACCGATTTAAATATCGTATCTTGAAGCAATTTACGCTGATGTCATCAGCGAAGAGTGCTGGAAACCAAATTGGGACTTGCATGGCAATTTACAGTTACATTGATATAAATAGTAGTTGTAGAAGTAGTAGCAGTGGAAGGTAAGCGTTGTGGAGGGAAGAATCAAGTGCGCTTAAGGATCAACATACACAGAAAAAAATACATTCAGTAATTAGCATAGTCGAAATCGTAAACATATCATACAATAGATCATATAACATGTATTGTGTATGTATGTATTTAAGCTATGCAAGGTGTTGTTGTTGTTGTTGTTGATTTGTTGTTGTTGTTGATTTGTTGTTGTGTGATTTGCTTTTGGTTTTTGTTTTTGGTTTTTGGCATATGGTATGGGTGTAGTTGTTATGTAGTTACCTAGCATATAATGCGTTGCCATTAGTGTGATTGTCGGTCTGCCCAACATGTGACGCCAATTGTTGGTCAAGAAGGCTAAGTTTGTGGTAAAATTGCTTGCGAGCAGATCGGGATCGCGTGTTGTGTAGTATTCTTCATAGTCGATATGCTGTGTATGGGTTGAATTTAATTTTTTTTTTTTTTTTTTTGTTTGGTTGTTCATTGGTTCATTGTTGTTCATTTGTTGTTGTTGTTGTTGTTATTGTTTGTCAAGCACGAATTATACAAAAAGAGAAGAGATTTTGTAGTTTAATGCCTTATCTTTTGCATTTTGGAAAATTTTCAAGGGGAATAGATCTCGTTCATCGATTATTATATTTTCTTTTCTTTGGACGGGACAGTGCAAGGCATAGAGAGAAGTAAATAGATAAATGAGAGCATGTGAATCGTGTGAAGTCAGAGAATCAATTAAACTAGAACTCAATTGCATGTGGATAGGTATGTATGTATGTATGTATAATGCTTAACACATATGTGCGCTTTACATTTGTGTGTGTGTGTGTGTGTGCTTGTTTAGGTGTCCACAACCAAAGAAAAGGAATGCATTTGCAACTCAAGACTAAAGTAATACATACAGACTAACTAAAATCAACTCAACTAAAACTAACTCATAGTCATAGTTTGTATGCGTGTGTGTGCGTGTGTGTGAGGGTATATACAAAATATATAGCTTAACATGGAAAATAGTAAATGGAACATAATACTTGCAAATTCAAAATACCAACTTTAAAAAATAAAATCTTAGAAGAAATATAACTGTAACCGAACACACACACATACAAATCAAGTAGTTAGGGGAAGGAGAATGTAAATAACAAGAGTAACAGTAAATAATAATATACATGTATATGTTGTTGGGATTTCATATTAAAAATAACACTGATGTAGGTTTATGTAAGGTAAGACCGACCTAAATGGATGCGCTTCAGCACCAGTGTCACTAAGGGACGCCCAAGCAGATCCCAAGCGGACTTGAGAAAATTTATCTCGCCCTTAAGGATGTCAATCATGAGTTCGTTATCGGAGGCGATATAGAAGCGCGACAAGTCGACAAACTAATGCATAATAAATAATTACACAAATAATATAGAATAAAAATAATAATAATCGTAATAACAAATAAATTGTTTAAAGTCAAAACAATAATCATTAACATTAAGGAAATAAATAAAACCGATATAGATTGAGAAAGAGAGACGGAAGATAATAGAGTGCGAGAAGGGGGAATTGGTATCAAAACGACCCGTGCAATTTACCTGAGGGGTAAAGGCAAATATGCGATCCTTGAGTGAGTACAGTTTACTGGTGCTCAGGATACCAACGTCACGAGATTTGCGTCCACTTAGACCCAGCTTGCGATTGCGTCCCAAATACGTATATAAGTGACTGAGGACGCGGGCCGGCTGCACCTCAATGGGCGCGACCTCAGCAATGGTTTGCACGTGCAGGTCGTGCTCGGCCAGCTTGTCGCGGATCTCATTGTCCTCAGCTATGATGACCACCTGGACGACAACATCGGGCTTCTTCTGGGCGCCTAGGCGTCGATTCAACGGATCCAGCTCACCTACAGCCAAAAAGCCCTGTTTTTTTTTTTTAAGTTTAATATTGGAAGGATTTGGGTTTTCTGGCGTATGCTCACCTCCTGTAGCAGGCGTCCCAAAATAAAGAGTGACTGGCCCCACAGGAATGGGCAGCGTCCAACAACTTCGCGAGCCTGTGAGCCGGGCTTTTGATATTCAAAGCCGACCAGATCCTGCGGCACTGCATAGCTTTCGGGCACAAGTAGTATGCCATCCTCGGAGCGCACCATTATCTTCTCCAGCCGATCAGCATACTCCTGCACCAAGTGCTTGTCATTTTGAAATGCATGGAACAGTATTAGATAACAATAGAAAAGCGGCCACTCGCACTCAATATTCTCGAACATGCGCAATTCCCAGCGCTCATAATAGAGACGCGACGGATCCTCCTTGGGAGTACGGTAGCCGTCGCGCAGAAAACGCTTGCAGCCATATTTGCCCTGCAGTCGCGAAAGTATCGCATCCCTCGTATTGTGAATTAGCTGCGCATCATCGACGGCAAACGCTGGAAAACCAATGACGCACAGCAGACCCGAGTCCAGCTCCTTGCTGTTGGACTCGCGGGGCAGCATCGACTGCAGCACCGCCTGGCACTTGTGCGCCTCATCAGCCAGCACGTGAATAACACTGGCCGGTCCACCGCGTGCGCCAAACAAATCCAGCTCATTCATGGCCTCCAGTGCGGCCTTAGCCATACCAATGGAGCTGGCATTCAACTCGGGTTCACCTAATCAATGAAAATAAATAGAAGGAATTATTTCATTAATCACCTGGTTGCTCACTGTTCTAGTATGAACATCTGAAGCCTGCATAAGGTCACGCTATTTTTTGAGATCGCTTTAGATTAGAAAGTTGAAGTTGTGCTTGATAAAATCGATGTACTAATGTCGGATCCAAAAACTTCACCGAGACAGGAATATCCCAGGCAAGAACCTCCGAAGGTGGAGCTACCACAAATCAATGACAATGCCAAGGAATGGCACAACTATTTTGATCTATTCAGCAAAGCCATTCATGAGAGAGTATATGTCAGCGACAATAAGGCTGAACTACTTAAGATCATGCCTCAAAGCAGATGCATCCACAATGGTAAGCCAGGAACTGATCGGCTCAGCAGTGAACTGCAAGGAGTCATGGGATCTTATTTGTAAGAGGTGCGAAAATCGTATAAATATTTTCGCTGAGCGGCTGATCACCCTATTAGAATTGGAGCTGGTGTGACTCATAGATATAGCCACAGAGTGCATCTACATAATAACGAAAAATCTAAGATTGCCGATGTAATTTTGGCCGAAATCCTTCCTTGACGGTTTTGTACAGGTACTCTGCAGCAGTACGAGCAACACGTAAAGACGAAACACAGAGATATAATCTCTGTACGATCTACGAGAGTGCAAAAAATCGTGTTTAGAGACAACGCAATGCCAGCAGAGATCGTCCCGTTGTTCGATAAGCGAAGACGACATTAACAGATGTGAAAAACTTAAAGCAGACAATTAAGCAAATTTTTAAGGAAATTTTGTACGAGCAATAAAATAGAGACCTCTTCGTCAAGGCAGAGAGTTCAAATCTAAATGTCGGCGTTGACTATATTCTTATCGTGTTTCAAACACTCACCATGATTGGTCTTATCACCGCGCTCCCAGATGCCATAATCGGGGATGGAGTAGGCGGACTCAATGTAGAATACTAGATTTTGTATAAACGATACTTCGTCCAGTGAAAAGACAATCTGTAAACCGGATGCGGTCATCTGTGCAAGTATGAGCAGGTATAGAGAAACCGCATCAATTTGCAAATGGCCCCATTCGTTGTCACCGACAACGGGCAGACCGTTCTTGCTGGAGTATTTCGCATGCAGTGAATCGAATGGGCTCTGGGTCATTTTAAATTTCTCAACCTTATCCTTTTGGTTCATCATGGCCATGAGTAGGCCGCGCATCAGCTTGACACAGCTCTGCTCCAGCTCATAGCACTTGGCACGATCCTCATCCTGATCGGCAATTTTCTTGTAGGCCATTGACAAACCCCACACAGCCAGAATGCAATAGACATTGTCCCGTATCCAGGCGTGCGAATTGACGTTCGAGGCGGGAAACAGGCCGGTAACTGGTTCCTGATGTGCCAAAATCAAGCGATGCACGATTCGCTGATAGTAGTCCAAGCGGACGCCTGAGTTGCTGCGCGACCGCATCTTAGTTGCTTCTATTCGCCTTCTTCTTCTTCTGCTTCTTGTTTCCGCGTTCTGCTGCAGTTTGCAGGTAAGCGAATTTGTTATTGCACTGATATATATATATATGTAGTACGAACTAATAAACTTACATAATTATATCGAAGAGCGCCAGTTGTCGTCTGTGCGACGTGATGTTACTAAGCGTATGTAATTGTTGTCAATGTCTTGTTGGGCACCTTCTCCAAGGTCCACAGCCAAACCACCCACACAGCAGCAAAAGCAGCTGGCTGCAGATAAAAGCTGCCGCAATTGTTGTCAATACTCAATGTTGCATTATAAGTTTGTGCGATGGGACACCGGACGCGGTTGCACTAGGCCAATTAAAATGACTTGTCGATGGTTGATTAGCAAAAATTAAAAACTAAGCTGTTTGAAATGCTAAAATTATACACCGAAATGTCAACTCAATGTCATGCCGATTATCGATGTATCGCCAAGAACGATAATATTCAAAGCGATTACAAATGTATATCGAGGCTGATATGGATAATGTATAAAAGCAGCACTGCGCCACTTTCGCAATGCTCATTTCAAATATGAATTTTTATTAGTGGTATTTTCTACCAGTCTAAAAGTAAACAAATTTGTTGATTAAGTGACAATACGGAAGCGAAAGTTACAAATACGGAAGCAATGCGACCTTGTCGTCATCCAATAACAACTATGGTAATTTTTGGAGAATAATCGCCCTCAACACATATGAACTGTCTCCGACCCTCGACTGACAAGATGTTTACTTGATTTCAGTGTTACACGCTGAAGATGAAGCATGACCTGTTCGAATCAATAGCTCTTCTGGTAGTAAGTTTGTTTTGTCAATTTCAATTTTCAGTTCTCTAATCTCTTTCTAAAACAACAACAGAACTAATAGGACACTATGGCCGCTGTAATGTGGGGAACGAAGCTGGTTATTGCCAGCCTCGTCAGCAGTGTTGGGAGCAAGGGGCAAGCTTCAGCAGCTCGGCCCGTAGCCAGTGTCCAATTCAATTACGTCGCGATCTAGTTTGTTGTCGCCGCGCAGCATTAAGGATTGTTTCCTGTGCCCTGAAGCAATTGCTAACACAACCGGGAGTTTGTGGCTTTGTTGATCCCATTGAAAATCGTGTCATATCGGGCACCATATCAAGCGTAATGGATTTTCGGTGGATGGCTCAAGTCAAGTGATGGTAATTTATATATATATAATATAATAGTTTTCCTTATTGTTTTTCATCCGATCCACTTCAAAGATGGAAGCCATTACCTTCAGACTATTCGAGAAGGTTTTCTCATCAGAAGATATTAATACAAACCCTTGAATAGTTCCGTTCCATAAAATTATTATTATTATAGGAGAGCAATATACCCAGTTGTTCGCTTATCCACGAGCGCTGGGTATTGACAGCGGCACACTGTCTGCCCAGCCGAGAGGATAGTCCAACTTTTATGCAGGTGCGTCTGGGCGAGTGGAACACGACGAGCACACCGCACTGCCAGCGGTCGAGGGAGGAGGAAATCTGTGCTACCCCACACATAGATATGAATGTCGATCGGAGGAGGAATTTATGGAGGAGTTTGCACCGAATGACAAAGTTATCAACGACATTGCACGTCTGCGTCTACAGCAGCCCGTGAACTTTTCAGATTTTGTGCAGCCCATTTGCCTACCGGCATCAAATGCTAACGATGAATACAAGTACGCTGATTATAGCATGGACATTGCCGGTTGGGGCAACACCGAGCACATACGCTTCGGCGGCAGTGCGATCGAATTGAGAGCAGTGCTGAACGCCTTGTCCATGGCCAACTGTAGAAAAATCTACCCTAATGTTGTGTCGGGTCAATTGTGTGACGGTGGCGAAACGATGGCAGGCACCTGTGGTGGCGATTCCGGCGGTCCACTGATGCACCAGCTGGCATATGACGACAAGGAAAACAGAGTCTACTACATTGCTGGCATCGTTTCACTGGGCACGGCCAGCTGCAATAATGGAGGACAGCCAATGATATTCACCAGAGTTGAATACTATGTACCTTGGATAATGGATGATATGAAAATAAACAATTTAGACAGACCAGACCATTGTTGATTAATATAAATGAATGTATTTGCCAAAAGTTTGGGAATTATTTTTTGCAATTGCAGCAGCTACTTCGAGTCCGGCATTCTACTCACGTCGGCTACGCTTGCGCTCCGAGTGTGAGCCGCGATCATTCTTTTCGTCGGCACGCTTGGGCGCTTTCTTGGCCATGTTCAAGAACTTGTCCAGACCGAATGGATCCTCTTCCTTCTCAAACTCAACAGGTCCGCTACGCTGAGTGGAGCCCGGATCCCGCGAGCTAGCACCAGAGAATTGTTTATCCGGCACAAAGCGTTTCGTATTAACAATTGTATCCAAGTCCCCGCCATAATTGTCGCTATCCGCCTGCTTGCTCGGTCTGTAGATGTGGGCGCCTAGAGTGTTGGAATCGCGCCATGGCTTGTCATACACATTGTATACCTCATCGTCGCCATAGCCGGAGTCCATGCCTTTTGTGGTATTGAACAGACGCTGATCGAACAGGGTGTCACCATTTCCGGCACTCTTCGCCGGCAAGCCAAGGGCAATCTGCTCAGATATGTCACGCTCCCGTTCGCGCTGCAGCTTTGTGCGTTTTTCTGGCGCGGCACGTTGCAAATTGCGGTCACGTTGACGCTCGCGCTGCCGTTCGGCACGGAGATCATTGCGCTCGCGTGCATCCGTATTACCAGTATTGAAGCCGAAACCACCACCACTAGGGGCATCTGGCTCTGGATTGCGTAGACCGGCGCGTTCCTCACGTGCCCGTTGCGCCATCATGCGCAGCATATCCTCCTTCTTTTCCTTCTCCTTCTGTGCCAGCTTCTTCTCCAGCTGAGCCCGCGCCTCGACAGCTTCACGTGCCTTTCGATCAGCAATGTAGAGAGCCTCGGCCATTTTAGCGAACTTTTCGTTGATGTGAACCTGCTGCAGGCCACGTCCATCGGCGGCCAAGCGCTTGTCCAGTGGTATGGTGTAACCTAGGAGAGAAAGCACACATTAACGGATTGCCGTTATAATGGTCTAAATAGAGGATTACCTTTGGCGTTCTTCCAGTTGGATATGCAGGGCGGTATTTTCCATTCTTTCTGCTCCTTGACTGTCACCTTGCGTGACGGAGAGTGCAACACTGGTGCTGGCGGCGACGGCGGTCCACGTGGTATCTTCTTGTTAATGCGAAACTTTGGTGGTTCCATTGGATCCAGCTGTGCCTCCACCATTCGAATGACACGCTGTTTGGCTCCAGAATTGAAGGCATCCCCCTGCTGCGATGGCGTGTAGCGAATGTATTGTGCGGGCGCTGCTTTTTGTGCATGCCGCACAGGTAGAGCTGAGGTGATCTTTTGGTTTGTCAGTTTCTCCAGGGCCAGACGTGTCTCCTCGGTTGTCTCGTTAACCGTTTCCTCGTCCGGTCGCTGCAGCTCGTCGGCATCTTCGGCGAGCACTTCGGCTGGCAACAGCTGCGTTATTGAAGAGTAGACAATTTTGTCCTTACCATGTCCCTGGCGAGCAATCGCATCATATTTCACTTTGCCGTTGTCATCCAGACGTACGGCGAGCGCTTCCGACTTCTTGCCAAAATTAGCAGGTACCCCGAGACCTAAACGAAATGCAAATGAAAACTAGGTGCTGCTGTTGCATTGTTAGTGTCATCTTACCTAAGGGATACTGGGCAACGTGTATTTCGGGGAATGCGCCACCGTCGCCAAAGTCAGCCTCTGTGCGTGGTATCCAGTCCTTGCGCTGGCAGTAAGGTGGCGCTGCAATTTTGGCGGACACCAGAGCACCAATCATTGGAGCCCCTTTGGCTACCAAGCGACGTTCGTCTTCGCGATCCCATACCGCATTGGTCGGTGCTGGCAGAAGACTTGATAATGACATCACTATTTCTGTGTATACGTTTAACGTTTATTACTATTTTGTTATTGTTTTTTCTGCGACGGATTAACTAAAAAAGAAACGAATGCAAGATGAAAAACACGCACACATACACTCGATACTAAATACAATCATCGAGTTCCATTCAGTGTGACCCTTTCAGAAATATATAAGTATATGTGTAAATACTGCAAAATACCACAAATACTCACTCACATTAATACATGGATATCGAGTTGTTTTTTCGTGCCAATCAAACCACCTCTAAATACCGATACAATACAAAGATGGAATACTATTGCCAAATTAATCGATAGCAAAGTGCTGCTGCATTAATAACGGAAACTTTAATTCTTAAACCAGTTAAAACCTAACAAGTTTAAAGGTAGTAAAATTGCAAAATAATCAACTGTAGAAGAAGCATTGACTTCTGCTGTATTCTGTTATAAAGTTGTCTGATCCAATCTTTTAAGCTTAGTTTTATTATTACAAAGAGACAAATACTGGTAAATTAAAAATAACTATAACATATATGCATGTAACTAAGTGTTGCGCATGCGCTTGACCGGTTGCCGGGGCTGGATGCGAAAACGCTTTGAGGAGCTGGAGGAGGGAGACATTTGAGTGCAGTACTGATAATCAAGCGTTTGGGTTCGTTTGCGTTTCAAGGTCTGCATGTCTGCATCATCGTGAGCTTGCATGGTGCGCACCAGTGAGCCAGCAATGGAGGCACAACGCCTGATCAGAGACCCAGTGCTGGAAGTCGAAGCTGTAGCGGTGTTTTCTTTGTCATCACTACCGCTACTGCTCCTGATCGCTGCAGACAGATCCGTCCTCAGGGTCAAGGGCAAGCGAATGACAGACGACATCAGCGACCAGAGTCGCCCAGGCTCCGATTGTCCGTCAGATTCTGCTGCCGCTGTGCGCTTCTTGTCATTATGCGTGGATGCACTATTTGGCAGAAACACCTCGTCCTCATCGTCACTGATAAGGTCCTCCACGGAGCTGAAGGAATTCTGTGTACGGTACGCACGCAACGGCAGACGCGCCTGCGGTCCCTGCGGTTGCGGCATTTTCGTTTGCGCCGCGAATTCACCGCTCAGCTGGCGCGGCACAATCTGCTGTCGACGTTGCTCATTACTGCTGAAAGTCTGATCAACTGCTGTCGCTGCCGCTGACTGGAAAGTGCTCGGATTAGGTGTATAGAAGATCTCCTTCTCATCTGGGGTTGATTGCGTCGCATCATGCTGCTTTTGTGGTGTCACAAACTTGATAAGCTTCTTGTTAATAATGGCACCGGGTATTCGGGTAATGGGCGTTATTGGTGGCACCACCACATTTGCACCTCCCTCGCCCGTTGCTGACGTGATGATCTCGACACTCTCGCATGAATTGAAAACGGTGCTGCCGCTTGCCGCAGATGCAGCTAATGATCCACTTTTGGCGCAATGCTGTGTGCGAGTTATGATAATTGATTCAGTGGTTAACTTTTGGGCCGACAGCATTATGTGGTAAGGCTCAACCGGGCTCAAAGAGCCGACAGCCTGATTGGCCTGGACATTTTCCTCTACGCTCTGTGAACGTCGCACGACCGGTGAGATGCGAAGATCCAAGGCCAGGGCGGACTCTGACGGGCTGTTCTCGCTCAGATCTAGACGCATGCGCCGTTGTGCCCCATGTGCTGTGGCCAAAATACCCACTCCATGCTCCACGAACGCTTTCTGTATACTTCTTGACATGACCTGCCGCAGTGGGGTCACGCCACTAATTTTGCGGCGACCACCTATCTTCCAGGCTCGCTGATGCTGTTGCTGGTGCGGCTGATTGCTGTCCGTCGGTGCGGGAACCGGGTTTTGCTCATCCAGCACATAGCCGCTGTGATAGATGCTGGACATGTGAGCACCTCCAACGGCGGACCCATTAAAGGTGAGCGTATCCTTGGGTTTGGCGAACATGGTGTCCACCGCCACTGGCGTTGACGTTGACCGTATTACTTTGCCCTTTTCGGGCAATGCGGTGAGCAAGCCAATGCTACGACGTTGCTGTACCGACAGGTTGACGCTATCCGAGGACAGATTGCGTATCGAGGAGACGCTGTCGCTGTTAAGCTCCTCCTGTGTCAGACGACTCTTGGCCTTCCACCGAAGATTGAATAACGATATCGGCGTTAAGTTTGCGTGATGTGGCTGCTCCTCCTGAGGCTGCACCTGCAGCAACAGCTGCTGCTGAGATTCTTGCATGCCTTTGGCTATGCTGGGCGAGGTTTGTGTCGACATTGAGCTGGCGGCGACTGTTGCCCTTTTCACCGTTATTTTTGAGGCGTTCGTGTCACAGCTCTGATTCTGCATCGAACTAGCCGCGGTGCAATCCTGGCCAAAATTCTGACACTTAGAGAACTCACGCAAATCCTCGATTCTGGTGTATTTTCGCTGGCATTTGCGACAGCTCAGCGGCAAATGCACGCTCTCAATGTGAGCCAGCAGCTCGGCGTACATTTCCTCTTGCAGCGCTAGCGGTTTCTGCTCACATATCGGGCAGAAAACATAGACGGTTGCGCTTACAGGTGCGGCTGCATTGGCAAGTTCATTGCAAAAGCCCACCATTTTAGTGTGCTGAGCCAACGGTTGGGTGACAGCAATGGCGTGCGCTTCAAATTGATGCTTTTGGCGGCAAGTGGCACAGCAGAAGATTCGCTTGCAAATTTGGCACTTGGCCTGCAAAAGTATTGAAAGTCTTGAAATCGCATAGAAATTGGCATAAATTGGGCTGACGTACCTCTTCAAAAGAACGCATGTACATCGTCATCTATTATATTGCGTAGGAATGCGGCACAAAAATGAATATTTGAACATGAGTTTGACTTTTACACACTGACACATAAAATTTCAACGGTTCTTTTCCATGTGACGCCGATAGGTGAATATCGCTCGTTATTGAGAATACTAAATAATCGACTGGTTATGAATATATCGGCAGGCTTAGGGTGACCCAATATTATTCTGAAACACACAAACTCTCGTAACGTAATACATCTCTGCCGATAAATCAACTTGAGCCCAGAACGTACGTATAATTTTGGAGAATTCGTTGGCGTTGCATAAACAACAATTGTAAATTTAATTGCAGTGCCGCACGATGCGTTTGCTAAATGTGGGCAACCGTGTGGCCGCACTTCGTTTGCGATTGGGCGAGAAATTCACGCTTCCAGACCGCTTTAAAGGCACCACGGTGGAAAAGTGGGCAAACTACTGGAAAGGATTGATGCGTGATTACGCTGAAGTTGCCACCGGCGTCGTCAAGGAGTCGTATGCAAGGCCGAAGCGATCCCTGATTTATGGCACGGCCATTGTAACACTATACCAGATGACCAAAAATAACCCAGATCTGCATGCCTTCTCGACGCTACTGCGGACACAAACAAACCGCATGATAACGCTGCCGCCGGAACAACAAAATTCCGAATCAAGCGCTTACCTCATAATGCTAGAGCGTGCCATCAATCAGAATAAGCTACGCCTCCTCAACCTAGGTATCTGTACGCTTCTATGGGTGGACTTGTTCGATGAGGATGATTGCACCTATCCGGCCATTTGTCAGTACACCACAGTAAGCTATTCAAATTTCCATGAGCGCATCATCGACGTTGGCTTCTGGAACCAGTACTGGCGTCTCAAGTGGAAAATGCACAACTACGATATCAACTATCTGTGATGCTCGATCCAAATGCCGTGATCCCCTTTTTTTTCTGTGCTTAGTCTTGTTTATTATCTTACTATGTACTATGTCCATTTGAAAGAAAACAAAATACTACAAATTAGCATTTGCAAGCGGAAGAGACCTTCCAGTTCTTTACGAGGCGATTGCCCGTTCCGCAATCGGTTTTTTCGGCTTAAAGTGCGCCTCCAATAGTGCAGTGCAATCCTGCAGCTTGGCCAGGTTGTTGATTTTGCCCTGGAAATTATTTTCCTTGCCATTGCCTTTGCCTTCGAGAAGTTCGAGAAACTGCGGTCCCAACTCTTGCACCAGCGTCGGTTCGCCACGCAAAACCATGTGCCCTTTAGCACCAAGGCCGACCGAGACGCCCTCGGATACCGTCAGAAAATAGAATATCTCTTCCGGCGCGTTGCGTAAAAATGTATTGATGAAGTCCACCTCGATGCCGTCGCGTCGATGCAGGGCAAAGTATTTAGGACGCATTGCCTTCGGTATATTCTCTAGGCGTTCGGCCTCTGCGGTGGCGAAATCCTTCAACAACTGCTGGAACGACTTGCGTGTGGATTTGACATTTTGCTGCAGCTTCTGCAACATCTCCAGATGCTGCTGGGCGCCGCACCTGAAAGTGATTGTATTGGATTCGATTGATAAGTGATTTGCAAGAGGGCGTTATGATCACAGCCATGATTATGATCAGATACTCACTTCAGAGCTATGGTAAGCTGTTGCTCGCGCTGAAAGATCTCGCCCAGCTTGCGAAGGCAACGTTCGCCGACAACAAAATGCACGTGAACATTTGACTTGACCTTCTCGGCGTAGAGCAGCTTTATGCACTGCAGTTGCGAGAGGTTTGTGACGTGTGTGCCACAGCACATGTTCGATTCGATACCTTCGATGCGAACAACACGCGCCAATCCCTCATGGTCCTTGGGCAGGCCACGCGGTGCGCGTGCGTCCTGAAACTCCTGCGCCACCTCTGGATCCACCAGCAGCACGCTGACAGCGCGTCCCTCGCGTATTAAATCATTTGCCTGCCTCTCAATCAGACAGAGCGATTCGCGGCTGATCAAATGTGGTGTGCTCAGCTGTATATAGGAGACACTGGTGCCCAATGACCAGGACGTCGTGTCATACTTGAATTCGCGATCAAACAGAGCCGTGATTAGATGTTGACCAGAATGCTGCTGCATGTGATCCAGCCGGCGTGGCCAGTCCACCAGCTGCTGCACGGCAGCGCCCTCATCAAAGCTGCTGGACGACTCCACAAAGTGCACGGCTGTGCTGCCTTTCCGCAGAACACTGCGTACCGGCTGGCCATTGATGGTGCCATAGTCGCAGGGCTGGCCGCCACCCTCGGGGAAGAGTATGGTGTCTTCACAGACCACATTAAAGCCGCGCAGCTGACGTGTCTCTGTGGTGCTGTTGCTGTCCTCTCCACACCACTCTAACGTGGCAAAGTCGCAGGAGACAACGGTCGTCTGAAACTGCAGAGGAGGATTAAAAGTTAGCTTAAGGGTGGCAAGCAACCTTCTAATTTACCTGCTTTAGGAAGCTGTCTTCCTGACACTTGAACACCATGCTGCTGCCAGCTGCAGCTGCTTTCTTGATTATGAAATCTGTTTGACAATGTTGTAATGCACAGCGGCTGCAACCGGTAACAACAACAACAAATGCAAATGTACAACGTAATATAATGCGTAACTCGTGCTCCGTTTGCGCTACGTTTGTTGCTCGCCTTGCTCTTTTTTGCGTCTTTGCACTCGCTGTTGGCTTATGTCGTTCGAGGTGGAGTTGAATTTGTAAAGAAATATTCAGAATATGTCACCAGCCTGGTTAACAATATTCGACAACTGATATGTAAAGAAATTAAACTTATTCGAATTTTGTAAATACGTTAATTTTTTATACGGAACACAGCTGCAGCTGTTCCGTGCAGTGGTTGTTTGGGCTCAATTGTTGCTGGTTATTTTTTTGTTTTAGCCATTTCTGTTTACACAAAGTGCCTGTCCCAACCCACTCCAAATAATGTCATCTCGTTTCAATTGGCGCTATCCCATTCGCTGAGTGCGCGGGCGCTCAATTGAGCAGCGAGTTCAACATCTGGCATTGTGGTATTATTGTGGATCTGCTCAAAAATTTCTTGTTATCGTCCTGCAGCCTTATCAGCTCTTAGCCTTTGCCGTTGCTAGGTTTTACACTTATAAGCTTATTATATATACATAAATACATACATACTGATATTAAAATATCAACGGTGCGAATAGTGTTAAATGCCTTTTATGCCACCCACCTCACCTCACCTCACCTCTACCATCACCCGCCACGTGCGGGTCCTTTACGTTGCCTTCGTTCGCTTTATTATTGCTTCGTTGTCGCCCGAGCAATCGTTTCGTTATATAAGGCAAGCGGGCAAATTTGCAAGAGTGCTTTCTTTGTCTGTATTTGCATTTGTAAGTGCCAGATGAAAAGTGGCCAAGAAAGTTCTGTTTTAAAATTACCCGTATTTCAAACGCCGATGGTACAAAAAAAAAAGAATTTACTTTAACCAACAAATTATAATATATGTGTAAAAGCAAAGTTAAGTTAATTATAAAATGAAAATGTGGAATGCTGCGTCCGCACAAGACTAACTGAAACGAAAACAATGAAGAATATGTATTGGCATATTTACACAAAAATGTAAGATTAAGGTACTCAATGCCTGACCTTAGCAAACTATCAGTCAAGGGTGGCTCCAAGGAAAAGAGCACAGTTCAACGAAATACATTATCCTAGTTAAGTATTTAACTATCAGACCAGACAAACAGGCAAATCTACCGGAATTTGTGCACTTTATCAGCATGCGTAACCGAAACACAGTCGCACTTTATTTTTATTTTTACCTGTGCCTCCTCTTTGTATATGTGTGTGTGTATGTGTTGGCGAGGTGGTCTAAATGGGCGTGGGTGGATATCAAGTGCAATCAAGTTCAGTTGATTAATATATAGCTTTCCGCATGAGCCTGAATGAAAATAAGTGCACACACTTATCGCATGTCTGTGCGCCATTGATATAATTGTTTGCCATGACACGTTACGTTTCTCATGTTTCCACACATTTTGCCTGCATTTACATTTTGTTTAGCACTCCGTAAAAGGCGCAAAACGAAAGTGCTCGGATATTTTAGCTTGACACACAACAATAAAGTATGCAACGAAAATGTTAGTCACACAAGCAGACGTAATTTAGCAAGCAACCACTTTTGCCATCAATCAACACGCACACGTACTGATCTCGCCGATCACAACCTACAAATCCGCACAAATCCAAATTGCAACAACTGAAACTACAAATTCAACAAGAATAAAGACAATTACAAATATCGAATAACAAGAACTACAACGACACTCTTACCGTTTACCGTTTACGATAATGGCGAATACAGCGCAACTTTTGCGCCGCCAAAGCTCGCGCGACATTGTGCTTAAGACCCAAAAGAGCCTCGATCAGTTGGAATTGCGGGTGAGTGGATATTGTTATTAAGCTACCAGAGCGATCAGTTTAATCTGTCCAATGTGCCTGTATGCGCCAAAGGAGCTGCGTGGCCGTCTGGTGCCCAAGGAGCATGGCGTCAGCCATCATCATCACACATCGCTGCATCTACATCATCAGCCCATGTATGGTGCAACAAATCAGGGTTTCATGTCCGATGCCTTTGACGAGTCATCGGAACTTGAACAGGAGCCGCCCCTTGGCTCCGATGCCAGCACCAGCAAAACCAAGGCCAAGTTGGCCGCCTTCGTTGAACAGCAGCAGGAGGACATCGTTGAGGGCGAAAAGGAGGGAGACGAACGCGAGAGTTGGGATAGCAAGATCATGTTCCTGCTGGCCACCATAGGGTAAGTCGTCAAAGATAATGTACCCAAAAATACTACATGTGTGTGTAATATCAAAGATGGCTCTTTGAAAAATGTAGTCTTTTATTTTTGTAACTTATTAAAATCATTAAGTAAATGACAATAACAAAGGGAGATATGAGTCTATAGATATTATGGGGCGCTAGCAATATACCTTTCAAATTTGGTGACGCCAGCTTCCAAATTGCGCTAGCTATATGGTTTTATCGATTTACGATAAGAGGTGTATCGGTTTGAGGAAGCGTAGTGGAGAGATCTAGCTTACAAATTGTGGAAGATATGCGCTTTTCAGATATCTAGGGCAGAAGTTACTCGGGGCGGCAGGTGTGGGATGGTCTGAAAATGTATTTTGTGCCCTTGCGGGTGATGTATACTATGATACATTCGGTATCAAGGTATAAAAAGATAATCAAAGTGTATTTGAATTGTAAAATGTGCTTTAACATCTTTCTCATCCATAGGTATGCAGTTGGATTGGGCAACGTGTGGCGATTTCCATATTTGGCGCAAAAAAATGGTGGTGGCGCCTTCCTGGTGCCCTACTTCATAATGCTGTGCATTCAGGGCATACCGATCTTCTATCTGGAGCTGGCTATTGGGCAACGACTGCGCAAAGGTGCAATTGGCGTATGGAGTCAGGTGTCGCCATATCTCGGGGGCATTGGCATATCCTCGGCAGTGGTCAGTTTCATTGTGGCGCTGTACTACAACACGATAATTGCCTGGTGCCTGATCTATCTGCTGCACAGCTTTGAGTCACCATTGCCGTGGGCCGACTGTCCGACGCGTCTCTACAAAAACTATACGTACGATCACGAGCCGGAGTGTGTGGCCTCGTCGCCGACACAGTTCTACTGGTATCGTACCACCCTGCAGTGCTCGGAGAGAGTTGACATGCCGGAGAGCTTCAACTATCACATGGCGATTGCACTGATTGTGTCATGGTTTCTGGTGTATATATGCATGGTGCAAGGAATCACATCGTCCGGCAAGATCGTCTACATGACCGCCATCTTTCCCTATGTGGTGCTCATCATCTTCTTCTTTCGGGGCATCACTCTGAAGGGCGCCGCCGATGGGGTGGCGCATCTGTTTACGCCGCGCTGGGAAACACTGCTCGATCCGGTCGTGTGGCTGGAGGCCGGCACACAGATCTTCTTTTCGCTGGGCCTCGCATTTGGCGGCCTGATCGCCTTCAGCTCATACAATCCGGCCAACAACAATTGCTATAGGGATGCGATACTCGTCTCGCTGACCAATTGTGGCACCTCCATGTTCGCTGGCGTCGTCGTCTTTTCGGTGATCGGCTTCAAGGCTACGGCGACCTTCGATCGCTGCACGGAGACGCGTGCCGGATTAGTCGCTCTAAATCGGACACACGATCTGCCCATATGCGACTTAGAGCAGGAACTCGCCAATGTAAGTCGTAAATTCCATTATCTTAAGCACGTCAAAGTCTTAGTTAAAGAGGCTCACTCGAATTAAGAACGAACAGGAATGATTTAAGCCGGTTAAATCTGTTCAGTTGACAATGTTGTGGCCTACAAGACAAGCACTTACCTTTGGACTGGTAATTCCTGGCAGCTTAATGATTTATTGATATGTACGGCATGCAGAAAGAAACGGACATTTTCCAAGTTCTTATCATAATTCAAATCATTTTGATTGGATAAGTTATGTAATAGTGCTTTTTCTTTACCACAGAGTGCATCCGGCACGGGATTGGCGTTCATCATCTTTACGGAGGCGATCAATCAGTTTCCTGGCGCCCAACTCTGGGCAGTGCTCTTCTTCCTCATGCTCTTCACGCTGGGCATCGATTCGCAGTTTGGAACGTTGGAGGGCGTCGTCACATCGCTGGTGGACATGAAGCTATTCCCCAATATGCCCAAGGAGTATATCGTTGGCGTATGTGCTCTTCATATAATTAATTTAAAATTGTAATCTAAATCGCTAAATCCCCATTTTTTTCAAATAGGCATTGTGCCTGTCCTGCTGCCTGATTTCCATGTGCTTTGCAAATGGCGCCGGCAGCTATATCTTCCAACTAATGGACAGCTTTGCTGGCAACTTTCCGCTGCTGATTATTGCCCTGTTCGAATGTTTGTCGATCAGCTACATCTATGGCGTTAGGCGTTTCTCGGATGACATTGAGATGATGACCGGGTCGAGGCCGGGATTCTATTGGATGTTTTGCTGGAAGTACTTGTCTCCTTGTGCCATGGTCACCATTCTGCTGGCCTCCTTTTATCAGCTGGTAACCGAGGGCAGCAGCTATCCGGCCTGGATTGCTGCAAAGGGTGCCACGGAAAACATGGAGTGGCCACATTGGTGCATTGTCATTGCCTTCGCGCTCATACTCTCATCCATACTGTGGATACCTGTGGTGGCAATATTACGGTAAGTGCTTTTGTACTCTGATACCAAAGCTAAATGGTCCGTCGATTTATCCGACAATGTTTAAAAAATGGGTTGCAAAGTCCACCTGAGGGCTGTATAATCGATAACTGCAAATCGATAAAGCTACATAACTCCCACATTTCTAAGGCTAGGCGATGTCCTTCAATGGTCGGCATTCAATCGGAAATGCCTAAGCCTCCCGCACCTTTCGATTTGGAGGTAAATTACTAGTAATCTCCTTCCAAATTGACAGCCTATAATTCCTGCAATTTTAGAGCTGGAGTCACCAAATTTGAAAGGCATATTATTGATTATTCAATGCCTGAGGCACAGCTTCCCACCCACCTCACAACGTTCTCACTTGTAATAGCAATTGCATAACTAGTTCATGCTATGGCTCTTTCATAGCTCTCTTCTAACTGATGGACATCCATTTATTATTCATTCTTGTCTAGCCTGTGCGGCATCAAGGTGGTAGAGGATTCGGATCCAGCCTGGTTCCCCGAGGCCGAGCTGAGGGAGGTGCATGGTATTATACCCCACGAGCCCACTGAGTTGGAGCGCAGCGTTTTCTGCTTCAACATGGACGGCACGGAGGGCATGTGCTGTCCCAAATACGGACTGCCCGAGAAATCGCTCGAGGAGGAGGAGGAGTAGGTGTAGATGCTGCATCACGCACCAACGAGGACAATAATACATATATATATATACATATTATGTATATATATATATAAATATAAAATATATATATATACATATAAATTGAAATTGCATAAGACACAACTTACTGTAAATACGGACAATAACTAAACCAAAACTCGCTCACCGATAAAAACCAGCATCGGCACTGACATATAATCCATGTATGTATGTGTATGTATGTATATGTTCCCAAAGACTGCCCAAAAGCCAACAAACAAGCCACGATAATAGCCATGACAAAAGTAACAGGATCCAAAAGGCAAAGGCCAAAAACACGCAGAAAAAAAAGAAAACACTCAAAAACAGCGCAAAACAACTTAAAAATAGATTCTAGAAAATATTTCTGCATAAGTTCATGTATGTATGTTCAATGTGCTACGATAATGCTGTGTGATTTGTATACGACAGGCGGCACAGAGAACAGTTAGTAACAATAACAGTAACAGGCAACAAGTGCATGAAAGATATATTTATTTTTATATTTATTGATATGACAAATGGTGAGACCCATTATCGTATTCTCCAACATACATACATGCATACACATACATACAAGTTTAATATTCAGGTTCGTTACGGTGTAACCCACATACTATATATATGTATGTACTACATATCCAATTTCGTCTAGTGCGATAATACATTGAGTCTTTCATTTATAGTTACAAAGAAAAAATGCATAGAGAAATTGACGACAAGTTGACAAAATGGATTGCTAAGATTGCTGACTATATACATATATAATATATATATATACAATAAATTTATTCATACTTCTATTGTATACCCTCATCATGAATGTAACTGTATTATTCCATTGTATTGTACTATTGTATGTTGAGCATTCCTAAGCATTTAACACTGTTTACTGTTGTTGCAATTTTGTTGGTTTATGCCACGCATGCAACGCGTGTGCACAATATTACGTGTATTTTTCTTGATAAAGCAATGTTTACAGCTTAGCATACACTTTAAGTTATACATGGGCTATGTCTATCGATAAAATATTACCTATTACGACAGACCACCAACAAATGGAGGAACAATAATGTAACACCTTCAGCGATGTAAATTTCTTACTAATTTACATACAGACATATGTATTTGCCTCAATCAGCTTTGTGTGTTGTCGCTAGACTATAATGAAACAAAATCCGAACGCATTACATTACTAGATAAGCGGACAGCTCGCCTAGAAAGATACCCTGTAACCAGTTCATATTTAGATGAAGTGTATTTATATATGCCCTTAAATATATTATCGGGGTCAGGGATGACGAATCATACTGCCTATTTAACTACATTGTATCTGTATCTATTTTATGGGTAGAGCATATAGAATACAGTCTGAGTGTTATAGATGTTTTCTTTGCTCTAATCAATGGTGTACGAATAATCTCATTGATTTCAAATACACATGTATATTAACAAATTAAGCCTGCTTGCTGTTGGTCATAGTGTAACCACGATCTGAACGTCTAGCCATATACATATACTATATTCCATAAGCAGCAAACTCTAGTTAGCGCGCCAAACGGGATACGAGTCGGCGTTGTATTAGCACATACCTTAGGGCTCTGAGCATTACGGGTTTTACAGCTGCAATGCACTGAGTACACATACACACACATAATATTTGTACACACACACACCCACACAATGTGTTGGATGCCTATCAAAACGAAACCGTTCATCTAGCCGAATTAAAATCGAAATCGAATAATATACTACGAAGAGAACTCTATATAATTATATGCATAAATTAAATATATGTAAAACTATGTACTAGAATTATAATTATTCAAGGGTTTCCCTTTCAATTGGGCTCCTTGACAAACCTCATTGTTATCAGGCACAATTTAAGCATTGGGATTATCAAGTCGCGATAGCTATGATTAACTTTCAAAGTGCTTCATGATAGTGCTCATCAAACTCATTATGCATATCTTATCGCATACAAAATAAAAAACTCGAAGGATTTCCATACACAATTATATACATACATATATATGTATATATTAACTGTTACAAAATGTGCAAGGCAGCAAATAATTTATTAAATAGTTGTACGATATTTACACAAAACATAAACATACATTTAATAGTATATACTTACGTGAATATTTAACTGTATTAAGTGTTATCCATGTTGATAATAATTATGGAAGTCGTTTTAAAACAATATATACAACATCCCTTTACCCCCCCCAACACCCGACCCACAGTTTGCTAGAGTGCCCCACTTAAACAATACAATTATTTAATCGAACTAAACCAATCAAATACAAAACATAAAGAAAAGGTTATCATAAGAGGATATCTGGTACACGGATATCGAATGAAAATAAAACATTGTAACTTCAGTTGATGCATTGTTTATTATATATCAACGATTATTAATATTGTATTCAATAAATGAGAAACATTGTAATTTCAGTTGATGCCCTGTTTATTATATATCAACGATTATAAATATTATATATACCAAAATTGTACTGACATGATTTCACGGCTAATGTGTAGTTTTATGATAAACGTATGAAAAGAAACTTCAATATCATGACGACTACGTTGAAAGTGTGCTGATGATGAACTATAACAATAATTTACCTAATGACAATAAAGCAATTGTATAAAAAGTTAAAGGTGACAACCTTTAAATCGATTTCTCATTCTTGAGTCGGAAATTTTGAAATGGTTTAAAAGTCGGTTTAGTTTTGACATCCCAAACAAACTCTTGGTTAAGCATTATATATACATATATATATTTGAATCCTTCTGGTGCTTCTTCTTCAAATGTTGCACCAAAAAACCAAAATACTCTCTTTCCCTAGCATATCATAACGTTGGAGGTCTTAAGACTAAACGTTCTAAACTATATACATACATATATGTTGACAGGAACAAATGGTGAGGCCTAATTAATCCTTACCAATAATTTTTGTTCTGATTGGTTTTTTCTGGGTTTTCCCCGATTCATGCATCAAATGTTGGACCATTTTGCATTTAAATAACCCAGAAATCGTATAAGTATTTCTTATTTTTAAATGTAATCAGAATGCAGAAGAGCAAATGTTAAATTCGAATCTGGCAGATGCTACTAAACTTTTGGCTTTAGCTTCCTGCTAAATGATCATTGTGATTCGCACATCATGCGCAACTAAGCGCGAACAGCTGTGAGAGGCAATGGATTTAGCTATCTTTTTACAAGTGCCATTCATAACGGTAAGCGAAACTGTGATTCTGAATTGATAGCAGCTGTGGCCGTGCCCCTTTTGCCCGACTGATTGTCGCGTGGCGGCTGCCCCACCGTGTTTCCTTCTGCCATAACGCAGCGAAGCGCAACAGGCGGAAACAGATGCCAAACGTTGGCCAGCCGGGTAACCAGGTAGCTGGCCAGCCAGGTAGTCTCTGTGCAACTGGAAGCGTCTTGGCCGCAACTTGCGCATCAAATTAGCAACACATCACAGCTTACAATAGGCTTTGCTGTTGCTGGTTTCTGCCAGTGTTGCTGCTGCTGCCGTTTCGTTGCTGCTGCCGTTTCGCTGCTAACTTTGGACACTGTTGTGGCTCCGTTGATTGCACATACAAATTTGAAAAGCTTTGCATAAATGTATGTAGATGGAAATGCAGCCAGGCGAACACACTTAAGAAGCATTGATGTTGTTGCTGCTGTTGCTGTTGTTGTTGTAGCTGCGACACATGCACACAAATTGTTGGCATAGTTTTCGTGGCACAAATAGCAACAACACTAGCAAACTCCAATGGATTGATAACATGTTAAATTGTAATCCAAGCCAGCAACAGCGACAACTAGTCAACCTTAGACGAACCAGCCCAAACAAATCGAACCTCAGGCGCAACAACAACCACAACAACAACCACAACAACAACAACAACAACATAGCAGCAGCAACAGACACAACAATGCATAAATAAGTTGAATAGAAAAATAAGATATGCAGAGTGAGAGCACGAAGAGAGGGAGAGTGAGTTGCAAATGGAGATGGAGAGAGAGAGAGAGACGGAGAGAGAAAGACAGTCAATTCATTGAGCCATGCTCAGGTGTAGCCATACACACACATACATACCTGCATGAATACATGTATATGAGGCAGGCAAATAAATGAAATAGCTAAGACGAATGCCAAAAGTTGACGTTTATGTGCGGCCGACAGTGGTATGCACAGTGGTTCTATTGAGACAACAGCAACCGCAAAAATGACAGGTTTTTGAAAAATCAACATAATTTGAAATGTATGTTAGTTTTGTCATAATTTACTGTTAGTATTCAGCCCTAAGTGTTTTTATCTTACGTTCTCGGAATGCTCCACGCGTTCGGAGTATTCGCACATGAATTTATGGTATCAATATATGCATAGTGGTAAGAAAAACAAAATGTTTCTTCTAAATAAATGCAGCAAATTGTTAAGATCATGTTGGTGAGACTGTGCAGCTTGGGGCAGTCGCGGCAGCCGCACACAATTAACTTAGGCAACAAACGAGTACTACAACAATAACATCGGCAACGGCAACATGCAACAGGTGAGTTGCGGAGTGGTTTCTGCCATGGAGGTGTGTTTGCTGACGCTGTGGCTCTGCCAACGTTGGCGTCAACTGCATCGTCAGCTGCGCCTCCGCACGTAAACAAATTCTCAACGCGCATTGTTTTTGCTGCTGTTGTTGTTGCTGCTGTTGTTGCTGCTGCTGTTGCTGTTGCTGCTGTTGTTGCTGCTGTTGTTGCTGCTGTTGTTGCTGCTGTTGTTGCTGCTGCTGTTGACTGCGTCGGACCAACTTTTATGACTGCGATTGCTGCTCTCTGCTGATTTGTTGTTGTTGTTGTTATTGTTTTTGTGAGTGTGTTTTTTTAAAGTCATTTCGTTGGCGTCTCTGCTGCTGCCGCCTTTCGGCCGCTTTGCTGGCATTTTTGTTGTTTCTTGAAAGCAAAAATTAAAAAAAATAAATAAATAAATAAAAAAGCAGCAGTGACGACGGCGGCCTTCGCGGCAGCGACAGAGACACGTAAAAAAAAATATATACAACAAACAACAGCAACAATAACACCAACAAAAAATTCCTGGCAAAACACGCAAACCCAGCGCGACTTTGTTGCTGCGGTTTTCAGTTGCCAGCGCGATTTTGAGTGAGTTGTACGCGGCGCGTCGCTTTCAGACGCCCAAAATAACAACAAAAAAAAAAAGAGAAAAAAACGAAATCGAAACCAAAACCAGAAGCCAAAATCCATAATCCGAAACTCTGCAAAAATCGTGCATGCGTGCGTGCGTGCGTTCATATATATGTGTGTATTTCAACTGCACCCACCATCCACAACAAGCATAATCTGTTTTTTTTTTGCTCTTGTTGTTTCTTCTCGTTTTTTTTTTATTGTTATGTCGCCAAAAGAAATTTGTGTGCAATAAGCGGCGAATGCAGGCCAACAGCAACAACAACAACAACAACAACAACAACAAAAACATCGTCAAAAATAACTGTAACATTTAGAGGTATTGGAGCCTTATCCGCCGGCTTCAAATATTTACAGACTGGGTATCCCACAACTGGGCAGCTGGATAACAGGTTCAAGGCAACCAGTTACCAGTTTTCAGAAACATAGCAGCAACAACAAAGACAACAACAACAACAACAACAACTACAACAGCAGCAGCAGCAGCAGCAGCAGCATCAGCAACATTTTTAAGCAGAGCTCAAGCTCCAAAAGTCGAAGACCGAGTTCCACTTCCACGGTAATTCCAATATATGTATGTATGTATATGTAATGTATTTAAATTTTGTTATTTCTTCAACTTTTTTTCTTTGCAATACTCTATAAATATCGGTGATGTGTGTGTGTTCACTTTTTGAGCGTATTATGTATCGATCAGTGATAAATCCAATAAAGGTTCGTTCATCCGCGGATATAATATTACCAAAATCAGTTATTTAGTTTCAATTCGGAATTTGAATATGTCTGTCAATTGAAGTGTATGAAGTAGTCGGAAATTCTTTGCACAATGGTTTTCGAAGCCGGTTTTTGTTCTTCTTCTTCTTCTTTTTCTTTTATTATTATTTTTTGTTCTTTTTGTGGTTTTGATAGCTTTGAATGCGGTTTAGTATTAATCATTATTATAATGATTATTGTTATTTCCCATTTTATTGCTGTCGATGTGGTTGCTGTTAGGTTTTGCTGGCTTTTGCAAAGCTCTTAACATTTATTATTAACAGACGTCTTTCTACGAACCGGGTCTGAACATAGTCGTTTTAAATGTCAAGCTCATGCTGGGCTCAAGCCACCATTCACTTATCCAATCAGTCAGAGAGTCATCTAATCAGCCAGTTGGCCAGTTAGTCAATTGACCATGTCTTGAAGGCGTAGCATCATCATCTCTCTCGACGTCTCTATCTCTATATCTCTCTATTGCTATTTCTCTCTCTTTCTATTTTGTTCCCGTCTCTTTCACTTATGCATTCTGTTTTGTTCAATTTTATTGCAGGTACTTCTATGATCTGCATGCTGCCAGCTAATTGTAAAACGCACTGGATAATGGTCATTAGCACATAGCAATAGAAATATCGCAATAGCAACAACTGCAGCAACAGCACCAACTACATGAGCAGCAACAACTACATGATCAGCAACAACCTGTAATCACAACAACAACCTGTAACCACAACAACAACTAGCTAGAATACATTCTCGGCAATTGCATATACATTTTAAACTAGAAATTGGCGGCGCATCCAATTATCAAATGCTGTTGTTGCTGCCAGAACTTTGGCAACAACAACAACAACAACAAAAACTATGGCAACAACAATAGCAACAGCAACACTTGACAGCGTGCACCAACAGCAACAGCAGCCACAAAGGCCGTTGCGCGGTATTTCATTAATAATTGAATCTGAGGAGCCAGCTAAGCCGGCAGGCAACAACATTGAAGGCGACGAAATGTCGCTCAAGTCACAGACAATGTTGTTGGCATTTGGCGACAACAGTAACAGCAGCAGCCGCAACAACAACAACAACAACAGCAGCTACGATTGCAATTTGCAGACGATGCACGTTGACCATGCAATGAATGTTGATTTGGAAACTTGTTACAGCACAGTGGCAACAACAGAAAAATTAACAACAACAACAGCAGCATCTGCAACTGCAGCTGCAACAACTAAGACGGCAACCAAGTTGTACCCACAGCTCCTACTGCGCATTGGCCAAACCGAGGCCGATGTTCAGTCTGTGTTTCTTAACGGAGAAATGGCACCAGCAGCAGATGAAGCTGTAGAAATGAAGCTAGCGGCAGCATCAGCAGCAACTATTATCAGCTGCAATGTTGCCGATGGCATTAGAAACGTGTTGCCAGCTGAAACTGTAGCTGAGACTGTAGTTGGTGAAATTGAAAAGAGCAGCAGCTGCAGCAACAGTAACAACGATGACGACGCTAGTCAGTTAACATTAGTCGATTGGCCAACGAGTGCAGCGACCGAAACAGTTGGCATCTTTACGCCTCAGCACACGGTAAAGATACACATTGCTGACGATAAGAGTTTGAATTCAATTCAGAGTCAAAGCCAACGTGGGCTGGGCAAACAAATAAGCGTGGTAAAGCTGAATGACAGCCAAAGCGACAACGATATGGTATTGCAACTAAAGCAACATCAGCAGCAACAACAGCAGCAGCAGCAACAACAGCAGCAGCAATCACAAACTGTGCCACCGTCTGTCACGGCGCCCTATCATCTTTGCTATTTGGTGTCCAGTGGCCAATACTCGCCCTGCGAGACTCTGGATAGTGGCACTGGCAGTGATTTTGAAAGCAACAAATTGTCCACTAGCAACCGCAATAGCAACGATAACAGCAGCAGCAGTAGCAAAAATGAGGCACCCAAGCTGGAATTACATCTGAAGACGACACGCATACGAGTGGATACGTCAAGTGGGCAATCTGTGATGCATTCGCATTCAGAATCACATTCACGAGCCTACAGCTTGACAGACGATAGCGAGGAGTGTGATGAGAGCAGCTCCTCGCTGAGCTGCGATTCATTGCATTCGAATGAGGCACAATCGCTGCTCAAATTGGACACCCTGTTGACAAGTTCACTGCTGCACGATATACGCGATAGGGAGGTGGATGGCAGTGAACGTATTGTGGCTGCAACAAAAATCGATGGACGACCCCTGCAATATGAAGCGGATCAATACTACAATTTCCATATGAATGAGCATGCAAATGTTTGCCGTTTTGTTACGGAATATGAGGCGATCAGAATGCCCAGTGATAGCAAAGATCACCAGCAAGAGCTTAGAGAAGATTTGCAGGTGCCCGAGGAAGAGGAGAATGATGCCTTTGCTGGTTACAAGGATATGCGCAGCACCAAACACCAAGCATCAACTATACGCTCGTCCAAGGGAACCGTGCGCGGTGTTAAGAATCGTGTGCGCAATGGAGTAGCTACCTTCTTGCAGCCAAATGTCAAGGTAAGTAACAATGCTAAATACTTAGGATTGGGTTTTGTTTTATTCTTTAGTACGAATTCGAGTACTCAAAGATTAATACTGAAGTGCAAAATCCGGTATAGAAGAATTTCCGAATTAGCTGCGAGTTTCCTAATGCATATCCCAGTTTGAGTTTGAGTTTACCAGTTGGTGTCGATTGGCTGGAATTTACACTTATTATGTATATATATATATATATATATATATATTTGTTATTTAGTTGTTAGACTACATTTGTGAAAGTCCAGCCTGTCAAGATGTTAGTATTGTTCTGTGTTTTAAAACTGAGTCATGGTAACAACAACTTTTTAATTGATTAATCGACAATTGTTGTTGACATGTTGAATGAAGAATTAACACCTTGCTGTTAATTTGCAGAGTATGGTGTTGTTGTATTTTGTATGTCAATTTACCGTTAAATGGTTCAATATGTTGCATTGCCCTGCCAAAAGAAATTATTTCGGCTCGAACACAAATATGGCAACAGAATTTCCATATACTACTTACGCCAACAACAGAAGACAGTTGGGATTGAGAAAGTTTTGTTGCCGCGTATGGGCCCAACGGAAGTCGGCAGATACATAGATGGCACGCAGATGTACAGTGCTCCAAAGCTTAATGCGAACAGTGTCAAGTAAAAAATGTAATTCCAAATTCCAAAGACCTATGATAGGTACATTTATTAACCATCCATATGAATGTATGACCCTAATAAACTGAGGTTTCTCCACCTGATAGTCAATGCTTATTTGGATCAGGTACATTATGGACACCTGGGTGCCATAGGCCCCGGAGTTTTTACCTAAAGTTGAGTATTTTCGGTATAAATAGACCAATCCTTCGTAGTCAGTTTAGTTATATCCCGCATCACGAGTGAAACAAGCCAACAAGGACTATGGCAAACGGACTACCATTGAACAACGGAAACTCAATCAATCTGAGCAACTCAACTGTGTGTAACATCGTTCGGCGCTTCATCGACGAAAATCGGATAGAGAGCAAGGGCAGCAAGGCACCAAACAAGATTTTCACCGAACAGGACGAGCGGAGGATCATTAGGAAAATAAGGGAAGCTCGCAGGCTATCGGGCTCCAAAAGGGATTCAACAGGTGCAGGATGAAATGGGGAAAAGTGATGTGTGCAAACTGTACGCCAGGTTCTGCACAACCATGACTTCAATGTTCGAGTCAAAAAAGCATTGACCAAAAAGTAGGGTACTTTTTTACATAATCCTACCTAGCAGGTGGAGAAACCTCAGTTTATTAGGGTTATATATTGGTGGTTAATAGGTCTTTGGAATTTTTGAAACATAATGAATAATTAGTTTATGGTAGGCACTGTTGGTACTTGACTTGGTACTTGACACTGTTCCAATTAAGCTTTGAGACACTGTAGATGTTGATAGTCCGAATAGATAGACGCCATAAATTCGGGCTTAAATGGAGCCTCAGCCTTGACTAATTGCAGCTGCTGCTGTTGTCGTGACTTGTAGTGGTAACTGGTAACTTTCGATTTCTATTTGGCTTTCTTTTAGTTTGCTTGAGCTGTCTTGTAAGTTCTTAATAGGTCAGCTTTGGCCCTGGCACGCGTAGCCCGAAGACAGCCATTGTTATTGGCCAAAGCAATAACAATAACCAATTGAAATTGCAGTGTTATTGAAATCACATTATTCACGCATTGACCACAAAATCGGCTAGTAATCAACAAAATAGATACATATATACGTTGACGTCTTACCACTTTGCTTTTCGTGGTGTGCATTACAGTGGTGTCACATTATTGTTTAGAAATTAAATTCAAGCAAATAATATTCAAAATAAAATGGGCCTAGTTGCCAATGTGGGCGTGGCGCACCCTCATTTTGTGAACTTTCATTTTTATTATACATATACACATAAATGGTCGTGTCCGAAGCCAAAACGAAAGATCGGCTAAGTGGACACAAACGGTTGAGACACGCACGCACAACAACAACAACAAATCTGAAACTTAAACGTAGATTATCTAAATTATACTTTAATAGTCGCTCGACTCGTTTTTGCGGTTGACTTTGCTTAATACTTGTCCATCGACTAAACAAAAGCCCCCAAAAACTCGCTGAGCATTTTTTTTCCTTGTCACCACCATCCGAGTTTCCGCTGATCATTGCATCAAACAATTTTTTTTTATATATCGTAAATGTGTTTGACTTATAGATGCGCATAATTAGCGCGTTAGTCGCTTTAAATTGTTATTGGTATTATAGAATTTGTTGGCATTTGGCTTTTGTGTTTGGATTTTGGCCATTGACTATTTCTCGAAAGTTATGTAATCGATTGTATCATCAGTCAGCTCACATCTGCACATTTTTCAATAATTATATGGCTGCTATGTATATTAATGTATGTGCGGGTGCCACATTTATTTCACAGTTATCTATCTAATACAATACTCGACTCGACTCATCTCGAATCGCTTTGCTTCTGGTTTTTCATCTAACCATGAGCAATGAATAATTCAAAAGTTATGCGACTGCTTGACGAACCGAAAAAATTAGTATATATGTGACGATACAATTAACCGCATACCTTCAGCCTAAACTATAGACACTAAATGGAATCAATGTCAACCTATATATGTATATGTTATATAGATATATGCCACGTGTTCTTTCAATCTGGAAACCACTTATTGTTTATTGTGGTTCGTTGTTCGCAAGAAATGTTGTAGATGCTGGTGTAGTGGAAAGAGGTACATGGATAAGGGTCTAACTATAAATATGTTTAGTTCTGGTACCTTCCTGGTAGCCTTAAATAAAGTAAGATTAGAAAACAAAATCAAATTTCAACTAAGGAGCAAGGGTTCCTTGAGATCAAACTTGATGTCAACTAATTTTAAGTTGCACAGCAATATGCGTTCGATTTAACACTTAACTCCATAATTTAAGCCTACTTTCTCATATTTTCAGTTGTACAAGTAAACATAATGCTTGGGGTCTTATGATTTGAACATCATAGTGAGAAAGCTGACTTTGAGCGTGTCTCAATGGGCAGTGTTAAAATGTCACTTGACCTCACTCTCATTTTGTCCAAATCGCATTGCCAAGTTGTGCAGTAAAGCCATAACTTTAATGCCGTCAATTAAGTTGCTCAGAAACATTATTCGCTGAGATTTTAGCAATTGCTGCTTAACTTACACGAAACAAGAGAAAAACCATAATTATACTCCATTTGAAGTTTTTGTAAATATAAATATATAAATAAATACGTAAAATAGATAAGAGACGATCATAAAATACATATTTCTACTTGTGACAAGGGTGGGGCAGAAGCAAAACAATACCAAACTCCAAAAGAAACTTTGGATTTGAACGAAAGTGAAAATGAAATTGATATTTACGTGACAAGCCGCAGATTTATGGCGCTGAGAGATTTCTTACAGCCACAAATTGAGGTGCTGCACACTGATTCAGGTGCACAACACAACACTGCCAGCAAGAGCAAATGTTGAGCATTGGACGTTTGCTGCATTTCAATTTCGATTTGCATTCAGGGCCAAATGAAAGCACCAAAGGGGCTTATTATAATATCCAATTATTGCCAAATTGAAGCTCGCTTTTGCCCACCGAAACGAAAGTGAAATGTTCCACATCATTTAAGCCAGTGTATGAATATGTACATACATGAATGCTCAAGATTCGAGACTGAATATGTACATACATGAATGCTCAAGATTCGAGACTGAATGTTGATTCGGTGCCGCATTTCAATGCACTCATTTCGAAGAGTAACACAGCTATACCGACATGACAGCATATTCAATTTATGATATCATCATTCTGTCACTTTAAACCTCAGAATTAATTACCTAAATTAGGTTTCTGATATGTACTTTGATTTTCATCAAAGTGTGTATCTTATGAGGAACTTAATGTAAGATGGTTCTTCTCATCGTTAACCTTTCATTCTTCACTCATTAAGTTTGGACGGCAAAATGTCGAAACAGCCATTAAATATTGTCATTAACATGATATCGATAAAAGTTATCGGAGTCAATTTATCAAAGCCACACATACAAGAGAAAGAAACAAAGACAACTAGTCATAGTGTATTCAAGCGATTGGTGTGGCAGTAACTATGTGGCTTTCCCTTCTCCTTATGGGCAGCCATTCCCCTGTGCACAATCGATCGGTATCGAAGACCTCAAGCACGCTTTGGGGGAGACGCATACGATTACATGATTACATCCAGCCCCATATGAACTTTATGGAACCACAAAGCGACGCAAGACAACGCTGAATTTGCAGTTGCTGATATTTTGGCTACAGTTGGTGTTATTTGGTGGCATTCAAGTCAACTCCTTTTGCTCACATAATCGAATGTTTCATGTCTCCTTGCATGCCGAAATGTTGTTGTTGGGCTCTGAGATGTTTCAGCGGCTGTGCTATGTATGGCATATTTATATATATATATGTTTATATAAATGCTTCTCGACACAAATCTGTTCGCGATTCGCAATCCTCCAATCGACGCTTGTCGATCGTGACCTGCTTTCTCTTTATGCCCACTAACTTTACCTGTTACCGCTGAAAACATAAAACCAAAATAAAAATTTTAATGTTTTGCTGACTTTGGCTTTGCCAACTTTCCGCCTGTCGACTGTTCTAAAAAAGCACGAGGTTTTTGTGGATGCTTGGCTATGGTGAGTCAAAAATTTGAATCGCAGTTCAAATGCTGGCAAAAAGGGATTGAAGGGAAGGACATATCTTCCAACCACACACACACTCACACATAGCTTAACTAGTTTTGGTCTCGTTTGCTGCTGGCGTCTTTTATTACTCAAAATGGCTTTGAACTTCGTTGACAACACATCGCAAATGACGGATAATGCCAATGTACCAGTTTTATACTTTGCCCCTCTATTTGGTCTTGTTGCTGTAATACTTGTAACGGTTAAATATGCCATATTACTCGTTATAGACATGTAACTGCCACAGTCTTAGCCTCTCATTGCTACAAATGTAACTCAATAAGTGGTCTGGCCAACTACAACTACAACTGAGATCGTAACATAAGTCACATATGACAGCCTTCAACGCCAGAGTTATAGTCAAATGATTAATATCTTACACTCTTTGATTTAACTTTGGAATTGCATTTAGCCGCATTTTGCATGAGATTAGATTAAACTCTAAAATATGATTTCTTTTCTGACTTGACTGTGTTTTATATACTTTTTTTCAAGATGGAAAAATACATTTTTGGATTTGCAGACAATCGCTCTTGTGCCCATAACTCTTTATGGAAATTCAGTTAATGTAACAATTTGGTTTTGTCTATGACGATACTAATTCATGTACGATATAATCGAAGATCTGTGCAACATTAACAGCCTGGTAAAGCAGTGCATAACATTGTTTAATTACATTCACATGATGTCATTTATTATGTCATTTGTCACGAGCATAATTCATACAATTTTGACAGCTACTGTCGCATGCATCATACTTCGCGTTGCAGGGTTCAAAACCATCCATCGGATGATCGATGGCGATAGACTGTCTATCTGGTGTTGCAAAAACAAGTTGTGGTTGCATACGCAAGCAGGCACACTCACACATATGCGAGCAAACACTACCCAATGCAAATGGAAAATGAGAAGAACAAAAATTATTAGTTAGTTAGCACAAAACCAGTATACCCTTTTTACCCATTTTTAATGGTCTCAGGATATAAAAAGGGAATTCAAACATATACTGGTCTGTGGCCGCGTCAGACAAAGTGTAATAAATGGAGTGCTACGCCCACAAGGTGGCTAGGAAATCGATAAAACCGATATTCGCAAATCGATAAGGCCACATACAACACATGCGCCCATAATTACAATATTTCCCTCCCACAACTTTGGTGGTAGCCTCTCCCAATGATCGGCATAAACATTTTTGAACCATGCCCAAAAATTCCAAAGACCGATGGTAGGTACATTTATTAACCACCAATATATGACCCTAATAAACTGAGGTTTCGCCTCCTGCTAGGTAGGATTATGTAAAAAAGTACCCTATTTTTTGGTCAATGCTTATTTGAAACAGTCTTAATGAAATAATATATTTGCATTATAAAAACTTAAATAAGGATGTAAATACTTAGTATGATATTATTTAACCTTAAATACTTCCCTTAACCTATTGTTCGTGGAAGATACCAACTTCCTGGTAGCTTCTGGGCTGATTCTGCTCCACTTATTTTCTGAGCAGTTTTCAGGTCTTCTTTGTGCTTCCGGATGTTATTTTCCAGCAGCGCCCACAAGTTCTCAATAACATTTAAATCTGGAGACTGGGCCGGTGGAATTATCACGCACAGTTTCCACTCTGTATTTTTTCACCATTTGATCCTGCACCTGTTGACTCAATTTTTGGTTCCGATAGCTTAGGATTTTTCCTAGTAGTAGTAGTAGGCAGGTCGTCTTTTTAAAGCGTAGTATGCTGTAATTTTTTATTATGATTAATTTGGTTTTATCTGAAACTCTCGCTTGTAGAACTATATGGAAAAGGATTTGGGCAAAGTAGTGCTGTATACAACCAGCATGGGCATCATACGGGAGACGTATGCGAAATGCGCCAATGTCAAACAGATACTGCGCACACTGCTCATCAAGTTTGAGGAACGGGATGTATTCATGAGCATTGAATATCAGAAGGAGATGCGGAAACGCATGCATCATGAAACCATATGCGTGCCTCAACTATTTGTTGAAGGCCAGCACATTGGAGTAAGTAGTATATCCAGTCGATAATCACTCATATTCGCATTCACTTACTTTTTACAGGATGCCGACATGGTGGAGCGTCTAAATGAGAGCGGCGAATTGCGCCAACTGCTGCGACCATATAAGGTGATTATTTGTCACATCTAGCTTGTTCACTTGTGTTTAAAAAATGTAATTTTGAATTTTTCAAACAAAAATCAGTCGATTGCGACAGCATACACCTGCCAGACGTGCGGCGGCTATCGATTGCTACCGTGCTCCTCGTGCAGCGGCTCCAAGAAGTCTGTGCATCGCAATCACTTTACTGCCGAATTTGTGGCACTCAAATGCATGAACTGCGACGAGGTGGGCCTGGTGAAATGCCCCAATTGCTGAAGACCCCCACTAGCGCCACCATCCACCCATCTACCCACTCTTTTCCATCTACTGAACATTGACAACTTGCAGCAGGCAGCCGAAGCTGATTAAATTTAATTTAATTTTACTAATGTTAATTAATTTAATTTTTAATTCGCGTACCAATATGTTTAGTATCTGGTAATATATGTGTCTATATATATACATACATATATACTTATGCTACGAAGCGCAAATGAAGTCGTTTGTTGTTAACAGTTGTGATATTTGAATCAGTTGCCTGCGAAGAACTGCACAGTAAATATATGTATGTCCATTCTTAAATGTATTTATATATGTATGTACATTTGTACGTCTGTATTCATGTTCACATTTTAATCAAAAATATATATAAGTATATTCATAAAAATTCGGACAACGGAACTCTTTATGGAATAAATGGTAATTGCTGTATTTTTATGTTTTAAACTTAGTTGGATCTTGAAATCCACTACAACTAGGCAGACAATCCGGTAGCCATATTGCTTTTTCCCGCATATTCCCACATATAACCCATTAGGGCCTGCTGGAAAAGGTGCGTACCTGTTCGCACCCATGCTCGCAAAGGGCTGGGTTTTCCATTAACCCGCGTTGCTGGCGCAGCGAAGTCAAGTGAAATAATGACCTCGCTGCTCGACACGAGACACCTGTACAATTTTCGACCCGTTGACCACCTGGGCCCAGAGGCTCACAAAAAACGTGATGCACTCTTTGTTGACTTCACGCCTGTTGAAGTATGTGTATATACATGTGTCGCTCTAAGGTACTGAGCTGGTTCATGGAGCGGGCTCAAACCTAGGCACTTAAGAGTGCCTTGCATGGGGTCACGCTATTCTTACAGATGCAAGAGGACATACTTTGCGGTACAATCGGCTGCACTAGATAGGAATTATGCGTGTAGGTATAATAATTTTAAATAACATAAAGGCAGTTCGATTCTAAGTGTCGTTTCATCCTGTTGACTACACACTGTTCGTGGAGTTTTCCAAAACCGCAACTTGTCCTTAAAGGCTACCAGTAATATATTTACCAAATTTGACCGCTCTGACTCAAAAACTGCGCAAGATACAGCCATTTAAAATGTTGTGGTCGTGTGGCCTGGTGGAGGCGGAGGTGGGCGTGGTATATCACTATACCTTCGGTATCAAAGTATAAAAATCGAAAGCTTTACAACTTTTCACAGTTTTCCCAATGGAAAATTTCAAAATTGTCTCATTTATAGCCAAAAACTTACAAAATTTGTATTTGGTGTTGCATACGTACAGGTCTCTGACGAGTCTAGCATCTTGCCATTCAAATTTGATCGAGTAGATGTTGCCAGATATGTTCGTCCAAGAGTTTAGAAGCGATAGAATAGCCTCTGACAAGAGCGTTGCCGCGTCACTCTGGCGAAGCAACTGGCAGTACAATTGTGGAAGACTCGACTATATTGGTAGCGCATTTAAGCTTATTATTATTATATTTGGGGGGTTTGACGAGTCGGAGATTCTTCTTCACGCTGATATCCCAACTCTTTATGAGAAACACACCATTTCAGAATAGCTGCTATCGCAAATCAGGCCAACATTTAGCCATTCAAGAACAAAGTCAAAGTGAGAGCGACACACAACTCGAAATTAGGCGATAAAGAGCAATCGGAGCGAGATAATAATTATGAATATGCTTGATCTCGCCTTCGGCGTACATGTTTCTCTATTTGTACTCCGAGCCTTAAGTTGCCATCCAGGTGTAGTTAACATTTGTTTTTCTCTTTCCAATCGTCTCAAATAAGTTCCGAAACCATTGCACTTAATTTTCGACTAATAACTAATCAGTGCAACTAGTTTGTTTTGCCCAAAGCCCTGTCATTTTATCACATCTCTCATATTATGGAATATTATCGCTCAGTGTTCAAAGCTCAAAATGAGCCCAGTGATTTCTTTTTCAATTAAAGAAAACTATTTTGGGTGGGCTAAGTTCCATATTTTAACTATTTTCCTGTATTTTAATTTCCAACGATCAACATTGAATTTGCATAAGTTCACAATTAGTTATAGTGCTTCGCTAGATCCTAATAAATGTGGGATTTAACATTACTTTACTCTTACAAGCAGGGTTCATGTCATCTCGTAGTCCAGCACACTCAACTACAGACATCTTACTTTCTTAATTTCAATCCTTTCGCCTTATGCTTTGTACATAACTTATATATATAATCAATGTTGATAAATTTTATAGATAACTCAACTTATAAGCAGTTATTTTGCACCTTTCTTTCGATGTTTAAGCTTTAACTATGAATGTGGTTTTCCAATCAGAATGAAGATATAAAATTTGTCCCTATTCAAAAGTTTGCAGAACCATCAAAGGGAAATTGAAAATAAATTCGTATAGAAAATTACACTCGCGATGTCTCTCTCTCTATCTCTCTCTCTCTCTCTCTCTCTCTCTCACTCTCTCTCTCTCTCTCTCTCTCTCTCTCTCTCTCTCTCTTAACTCTAAAGTCCTACAGAACAGTTAAGTTCTTGACAATAGCCATAAACGATTAGTGGAACAATTAAGTTGAACATTATATTATTATTATCCCAATTCAAGGGCATGACAGTGAATATATACATGTATATATGTATTTAGTTCATTGTTTAATTAAAAAAGGTACTACGAGCTGTGCAAAAAACCATTATCGGAAGTCGATCGAAAACTTCCCGACGGAGAAAAGTTGGCAGTTGAGATTTAAACTAGTAAAAATGAGAAGGAACGGTTACCTGATGGCAAACCTCTGCAAATTGGAGAGAATATTGACCATAATTGACCAGAATAATGAATTTGTTAGAGGAAACGAGTACAAACAAAAATTGATACTTGTAACCTAACCTAACTATCACGCAGGAATCCATAACTCATACTGATGCATAGACCTGAAAGGGTTTTCATAAAAAATTGTTCATTTTGTTGGCATTAACTTATTTATTACAAGGGGGTTGTGGGTTTTACTATGAAAATGGATTGATGCAAGAACTGAAAATGCAATGATCAGAATAGGGAAAACAGCAAAAATAAATGCAACGGTTACATAAAGTGCCAAATTGGCTTTTGTGCGATTGTACGAAAATTATACAAGTACTTTAGAAAATTGAATCAACGCTAATTTAAGGGGGCAGAACTTATTCAGGTCGCTGGGGTGAATGCCGCAACTGACACTGGCACTGGCACTGGTACTGGCACTGGCACTGGCACTGAAACTATCACCTGACTCCCCCCATCCGCTGCTAGCATGCAGAAATGGCAGCAGCAAATTTATTAATAATAATAACAGTCACACGCAATCCAATTACAACAAATTGAGGCGGGCCGTCAATTGACCACGTCGGATGATAATGGCTGGCATTGTTTTTAATGTGCACACAAACGGCTCAAATTTAGCTGGATGGACCCGCTGGAGCTGGCGATGCTGTGCATTCGTACATTCGCGATCAAGCCTTTTAGAATATCTGCACATATATACTCGACGTGATAATTCCGAGTCTAGTATGGGATACACTCGTTAGGCGCTGTCACCACTATGCACATGATTGTTAGATAAGTTAATTCTAGATTAAGCACGCGGGCGGGCCCTAACTGACCGCACCAATAAAGAAGTTCAAGAATTCAGCTGTTTAAAGCATAAATTTATTAATAGAGTTGTATGCGACAATTGGAGGGTATAAAATCTTTTATTCCCATACCCTGACTAAGAATGGGTTTCATGTGTAACACACTTTATAGCATACCTATACCATACCATACCATACCATACCATACCATACCATACTATACCATATCGATGCCAGAGATATCATGTAATACAGCGGCAATAGGAATACTCGATCAAAAGATGAGTTCTTGTGTGAACGGAAAGCTAAAAATCGATTTCAGTCTTTACGCTCACCGATCAGTTATAAACTGTCGGATTGCTGCATATACCGTCTGGAACAGGGAGTAATAAACGCTATCTGAGATTAAAGAGTGCGACCGCCTTTATGGCTCTGATCGACTCGTTGAGTCTTAACACATTCTTCAAACATGTCGTAAAAATTGCCAGACTAAAAAGTCCGACGGACTTGTGCGCAATTGACGTGACTAACGGTTGGAACGTGAGATCTTCAGCGGCAGATAAGGAACGATGAACGAGGAATGAGGAACAGCTGATTGTCATCGATCGATCGACAGACAAATAATTAACGTCCGCTTAATTGAATGTGATATTTGTTAATTAAATATTAAATTAGCTGCAATAAGCTTTTGTTGGATATATCTGTAGCTTCTGATTCGGCACGAAAAGTTCAAGTTCTAGCTAACATTTTGTTAACTTCCAAATTTATTTATAAAAACCATGAATCCAATTTAATTAAAGCTAAACTCGAAGCAATAAAAACAACAACAACAAAGAACCGCTCAGAACAAGGTCAACACGTATTTTTGATAATATCACGTTCTTAAATGATTTTTGTTTGACAGAATTAAATTGTTGTTAATTTTAAACCATTCTTAAAGGATTTTTTTTAGTAAAAAAACCTTTACGATGTGGTCTCGAGTGCCAAGGCTTGTGTCTTGGACCTCGATTCCTCCAGAAATAGACCAACATATGGTGGATCGTGTGCACGATCGCTACGTGGCGGTAATTTCTAATGAGGGTTATGCAATCAAACACTAAACGTAGTATAACATTTCTACGAACATTTTCTAAAACTTATTTGTGCACATACTTTATATTGGTCCCAACTGTATATATTACTGATCAGCATCCGTCTGTAATAGCTAGACTTAAAATCAGAAATTTTGATTTTCAATCATGGTACTCTTTCGATAACTTCCATCCATACCATTTAGTGAAAGCTACAAAAGCCATATATATAAGATATAGCCATATAATTAACTTTGAATATATCTTGAAATGTATAAATTTGACCAAGATCGGATAAGAAACCCACAACTTGCATAACTTCCTGCTCACATTTGAGTCTGCTGTTTATAGACAAAATTGGCAATGAACAAATTTAAGTTTTATTTTAATTGATTTCAAATATAGAAGGGCATTTCATAGTCGGGCTTTGGTGTCTTTGTTTTCTCATTTCGTAGGGTATACTTATAAATTCGCACTGTGCATATCTTTATATGTTAATTGTTCATTAAGCGTTGACTTACAATTAAGTATTTTAAATTCGGATGTTTCTTCTCCCCATCTGACTTAGTTTATTTTTTTTTTTTTTGATTTCTTTATGCATTTATAGTACAAGTTGCATGCCTGTGAATACAAATGTATTACGTTGAAAAAGAATATTACGGTTTTCAGTGATGTTGTGCTGGACGTACCTATGCTGTGGGCAGATATGAATGCATGCACCAGCTAATTAAGCAATCAACGCCAAACTCAAAGTGTGAGAATCTTGTATAAGTAATTAGCACATTACAGGTCACAGTGTGTGTGTTGTTTCCAGACATTATAAATACGATCAAGACTTGGTATCGCACCTTCAAAGCCGAAGTCGAGCAAACACCGCGTATAAAAGCTGGTCAATCGAGGCTTTAAGTGTTCAGTCCGTCAACAGAATCGCCAGTCTCCAAAAATTTCTTGCGCTGATGAAACGCGGCTTCTATAAGATCAAGCGAACTCAAATACGTGTACTTAAATCATATATGTGAATGTATGTTCATAGACATGGATTTTCGTAATATATTAGAATTCTGAGAAAAAAAAACACCTGTGAACATTATTTCCTACGCGCATGTTACCAAAACCTCTTTTATCTGTACGCAGCTTTTAGCCAAACAACACTGTAAGAAAGGAAACACGAATAAAAGGATTATAAATATTCTGCAGAATGCATTCATCGTAAGTTGAACAAACATTTTATCCCTCAAATAGATAACTGCATTTGCTGTTTAGTTGTCATATCATGAACACAAAACCAACTTCATTACAACACAAAAGTGCTCGAGCCGTAAGACCTCGACTCGGTCTTTGTCAATTGAATCGTAGCATGCTAACGGGATTATTCACATTATCATGCAGTTAATATCATCAATGTTAACATGAAGTGTAGTCAGTTATAGTTGATGTAAGAATTAAGCGCATCTTTGGTTGTATACTAACCTGGATATAGATGCACACATACATATACATAGATACACAGTCGTGCAAATTTGACTGAACATGACAAGCAAAAGCATGCACATAAATGTACGCATATATATCTAGCATGCACAGTTAGACATATCCGACATCAAACGATAGCAATGACGCCAAGTGCTGTAATCTATGTCGGCATCAGTATTAGTGATGAGCCCGTTCTGATAAACGAAGTTATCGTGCAGTTCAGTCTAGTAACCGATAGTTGCCAATTCGAAATCGTTATTATCGTTATTATCGAAATTATTTGCCATTATTATTATTATCATTCAAGTGCATACTATATTCAGTTAAGGAGTGCATATAATATTCAAATGTGATTGCAAGTCTTAATGATAAGTTGTTGATCATCTGAATTAATTAGGTGAGGGAATGACAAGATGTTTGGTCCAAATACTTTTCTATCAGAGTTATATCGTGATCATATGCACCTCTACCCGGAACCGGGACTTTCGCTGTATTCCGATCATGCAGCATCTACAAGGGGAAGAAGCCATCGCTGATGCGGACGCTGCTGTCTACGTCGCTGTAAAGCCTCCGGAATTGAGGGTTGTGGGCGCATTGCGACCTCTGTCGCTGCCTCCGTCGCAGTCGACGTTGGCGGTGCTTCGTCGTCGTCATCAGCAGCAATTGATTTTGTTTTTGTATCTACACTCAGATACCGACGAAGCGTATATTGGTTTTTTACATATTGTTATTTCTATATATTGTTTTTTGTTGGCAAATCGGAGGAGACACTATTTTAAAGCAGGTGACCAAATTTGGAAGGTAGTTCTCCGATAATAACTCTTAAAGATCATTTCAAAATATTATATTAACATATAGCTTGTACAAATTTAGAGTGAGGCTTACCACATTTGTAAGGCGGATAACCCCCTTTAAGTTTCTTCAAAATGTCCCACAAATTTGCAACAGACCTAGGTTCACCTTTACCGATGACAAATAAAGATCAATTGCTTGCAACCACTTCCAAATATTGAACGATGCCCCACCCACCACCGCCGCCGGCTCATTTCACATATTTTCCGGTGATCATCGACAGAGTATTATGCAGTCGGTAACGTTCCAGTACAACGTTCTCACTTGTTTTGATTCAATGCTGTTTTTGCTTCTGCTGCTGCTGCGTCCGCTGGCTGTCCGCTCAGTTGGTTGTAAGTAGTAGCAGTAATAACAATTTGTTGCTGCTGTCGCTTGGGTTTTAATCTGACATTATAAATTGAGTCGGAATAACGCATTCTAGCTTAGTCGTGTTCCAGTAACAGTTACGGGCGCTACCCACTCTGCGAACAACAGCAAACATTTCAACTCAAAAATAAAAGTTCCTTACTAATAAACTCGCATTCCTAAAACCAACAACTATAACACAGGTGCGCAGAAAACTCAACGAGTGCGTTCAAATAAAGTGTAACAGCTAATTGACTAATTTTGATTTCATTTTCACACATTTCCCGACACACTCACACTCACACACACAAAACAATGCCCAAAATCCATCACATTAATCCCTCAGTATGTCTGCTAGAATTTTGGAAGACTCGCCCAATGCGCGCATCAACAAAACCATTTTGGATCGTTATCTCACTCTGCCCGTAGAGGATAACATTGTGCAGGCCACCTACATTTGGATCGACGGCACTGGTGAGGATCTACGCTGCAAGGATCGCACCCTCGACTTTATACCATCGAGCCCAAGGGGTAAGTACTACTCCAGGTCTAAGCCTTGCAATTCCACCTAGTAGCTAAATAGTCTAAGCTGTGCTTCTGATTTATATCGGAGAGCCCCTAACAGACAGATTGTGTTACTTATAAAAATACTAAGCTATTCAGTTGAACCTAAATATATCGTGCTTAATATATCCTTCGCTTGTGCAATCTTTCGTTCTATCAAGATTGGCACGCGCGAACTTTTATGTTCAATCGTTTATTGTTGCTGTAATGTTTATAGGCGTTGAATTTTTAGTAAGGTCGCCTGATACTGCGATTTCGCCTATATGCCATACAACTTAAAAGGAATTAGCCGCTGATAACGTTTTAATGATTTTGCCTAGCGGTCACAAATGAATACACCTAACGAGTATATTATCCCAATTAGACGCCACACGATTGCCCAAGAATGGCACCAAAATAAACCAAAATAAACCAAAAAAATAAAAAGATTTTTGACTTTTTTATGCTAATGCGAATTTACTATGCCACTTAGCAGAGTATATAATTAGACCACACTATTTACACATATAGTTGAACACAACAGATAATCATATATAATTATAATATTGTAAATTAAAATAACTAAAAATAATTAGAAAAAAAAACCTGATTTCAAGTCGGAAATGCAGCAACAATGCAATGGAACAAGAACAAAAACAAAAACAAAAACAAAATTGTTATTCAGTTGAGGAAACACTTTATATAACGGCAAAGCTTTTGTGTGCATTTTCATTTCCTACTTTATGCTTTTGTTATATATAGATTCTATTTTATATCTAAAGATTACGCTTGTGCACTAGCACAGAGCGTATATTAGATTTCGTCTGTTGTATATAGCAACACATTAGCACAATGACTAATTAGGAATCTCAGCCAATAACTGGGCATACGCCTACATATATATATATATATATATATGTACATACTTTTAAGATGCAGCCCGATACGTATGAAAAGTGTCAGCACGTTTTCATACACAACACAGGCACAACGTAACAGCGACATTCACCTGCTGTGGCGTATACGTAATATTGCCAGTATTGTTGACACGCCAAGAACGCGTGCCTGGCAAAAAAAAACCACCAATCGGTTGTGTTTTTCTAGCCGTAGGCGGTGTGTGTATACTGAACTTGAAAAATTATTGCCAAGTGATTTGGCGGCGATTTGCCTATCCGGCTATATCGAAGAAATTAGCAAATAATCGCAGTGAGCAAATTGAATCGAGCTGCAACTGTAGACAAATGAGTCTCGTTAATTTTGCATTTGCTTTTGACATTCAAGGGATGATGCAATCCCATCAGCCACATTGAATATACAAGCAAATTGGGATGAGCTGCATGGCAAATGCAATCGATAAGTTGGCCCAATTACTGGTCAGCACTTGATGTAAGCACAAGGCAAATTAATGATTTATGGAGACCCTGGCGTGCACTAGACCCGTGACACTGTATGCCGTTAGATACGGGAATGAGCAGTCCAACGTCAGTTTGAGGCACGAGTTTGTAAATGAAAACGGACGCTCAAGGTAACATTTAACGCTGCTACACGGTACAGTAGGTTCACATAATAATAACCTCTGCCAAGGGCAACCATGCTACTGCTAACTGAGCAGCTACACCTTTCGCAAACTCACTCTTCCTCTTCCTCAATACCTTTGTGATGTAAGAAACTGACAAACTTAGACTTGGAATTGAAGCAGCAAAGTCAGACATTTGAAAAGGGCTTCTACTGATCTTTCGCTGAAGGTCAATCTTTGAAGTTTACTCATTAATTGCTAATCAAATGCAACAAGCCACAAATTTGTCCAAAACTTTAAATTGGCATCGTTGTTAATTGTGTTAATGAGCCGATAAGCAAATTTCTTAGAACGAACCCGGTTGTGTTGAGCCGTGTGGAGTTTAGCGCTTGTCGTGCTTACCTTTTTGTCACGACGGAGGCCCAAGTGGCAACTGTACTGGCATGCACCATCGCCAAACATTTAAAGCTGATGTGATCTTGTGTGTCGATTAAAATGCATCGCATGTTTTCTACTAGAAGCTGTTAGGCAGGTTCAACGATGATGAGATGGATTGGGTCAAGTTGGATTCTGTTGTTATTGTTGTTTCTGTGGTTGCGAAACTTATCGCATAACTGCGCAATAACTATTTTTAGTGATTTGCATATGCCTATTAAGTACTCGACTCTATTCTATCATATTGCATTATATGATATACTTAAAACGATATGAATACATTATTGTGAAAAGTGACAGTAGCATCATCATTTTTGTTTTTGGATGCAAAAAGTGGGATTTGTTTCAGCTGTTGGAAATGGAAACCAATTACCACCAATTATTTTGAGTATTGCATATCACAATTGTGGCACAAATTAGGGGCTAACTGATATCCGAGGCCGATGCAATTAATGACCACAGTTCACATGCTCCCAATTTATATTGCAACTTTGCAGAATTGCCCGTTTGGAACTATGATGGCAGCTCTTGCTATCAGGCTGAGGGCAGCAACTCAGACACCTATCTCTATCCGGTGGCCATCTACAAGGATCCATTCCGACGAGGCAACAACATTTTGGTTATGTGCGACACCTACAAATTCGATGGAACACCCACCGCTACCAACAAGCGCAAGTCGTGCCTCGAGGTGGCCAATAAGTGCGCAGATGAGGAGCCCTGGTTTGGAATTGAGCAGGAATACACATTCCTTGACTTCGATGGCCATCCGCTTGGATGGCCCAAGAACGGTTTCCCCGGTCCACAGGGTCCCTACTACTGCGGCGTGGGTGCCAATAAAGTGAGTGCCAAAACGAATTAACCAAAAGAGATGTCCCATTTACGAGATAAACTAACTTCTAACCCAATACCCAGGTCTATGCTCGCGACATTGTCGACGCCCACTACCGTGCCTGCCTTTATGCTGGCGTCAAGGTGTCCGGCACCAATGCGGAGGTGATGCCTGCTCAATGGGAGTTCCAGGTGGGTCCCTGCCTGGGCATCTCGATCGGCGATGACCTCTGGATGTCACGCTTCCTCTTGCATCGCATCTCAGAGGAGTTTGGTGTAAGTCTATTATTATTAACGCTTGGCTCCAGCTTATGGCTTGCTTATCTATTTCTGCAGATTGTGGCCACACTGGATCCCAAGCCCATGCCGGGTGACTGGAACGGCGCTGGCGCACACACCAATGTGTCCACAAAAGTGATGCGCGAGGATGGCGGCATACGAGAGATCGAGAAGGCTGTGGCTAAGCTATCAAAATGCCACGAGCGCCACATTCGTGCCTACGATCCCAAACAGGGACAGGACAATGCACGCCGCCTGACTGGCAAGCACGAGACCAGCTCGATCAATGACTTCAGTGCCGGCGTGGCCAATCGCGGTTGCAGCATACGCATACCCCGCGGCGTCAACGATGATGGCAAGGGTTACTTCGAGGATCGACGCCCCAGCTCGAATTGCGATCCCTACTCCGTGGTGGAGGCCATTCTGCGCACCATTTGCTTGGACGAGTAGAAATCGTCCCAGCAGCCTGATATTGTTTACCAGACCCGGACCCGCTTCCTAGGCGGAGTTAGCAATCGGCGCAGTCATACACAATCAAAACATGCTAGAATAAAAACATATCCAATCTTTTTTTTTTTGTGTCGATTTAAGCAGATTATAATGCGTATTTTTTTAACTGTTATCTTTTTTTTTTGTTTGTTGAACTTTGTTGTTAGGCTATAGATATTAATGGAAAACGTTAAAAACTAGATTTAAATCTGTACGTCGAATGAACGGTTTTTGCCCAAATAGCTCACAGCATTACCAAGTATACCCACCACATCCACCAAAAGCACCAAGATGAACAGAATCCGCAAAGCAAAGTAATTGTGCTATGAAGACATACATACATACAGCTATATCGATATTATTTAACTAAACTAATACCTATACATAACATACACAAATATATACATATACTCCCTAGTGAAGTAAATGCACGAAAAAATGAAAAGACTAGTGTTTCATTGGGCAGAGGCAACGTCTAGTAACGATTTAAGGATACATCCATCAATCAACTTGATATACACCCCCAAAATATATACAGGCCACAATCAGATAGTAAGTAAACTGTTTAATTGACTTTTTCATTTGTCTACCATTTTATTTGCTCGTACGTATATGGTTGTGATTGATACTAAAATGTGTACGAATCTTCGGTTGTTCGATTTACATATATATTTAAGTTTAAGTTTTTATTTGCTGGCCTCAGCCTTGTAAATTGTGTGTTACGAAGTGATTGAATTCGGTTGTCTTAACATCCTTTGATTAGTTATATAGCATGCCACCATAATGGTATATGTATACGACTGCTAAAGGTCTTCAACTTTATTCGGTTTTATAAGTTTTGGAACAATTACAACACAATATTTCATTAGTATTTTCTACAAATGGAAATTTCAAGTTAATTTGCTTCGGTATTTCCAATTTTACTTTTTATAGAGGCATTATTCTCAAGTGTTTGTTTGTATGTGTGTGTGTGTGTGTGTGTGTGTGTGTGTGTGTAAACATGTGTTTCAATGACAAACCAAACATACAATTAAAACACTTTTAAAACATACAAAATAATGCAAATTTTTCAGTAAATTGTTCACATTGAAGTTGATCGAGTCAAATATTATATTAATTATATATGCGTTTTCAAAGGTACATATATATATATATATTTATATGTATGTACGTATGTATGTATTTATTATTTTAGCATTTCAAGACAAGTCTGTCGGGTCCAACCTCGCTCAGATGTGCTTTTACTAATGTACGCAATGTAATATCCCAAAACTCAAGAAGTTAGATGAGAAGTGCAGGAACCTGGTAAATATGTACACCAATAGTTCGAATAGCTTTCTTCTCTCTATCTATAGTTAGCAGTTCACTTATCAAATACATACATACATACACACATATGGTAAGCAATGTTTTACAGATATGTTTTCGCCATTATTTATTTACTGTTGTCGGTGTGTGTGTGTGTGAGAGCTTAACTTTAATTCAACTTAATGTACATTCTGGGAGTCAATACATTTTGAGTGGCAACAAATGCCGAACTTAGGTAAAAATGAAAAACAAACATATAGTGCACATATCAACTGATTATATTATAATATTGTGTGCATTACCTAATACACATTCAACTAATAGGTTAAGTTGCTGTCGAGATTTGTCTAACACACAATACTCAATCATATATTTACTACCACGTTACACTTGTATTTGCATCTACAATTTCAGAAATGTCCAAAATAAAGACAAAGAGTGGAATACTTATGTATTAAATATTAATGGATTGGGAATGTGCGCATTAAAAAGAACTCCGAGATATTGTAAAATGCGAATATGTTACAGAGTTGCTAACATGCATCTCCTATTGGGACACTATAAACACTAAGCAGGCAACACAGAGAGGCGTCAAATCGGAAAAAAGTGGATAACAACCAAATATGTGGCCGGGAGACCCACAGCTACTTCGGGTCTGGAAAGCAGCGGCACAAGGGCATCGCGTTGCAATGTTTTGCAGACTAGCAAGTCGAGCAGCGAACACAAGTCAATGCTTCACCTGGCTTCTTTGCGACATACTCTTCAAAGGAGTAGACACCCAGCCATGTATGAGTATGTTTCCGAGCAGATGAATAATTATTATATATTATATATAAGTGTGCGAAAATAGCAGCAATGTTGCAAGTGGCTCGCATACTCTATCCATGTCTGTTGGTCTGCGACCTGGCACTCGATCCAAATATTTTTAGCTTGCTTGAATTCCATTTGTGGTTACAAAACTGTTCAACTGTTATGCCACCCCACTTTATGTGAGTTTAAACATCAGGTCCAAAAACTAAAACATGGAAAATCGAGTGCCAGGTCGCACACGAACAGACATGGATAGAGTATGTATATGTACATGTATGTATGTATGTATGTATGAATGTATATACACTTGCAACATTGCTGCTATTTTCGCACACTTAGAATAATAATTTACCTGCTCGGAAGCATACTCATAAATGGCTGGGTTTCAATTCCATTGCTCGACTTGCTAGTCTGCAAAATATTGCGACGCGATGCCCTTGTGCCGCTGCTTTCCAGATCCGAAGTAGCTGTGGGTCTCCCGGCCACAGATTTTGTTGCTATCCACATTTTCCAGATTTGACGCCTCTCTGTGTTGCCTGCCTTGTGCTTTCGATTAAAGAAAACAAATTTAAATATACACTTTTACGCTAAATCATTCTGCATTGGTAAATACAGTATTTATAAAGGAGTTACTGTGAGATCTATTCTAACCATTTCTCGTTGTATTCAATTGGTGAAGACTGTGTGCATCTGCAGAGTTCTATTTTTACCATTAATCGATATTGAAAGATACAAAGAAACAAGGTGCAACATGTTAATAAATATATACTGCTCTAATAACAATTGTGGCATAGTACTCACACTGAGCCATACACACATGTATAGGCAAGTATGTGTACTAGCAATGATGTAATTGTACCTATGCAAGTATGTATATGGTATGGTATATATGTAGTGCAAATCAAATGACATTGGATTGTGGAAGCTCGTTTGCTAAATAAAAATACATTTGGTAAATGAAATACAATGTGACTTCTCTATACAGGGATTAACAAAATGAACACGTATCAAATAACAAAAAAAAAAAGAAGTAATTATAATAAAAATAAAATAATGCTTAAGAACTATTAAAAGAATGTAATTCAATTAATTATTGCACTTGGAAAACAGCTCAACCTTAATTACATCTTGTTTTCTTTATACATATTTTCTTTAAGTATTCTTTTTTTTTAGTTTTACAAGCCGCCAAAATCGGTAGAGACAATTGTAAGTAAATAATTGATACCCTGTATGCACACATACATGTATCAGTATAAAATGATGTAATTATATGAATGTGAATGTGCGGATCAACAACATCGTTTCATTGTATTGACCGAATATCGTATTTGGAATATCGTAAGTTAAGGGAGCCTTGCAATCAATTGCTTATCTCGAGGTTCTGGTTCGTACTATTTTATAAATAGTTTATAGAGTTTTTTTTTGTGTTAGTCATTACATTTTGGCAACGCTTGTTACATGTTTGAACATTATGTATGAAACTTTTATCGCATGATTTTCGTACTTCGTTTTCGCATTATACTTATTTGTAAAGGTTTATAATCCTGTTGTTGTGTATGGTGTGTATGGTTCTATAGAATACGTTGGATATTTGTGAGCAGGTATGCACGTGTATACATACAATATGCATAATTATGCCAAACTTACTTAACTATACGATAAGGAGTTACAAATTCGTTTCAGACAAGTGTGTGTGTGTGTCTGTGTGTGTGGCAATGTTTACAAAATATCAGCAACATCATTCTACACGTACATAGATTTGAAGAGGTAAGCAATATATAAAATACAAATACAAATAAATAATAAATAATCATTCTAAAAATAGTTACGTTAAAATCCACTTAAATTTTTTCTTATTTTTGCTTATACCCTTGCAGAGAAGTTTGTAAGGCGTTGATGGAGACATCTACGATACCATAACGTATATATATTATTGATCACCCTCAATATAGTGAGGTTCGTCTGTCTCTGTGTGTTTCGTTTCTAATGTGAGCTAATGATCGCTAATGATTACAATTATCCCGATGAAACTTGGAAATATGTGTTCATCGGCCGGCTCGGACCACTATATCAAATAGCTCCCATGAGCACAATTTGTCGCATGATGAACGTATGCATAAGCAACAATCAATTGGTTGGGTGTTACAGTGTACTCGGTGTCTGCAAAGGTATATGTATGCTTTCGTGTCTGATATCTTGTGTGTTTAGCTTCTCAATTTAAAACTTACATTAAAAATGTTGCGTGGATAAAAAACATAATTTCATCATTATATTTACGTTTTCATACACTACACATACATGTATATAGTATAGTAAAATACATATGTATTCTTTAGTAGTTGTGACAAAAACTATACATATCAATAAATAAAAAGTGGTATTCGTTTTCATCAAACATAACAGCAATATCTAAATACATACAATAGAGTGCAAAAAAAAAAAACTTATTCAAATCATACAAACATAAATAATATTATTTGATAGATAATGTATGTTTTGATTTAAGTTCAACATTATCGGATCTTAGTTGTGACTGCAACACACAAACAGTTAGTCAGGTATATGCATTTAGTATACATAAACATGAACCATTTAATCCATTTAACAGAATGGGGATTGCTTCAACAATATTATCTGTATGTGTATGTAAATGTGTGCCGTCGTCTGCTCTGAATATTATGTGGATAAATCCATGCTCCCGCGACGCACCATGTTGAGATCACTTAAATCGATCTCTGTCGACTCGATGGACTGTATGGAGGTGCTGCGCAGCTTGTTGGCCGTAAATTTTCCGCGACTTTTCAGCGCCGTCAACTGCATCAGGAAATTATGTTGGCCGATTAGTGATGTATGATGTATTTATGATGTATGCTCTTTGTTCTCAGTTTTTTTTTTTTTGTACTTTGTAATTGCTTATGTATGCGTGCATTACGTTTAAGTTATTTGGGTGTATTTTAGTGTTTAGTTGTGCATTGTGTGTGTGTGTATGTGTGCTTGAACATTTACAACTATGCTTAGTTTATAACGAACACACTACAGTTGAATGTATATCTAACACTGCAACAGAAACCAAACCAAACCGAACCAAACCAAACCAGCTACATTTGATAGATGCGAACATGTACACGTACATATGTTGGTAGGTATATACAGGAGTGCAGGCAGATGATACTTACAGGCGTATCTGGTTATGAAAAACAATAAAAGAAAGCGAGAGAGATATGAAATGCAATTCATTAAAGTCGATCATTTGTATGTATGTATATATGTAATAAGTAATGATTAAAGATCATATACCAAATATTCAACCATTCACGATTTTAAACATATAGAAAACTGATACACTCGTAAAAAACAAATATTCGTACAGATTTCGTCTATTAGTTAATGCAGATACTTAAAACTTGGAACTGTTTACTGAATGGAAGTACATAAGGCAAAGGGATACATAATGTATGAAACATAATGTATAAAACATAATGTATGATAACAAAGAACAAAAAAAATATATATATATTGGAAGCATACTCTTGTGGACAAACTAGATACATATGGCAGAGACAGCAGGCAGTGGGCAAGGTTCAAATCGGGACATATAGACACTCAAAAGTATGCTTTACTTAAGAGCAATCAAAATGGATAACAATGTCTATAAAGAAAACTACTTAGTACTTGGGTACATACAGCAATTTTGACGACAATTGGGAAGGGTCAGCTTATGGAAAATTAACTTTTGTCAATTTGATTTGATGATTTTGTGTTGAATTTAATTTGGATATAACTGGCATTTAGAGTAAGATGCATTTGACAGGTCGACGATGAATTTGTTGGCTTGTTTCGCATTTTCTTTTTCAATTAGCTTAACTTATCCATTTCCACGGTTCAGTGTCGGGGCTGGTTATTGGCGTGGGATACTAGAGACGCATAGTTTTGTGTATGGAGTGAGAAATAGATTCAATAAGAAACAATGACATTATTATCTTAAACAGTTTCAATATTCCAAAAACTCAAACTCAAAAAAACAAAAAAATCAATTTCAAATTATGAAAAATACGTATACAAATGGCGGAAAAGTAAAACTGGTAAGCGTAGGCCACGCCCAAGCGAATGGGCTGATAGAAAGTTAGCATGATGTAAGGCTTACTGCACCCTTTAAATGGTCTTTTGAATGCACTTCGAGGGTGCAAGATGGTTTTACACTAGTGTGTGTAAGTATGTACTTGACTAGTGGGTGTGTGTTTGTGTGAGTACAGTAGTTATGTGGTGGATTGGGTGCGCTCAGTATTAAAAGCCCAAAACCGAAAAAGAAAACCAAACATATATCGACGTTAACCGCTGGCAACACATACCTCCGCCTTCATGTCAGCCAACCTGTCCTGCAGGTCACGCACCTTGTCGGAATCATCCAAATTAGCGCGCAGCTCACCCTCGGCCAGCATTTCCGAGTTCTGAATTTACAAGAAATCAGTTCATCAAATTAATGCACTGCATATGCGAATAAAAATATTAACTTTCCTTTGTCTCCAAACGTGAAATTTCCTGCTTCAATTCGGCAACCGTTTGGCTCTGTTCGGTGAACTTGATTTTGACATTCATCAGTTCATCCTTCATGCGAGATTCCAGATCCGAGTATCTGAAATATGCCAAAGTCGGGTAAATTAGATTTTAGTCTTTTTTTTATTTATTTTTTATCCATCACTCACCTGTGTTGCTGTTCGCGCGCCTTGTTGGCCAGCTCCTTTTCGCGTGTGACGGCCATTTCGAGCTCCTCCTTGAGCTTCTTGTGTTCCTCATCCTGCCGTCTCAGCTGATTCGTGGAGACCTGCACCTGTGTCTCCAGCTCCATCACCTTGAGCCGCAGCTCTTTCAGCTCGGTGAGCGTTTCCATTTCACGGATGCGCGTCGTCATTAGCTCCTCCTCGAGCTTTTGTGTATGCTCTGTCGACTTGGAGTTGTCGAAAAAGTTCGTTAGCAGCTTCTTGGGAGTGGAATCAACAGAGGCGGCGCTGTGATCGTTACGCTGATTTTCGGCCAACTGTCGCTGCCACTGCATGTTCAGCTCCTGTACGCGCTGTTTGAGATCCTTGAGGGAGAGTGATGCCTCCGCCTCGCGTAACTTACTGGCAATCAGCTCATCCTGCAGATGAGCTACGGAATTATCCGGTGTGGTTTCCCGCAGCGTCTTTTTATCTTCTTCGAGCTCCTCGATTTTGGCCTTCAAATTTCGAATCTGATCCTCACTCTCGGCCGAGCCCTGGCGCACCTTGACTAACTCCTCCAGCAAACAGGAGACCATCTCGTCGCGTTGCTTCAGTGCCTCCTCCTTCATGCTTAGCTCATCAATAGACGACTGACGCGAGTTATTCTAAATGAATACAACACAAGCTTTGAAAACCGCTTACAACTGGTGCTCGATAAAGATCGCATGCATATGTCTATAGGTAATGAACCAAAGCTATCGATAATTTAAAACATTCGAATAATACCCCAAACTGATATGCGCATACTTATCGATAGCTTTCAAACATCAGTAGAAATGTTTAATTAAGAGAACAAATACATTATGGGCAAAATGGGTGAGTTAAGTTAAAAGACAACAATCTAAGAAGTAGTATACAAATTCACAGATAAGATACATGCAAAGTAACTCTAGTTGGTTTCAATATTGGCATGCAACAACAACAACAAAAAAAACAACCACACCAAAAACCTTCGAGACCTAAATATTTATATATATACATGTATATATATAAATATATATTATGTATATTATTATTTATTTATATCTATATATTTGGATATATATTTATATATATGCACTTGTCTCGTGTGCTAAAAAGTTGCGATACTTACGCTATCGATTGAAACGTTCTGCTTGGCGTCGAGCAAATTATACGTTTGAAGTTTTGTTTGTTTTATTTATTTTTTATTGTTTTTTGTGCAAACGTTTTTGAGTTATTCGAATATTTGTTTTTGTTTTTGTTTTAAGCACCATAACCATAAGAAATAAAAAATGGAAAAAGAGAGACAGAACTTGTTAACAAACAGCGTACTATTGGCTTAGCACGGCTTCTTTTTCAGTTTTTAGTTACAAGACAATTGAGAATAGCGACGATTCATGAATTTGGGGCATTAGACAACACTTACATTTTCCTGAAGCCGCAGACTGAGACCGCGCACCTCCTCGTTGGCATTCTCCAGTTGGTGCGACACCTCTAGATAGGAGCGTCGCAGCTGCATTAGCTCCGTTTGAATTGCATAGCTGATCAACAAATGAATGAAAAGGGAATTAGCTTATTGACGTAATACATTCTGTGCGGATGTTAAGCACCTGGTCTCCTCTTCCTCGGCGCGAGAGACTTGACCACGAACCAGACGGTCGGCTAGGCCAGCGCTTTCGGCCTCCAGCAATTCGTTGCGCTGTTTTAACAAGCAGTTCTCACGCCGTAAGCGTCGCAGCTCAACCATCTCCTCCTGTTCCTTTTTCTTCAAGTCTTGATACTCTTTCTCCATTTTCTTCATGCGCTTCGTATTGAGTTTCTGTGCGTAGGCCAGGTTGAAGAACCCCTCCGGATCGGCCTCGACGCGACCAGGCAGCTCTTTTTGGAAAAACTTGAGCATGGCCTCCATGTCGAGGGACAAGAGCGACTCCTTGCCGGTTAAGAGAAGTGCCATTGCCACCTTGAATATAAATTCCATGCCTTCGCTGAGAAAGACGTCCATGATGCGGCAGCTGAGGTTCACATTCATTGTGGTCGTGTAGAGCGTTAAGAACCAGCTGGACGCATACATGGTCGTCTGGAAGCCCTGCTGCTGGAAATGTAAGTGCATGTCAGGTATTTGCTCTTGCACCAGATTCTCCAATTGGTACATGCATAGACCGAGCTCCGACATCGATGGCTTAAACATATGCCGCATGCGATGCTGTTGCATGATCTGCACAAGCACCGCAAACGCCTCCTCCTCAGGCATCTGCATGAGCAACAGCCCAACAATAAAACCGGAGCCCTGGCAGTAGCCCACTTCGCGATCGTGCAGCGAATACGCCTTGATCACATTGAAGAGCGCCTCCTGGCCGGGCCCGTCCTTCTCCTTGAAGAAGTCTACCTCTGGATAGGTGCGCGCTATATCACGCCGAATCACCTTCTCGCAGGCGGACGTCGCCTTTATATACTCTGCATACTGTTTCTTATCCGCATCGGCAGCGCCACTCAGCTGCTGCCAGACAATCGCGCGAAAATGATGCGGTATGCCGCGACGCACCAGTTCGCGTACGCAGGGATTTTTGCGCTTGAGCGCACCCTCCCAATCATTCAATATGGACGCCCATGTCGTCCAGATATCCTCTTCGGCAACCGAATTGCCGCCTGCAATGTAACGAAAGTAATGAATTATCAGATTTCTGTTTGGTGTTTCTGCTGCAATATTAAATAGTTACACTCACTTGAAGTAAGGCTTATTTGGCTCGTGTCCGAGTTTTTGCGACTATGCGTTGAGTGCAGCGAGTTAAGGCTCTTGGCATCGCTTTCAATTAGCTTGTTGGCGGCCTCCAGCTTGGCGAGTAGATCCATTTCAGAGGTGGGCAGATTCTCTTCAGCTGTTAAAACCTTCACATTCATTTTCTTATTGCTCTTCGGTGGTGTCGCCGTTGTGGTCAGTGTCATTTCTATATGACAATGCTGACACGACAACCAACCAAGTTCAGTTTCCGCCTTCGCTCGTCGTACCAGCCTTCTTTCTTGTTACTCGCTGCTTGTTACCCGGTGCTTCTTACTCGTTAATCGCTACTCGTTAGCAACTCAACACGATGTCGTTGCTGCACTTGCTTCTTGTCGTCTTCTTTCACTTGTTGTCCCTGTAGGGTGATCTCAACGATAGCTCCGTGAACGCATAGCTAGGCTCAGCTCGCACAAATATTCGCTCTGTAATCAGTTGAATACCATAGCATATTAATATTTACAAGTTATTGATATCATAAGGTGCTTTGACAACTTAAACCCACTTATCGAACCACTAGACTGACAGACGCCAAGCAGAACTCAATTGAAACATTACCCCAAATAAAAAAAGCCATTTTGAAACTGAACGCAATTTGCAAGCCACATTCACACACAATTTAATTCAAACAATGCTTGCGCATATGCTGGCGACCAACTTCAAGTTTAACTTGTATTGTTTAAAAGTCGTGCGCCCCCAAAAAAGAAATGGATGATGAAAAACCTGTCTGGGCTTTTACGCCGTTTGACTTTCACTACTACTATCAAAAACTGTTATGTAAATAAGCGTGTGTGTGCAAATAAATATTTATTTGCACATTTCAGTTTATTGACATGGCTCGACACTCTGTCTGCCGTATTGCCTAGTATCGCTAAGCAAACAAGTATATTCTGCTTTGTGCCAGTATATTGGTTTTGTGCAATGTCTGTCTGTCTGTCTGTATGAACGTAATGTTTTCTGACACTCTCAGAGGTAGGAGCTTAGAAATTATAATGCTCTGTGCCCGCGTCAGTGTAAAAATTGGAGTGTTACGTCCATTAGAAGGCTAGGATATCTCCCTTTTGATTGTAAGTCGTAAGAGATGTCCTTCAAATATGGGCGAATGCCACGCCCACCTGCGACGCCCTTAAAAATTTGAAGTGGCTATATCTTCAGCAGTTCTTATACCCTGAAGAGTATATTGGTTTTGGGCAAATGTATGTAACAGGCAGAAGGAAGCATCTCCGACCCCATAAAGTATATATATTCTTGATCAGCATGAGTCGATTTAGCATTGTCCATCTGTCCGTCCGTCTGTATGAACACGCGGATCTCAGAGACTATAAGACTTCAAATTTGGAATATAGGTTCTCAGATACCACACACAGATCAAGTTTGCTTTATTTTATCGATAACTGACGCCGTTTTACGAATATCGATACATTTCGATGGCGATTAATGCTATAATTTTAAAGACAGAATTATAACTAATAATATATGACCCCAATTAACTGGGGTTTCCCCACATGCTAGGTGGAATTATAAAAGTGTTGCCTACTTTTAGGAGCAGTTTTTATTTGGAGCAGGTACATTGTGGACACCTGGGTGCCATAAAACCCGGATTTTGTACTTAAAGTTGAGTATTTTCGGTATAAATAGACCAATCCTTCGCAGTCAGTTTAGTTCTATCCTGCATCTCGGGTGCAATAAGCCAACAAGGACTATGGACAAACAGACGTCTATAAGAATCGGAAAGTGTAAATCTATAAAACCGCATTTCACCCACAATTTCAAGGATAAAGTCACCAAACGTGAAAGGTAACTTACTGGTAACCTCCTTTAAAGATAGATAGGCATATACATTATCAGACCACGTCCACACACGTATATGTCTACCGAAACTCTAAAGGCACACTTGGAACGAAGATTACTAATAATGTCCTTCAGGTACCGATATTTCTTAACTACACCCACCCTATTCTGTGGCATTTGTTATGAGATGATATTACATATAGTATCAAAGTAGTTCTCTCTTGTTGTCACTAGATTAGCGCATCGAACATACAAATGGTAAATGGTATGAGCACATTCAATCTACCATTCATAATATACATATCGATCGAGTCTCTAGCCAATAAATGACAATGATTCATTCGTAAAGCCTTGTCCAGAGTATCATAATTTCGCAAGGCAGAAATATATAAACTATATAAATCAGCATCATAACTCGGCCATGAGCCCATCCACCAAAATCCACGTCACATATTTTTAGTCCTTTATCCGCAGAACTTCCTCAGTTGACTCTGGGCTTATATCTGTCTTTCAGCTTTAGTCTGTTATATCAAACAACCAGTTTATATAGCTGTCATGGAAAGATGACGTATAGGTTATAGGACGCAGCTATATAAATTAATCTATCTGATATGATGTAACTAATTAGTGCGATTTCTGTGTATCATACCATTTATAATTTGAATAGACATCAAAATAAATTGAAAATACTTTTTAACAATCAGAAAAAAACAGTTATCAGTAAATTACCATAAACATTTGTACGACTAGCTTTTTAAACTTCGAGAAATACTCTTTGGCCCTTGTAGCCAGCGAATAGTTTGATATATTTTGTCAGAAAAGGGTATACACGAGTATACCAACATAAATATATTGCCCAATTTCATGTCCCTAGCTTTCACAAACCGGACAGATTTGTCTGTATTGACTCAATTCGAAGTCCTAATCAAACATGTACTAACTAAATAGGAAAATGCCTTTGGATCGTTAAAAATGTAGCACAAGCAACATTCAACACCTGGACAATCGATGTGGAAAGCAATACAGCCTTTACGTCGGTAAGCATGGCTAAATAACGTTTCTCGATACGTAAATCCTTCGGCATGGGACTCATCAGTGAAGGACGCCGTTGAGTCATGCACGACGCCAAAATGGAAATTTTAAGCATACGAACTGAACTGAACTATTAATATAACAAAAATAAAATGCCATAATAAATAGTTTCCGATCAAAATTACTGTGTACACAATGAAGAACAACACAATAATTAAATGGATATATCGATTTATATACAGTTAAATACAACAAAAACAAAAAATGGTAATCATTAAAAAATAAAAATAAAAAACGTAGAAATACGTTGGGTAAGAACATAATATAGATATTCATGCTTTAATGTCGCCAACACTGCCTCTCGTATACATAATATCGTTAGTTGAAAACAATTGCACACTTATTGCCTCTTCCATATCAATTGTGACCACACACATATATGGCGTTGTAATTCCATGTACCCACTAAATGGACAGATAATGGGTATCGCACGGCCAAGGGTATCAAAACAAGGCAGAGGAGTAAAGTACACAACTTCCATATTTGTTAGCTACTGTTACATAGAGTGAGCGAAAGACCGAGAAACTAAGTTTATATTTCATATTTTTCTAGTTAGAAATAAATAGCGAAACAAATTTTAAAATTTTGAAAGAACTAAATTCTCAATTTTGATTGATCGTATTATGTATGTGTGATGCCTCAAGGGAGTTTTCCCGTTAAGCAAATATCAACAACACACGAACTCCCATAAAACTGTTTCGAAACTTGTCATGTTTACAACAATACAGAGATCCCTTCCAGTAACAAAAAAAGATTATTGTGTGTGAAGCCGAGTGGAAACACACACAATACCGAACAATAAACAAAAGCTGGTTATAATATGGATGGTGACTCTGTCGGCTCGCTCATTTATAAACTGTTGTGTGTGGGCGATCGGTAGGGTGGGCGGTAGTATGAAGGTGGAATGAGCGGGTTGAGAGGAGGTCGGCCGCTGAAATATATTGCATTTGCACAAAATTCAAAGTCGAAGTCAGTTAGCAAATGCGGATCAGGGCCGTCGAACTCAGAGCGTAAAAGATTTGAGATTGAGAGAGCGAGACAGAGAGAGAGAGAGGGAGTGAGAGAGAGAAAAAGAGAGAGAGAGAGCAGTAGTGCATAGATATTTACTGAATACATGTGTATAAAATAAAATGCGCGTACCACAATACAGTTAAGAGCCATACATAATGCACATAACATCGATACTCCATATACGATACAATATGATATGATATGTGTTGATTAGATTTCCAATCACCAACACCAACAACAGCAGCGTGTGCATGTTGACGTGAGTGCGTGTGTGTGAGTGCGTGTGAGTGTGTGTGAGTGTGTGTGAGTGTGTGTGTGAGTGTGCTTGTGAGAGACAAGTGAAATCAACCCACAAAGCGCCAATCTCCGTGTTCATTCGTTCCAAATTCGAAATAAACTTAGTTTACTTTAGTACGTGAAGCTACGTGGAGTCGACCGCACAGGAGCGAACAGCGACTTCCAAAAACAAAAAAACAAACCAAAAAAAAAAAAAAACGAAAGCAACACGCGAATCGCGCACAAAAAGAAGACGGCAAAAAGAGGTAATAATCAAATATATGCAGTCTGAACAAAGCCAAACAAAGCAAAGCAAAGCCAAGGCTGTTTGGGAGGGGGGAGGAAGGTTATATTTACAATTTTTGAAGAAGCGAGGAAACCCTGTAAAGTTAGTCAGAATATAAATAGACACAATAGCACCTGTGATACAGCGGTTTGCAGTTCTCCGAATTACTTACTACATACAACTAATAAGTAAATAATATTACAGTACAGCCCTAACTCAGCCCTAACTTGCTGCTTTTAACTCTTTTTCCTAATCGAATCTATATGCTTACATAATATATTTTTATATACAACGAAAATTGGGGCTGTTGAGTGTAAAAAGCAAACTCTCGTTTACAAAAACATTTTATTATTATGACCAAGCGAATAACTGGACGATAACTGAATAATAGTTAACTGAAACTGTTATCGCACCCATGCCGCTCTGTATATATGTGTTTGTTAGCGAAGGTATAGGCAGACCGAAGTTATTTACAGAACATTTGTTGATTTCGTGTATGGTATTTTCCTGAATGTGTCATCCAACAGGTGAAAGCAGCCAATTATCACAAAAAGTGTGTTGAAGGTGGCGGGCCAACGTAGTAGAAACGAGCGCCATGACAGGCAACACCGAACATGACCAACAGTCGGAGACGGATGCAAATCTGGATGCGGAGACGGAATCAGAGGTGCAACAACAGCGGGAACTGCAGCAGCTAAAAATAGAATCAGCTGCGATAGCAACACAATCTGAACAATCGCAGCTAATTGGCATATTCTTTGTGGAGAATCGAAGACGCAAGCAGGACATCAAAATTGTGGTCAAACTCTGCGTGGATGGCATCTATTTGCGGCGCGAGACGACAAATAGCAATCACATCAATGAACAGCTGATACACATCGAGGACATCGTTGGCTCTAGCTACGGCCAGCGTGTGAAGAAGCGTGCCCGCGGTGGCCTCAACTCCTGCAAGAGTGCCAGTCAAGAGCCGCCAGAGAACGAGCCCCAGAACGACCAACTAGAGCCGGAGCAGGCCAAAGGTCAAGCAGATAACAGCGCCTATTTGTACATCTATGCGTATCTGAAAAAGGAGAAACCGTTGCGGCGTGTCCAAACATTGCGCATCTTACGCTTCCGCACCAGCGATGACTATGCTGAGAATCTAAACACCGCCCGACTCTGGCATCACACAATACGCGAGCATAAACAGCGATCAGTGACGGTGCCGAATAGGATAGAAGTGGGTCGAGGTCCTGTTGGAAAAAAGCTGCTCATATTGCTGAATCCAAAATCGGGATCGGGCAAGGGACGCGAACTGTTCCAAAAGCAGGTGGCGCCACTGTTGCGCGAAGCGGAGACACAATATGATCTACACATCACAACACATCCACAGTATGCCCAGGAGTTTGTGCGCACACGAAAGGATCTATTGGAACGATATAGTGGCATTGTGGTCGCCTCCGGCGATGGTCTATTCTATGAGGTGCTCAATGGCCTAATGGAACGCATGGACTGGCGTCGTGCATGTCGCGAACTACCCCTGGGCATCATTCCGTGCGGCTCGGGGAATGGCCTGGCCAAAAGCATTGCCCATCACTGCAACGAACCATACGAACCGAAGCCCATACTCCATGCAACACTGATCTGTATCGCCGGGCGTGCCACACCAATGGATGTGGTGCGCGTCGAGCTGAACCATCGGGATAAGCACTTTGTGATGTACTCATTCCTATCCATCGGCTGGGGTCTTATCGCCGACATTGATATTGAGAGCGAGAGATTGCGTTCGATTGGCGCCCAACGTTTCACACTGTGGGCTATCCGACGACTCATCACGCTACGCTGCTATCCGGGCAAACTGTACTATTTGCCTGCCAAGAGTTCCACAATAAATCACACAGACCGAACAGCAGCAATAACCGTGGCAAGAACTCCACAAACAGACCGACCCTCACCGACTGCGGAACAAAGCAATCAGAGATTTGCACCACGTCGACCCACGGCGCATGCGAAGAGCGAATTTAGAGACCTACCCGACGACGACGACATCGATGTGCAGCTGCGCGACTATCACCATTCCGAATTTGATCAGTATGCCGACGCGCAGTCCACAGATCATACCAGCTATCGTCAGAATGCAGATAGCTGGCATTCGGCGGTATCGCGTCGCACTGCCTATTTCTCGGTTGGTGGTCACAGCACACGCTCCAGTCGGAGTCGATTGAGCGTGGCGCAGCGGATCGAGTCGGCCAATACCGAGTTTAATCAGCTGGTGCCAACGGGCACAATACCGGGCCTACAGCTACCGCTGTCCGCTGATCAGGGCTGGCTTTCGGAGGAAGGGGAGTTTGTCATGGTGCATGCGGCATATACCACACATCTGGCATCGGATTGCTTCTTTGCCCCGGACTCCCGGCTGAACGATGGCCTCATCTATCTGGTCATCATACGGTCTGGTGTCGGGCGGTCGCAACTGCTCAATTTTCTTCTAAGCATGCAGAGCGGCTCACATTTGCCGGTGGAACAGGATCCCTACATTCAGGTGATGCCGGTGCGTGCGTTTCGTATTGAGCCGAGCGGCACCAATGGCATCCTAACCATCGATGGCGAGCGCGTCGACTATGGACCCATCCAGGCTGAGGTTTTTCCCGGTATGATCAATGTCATGACCTCCACAGGCCAATGAATAGTTCACAATTGTTTACATCATGATGTGATTGTACAAATGTAACATATATCTATCTGTCTTTATATATATATTTATATATATATATATATATACATATATGTATATATCTAAATTTATATTAATGTAGTTTTAATAATCTTTAAAGACTGTGTGCTTTTTTTTATTGTTGAATTTTAAAGTAAAAGGGCAGCTTAGTCAGGATTCACAAGTACTTACGACAGTTGTTTACTATATACATATCTAGTTTAATAGTTTATAACATTTTTCTAATATTTCTATATAAAACAAGAAAAAATAGCATTGTATTTATGCGATGTTAAGCATATTGTGCAAGACCAATTGTTAACATTAAGCCATTTATATTTTATATACAGACACAATTGACTTTAGATAATCGAGCAATCTTGAATTAATTTAAATAATACCTTCATTGAGTTTTTTGGATGGGTGTCGTTAATAAAAACATCAATTAGCATTTCATAACCTTTCAAAATCGTAGCCAAAAACGGAATTCATAATGTAGAGCTCTCTATATACATTGAGTGATTTTGGCAACAGCTGCATCGTTGATTAGATTGGCTTTTTATATGGCGTAGATTAGAGCTCAACAACCACGTGAATAACGCTGGGAATTGCAGCCAATCAAACAACCCACAATCCACTGGACTATCTTTATAATCATTACATAAATACATAGACCAAGCAGATATCTGAGCTGGGGCAATGGTCGAGTGCTCTTCATGCGTGTGGATCAGTGTATTTAGCTGAAAACAATTGAAATACATTTGCCAGATAATTGATTCAATTGTGTTATTAATGAAATATATAACAAAAAGATACAAGCTTCACTCCCGACACAATACGATACTTATTGGAAGATACAAAACATTTGACCTGGATATAAATAAATTGTGAAAACATACATAGCTCAATCAAGTTTTGAAAACTCGAACAAATCATATAGATTTAAAGTGAATTCTTAATACCGGGCAAATATATACCTAATGTGGCAGCCTTTAAGCTTTTGCACCACTTGGATTTGATTTTAGGTTTTTTGTTCGATGCTTGCGTCACAAAATCTGTCCCAAATTTCATTTCTCGTTGGGGTCTACAAATGTGTAGCATACGTTCAGGCTAAACATATGTATGTACAGTGGCTCGCACCTTATTTGGATCAGTGTCAAAGAAAAAAAGTAATTGCCTGCCATAAGCTAATTTATTATTTTTCAAAAATTCCAAAGACCGATGGTAGGTATATATATTAACCACCAAAATTAATATATGACCCCATTAAACTGGGGTTTCCCAACCTGCTAGGTGGGATTATAAAAATGTTGCCTACTTTCAGGTGCAGTTTTGATTTGGATCAGTCTAAATAAAATAATATATTTGGCAGCTATTTCAGCTATTTAGCGATGTGAATATACGTTTTTGAAGTGTTCCAGGAGAAGTTTCCGTTGTGCAATGGTAGTCTGTTTGTCCATAGTCCTTGTTGGCTTATTGCACCCGAGATGCAGGATAAAACTAAACTGACTACGAAGGATTGATCTATTTATACCGAAAATACTCAACTTTAGGTAAAAAATCCGGGTTTTATGGCACCCAGGTGTCTGCAATGTACCTGTTCCAAATAAAATTTCCTCCCAAAATAGGCTACTTTTTTACATAACTCTACCCAGCAGGTGGGGAAACCTCAGTGTATTAGCGCCATATATTAATCTTGGTGGTTAATATATGTACCTATCATCGGTCTTTGGAATTTTTGAAAAATAATAAGTAATTAGCTTATGGCAGGCAATTAATTTTTTTCTTTGACGCTGATCCAAATAAGGTGTGAGCCACTGTATGTATATGCAAATATATGAATTGTTGCTAACTAATGGCACCATAAATATGCAGACAATAATGAATTAGATGCACACAAATGTTCAAGTATAAACATGTGACGCTCTAGGATGCTGATAGCTGCCTCATGCAGCACTCTTAACATTAGGCACTTGAGGCTGGCTTGCAGGGGGTCACGCTATTCTTAGAGATGAAATAGAAGATGCACCATACACTGCGGTCGCCTTACAAAGCGGCTGCATTAGATAAGAACCATGTATTTAGGTTTAAGAATTTTAAATATAATAAAGGATTGCTCGTCAGAGTAGGCAGCTCGATTCTAAACGCCGTCTCATCGTGTTGACTCCACACTACACGTGCTTCACACACAAAGGTAAATTTTATTATACATACATGCATATGTATGTCCATGTGTTTGTGTTTAACTGAAGCAGCTGCAGCTAAGAATAAAACCAACCAAGAATAAAACAAGTAAGAATTCTGTAGTCGAGTGAGATCGACTACGTTATACCCTGAACCCAGTTGTTAAATGTTAAATGTGCAAAGGTCTTCAAGTGCACTCTTATGGCAGGCACAGGGACTGCAGAGTAAAACATACTAAGGCAATGCATATGCTTATTCACAAGCCCGAACAGGTGGGCTACAAATACGTGCACGTACATACATACATTCATGCAATCGTAGGTAACGGGGCTCTGCAGAAACACACAACACATATTGCCATCTCTTTCTCACACATGCACGCGCATATTTATGCATACAGAAAATGCTTGCGACTGCTGATAGAAATGAGATCAATATATGAATATATTTTCGACCATTACTTGGGTGTTACTTACCCGATCTTGATGAAATTGGCATATGCATATTATGTATTAATTACAAGATTCTGTCCTTAATATTGTAGCATTAATCGCTATCGGAAAGTTATCGATAAAATAAAGAAAACTTGATCTGCGCCTGGTATTCGAGAACCTATATTCCAAATTTGCAGTCCGCGTATTTATACAGACGGAAGGACAGACGGATATTGGCTATATCGACTCGTCTTTTGATCCTAATCAAGAATATATATATACTTTATAGGGTCGGATATGCTTCCTTCTGCCTGTTACGTACATTTGCACAAAACTGTTACACCCATTTTTACTCATTTTTAATGGGATCAGGGTATACAAAGAAAAAAGACACACTTCAATTTATCTTGAATGCGGTTTAAGGTGTCCACTCGATCCCATACAGTAAAATATAAGTATGTATGTATGCATGTATGCATCTCTACTTACGTTTATACAAATGCATATATATACACAATTGTATAGATAGAAATAGCGTTTATCGGTGTACAGCCCAGCTGTACTGTTTTTATTGCTTATACAGATGGCATTTCATTTTGTAGCCCCCTCTCTCATTTCTCTCTTTCCCCCTTTCAAATGATTCCATTCCATTCCATTCATTCGCTACCGTCATCCAGTTGAAGCTGCTGGCATGTAGGCAGGGAGATTAGTAGAAATGTGGGAATTAGTCTGCTAGCCGTAGCCGCTGTGGCTGAGGCTTTACATTTTTATTTAGTCACTTTTTATTTTTATTTTTTTCATTCTTCCGTATTTGTAGCAATATATGTGAGCAACAAATTGGGTATATCGATTCTATTTGTGGTACAAGTAAATGTATGTAAGCCGAGAAGAATTATAAGCAATGATTACGGAAAAGGTGGTTTCTTCGTATCTAAATATGTTTGTTCATTTATGCATATATTTAGGAATTTCATCTAATTAAAGGCAACCAACTGAGAAGACAGTGACGAAGGTGGGAGCGTGGGTGGACAGGTCACCTGGTCACCTGGTCACCTGTCAAGTGTCTTTGACACGCCAAGTGCTCACAGGTCGGGCTAACAGCTCACATTAGCATAATTTCATTTTATTTGCTTGCTCGCAACCCCCCGCCCCACCAGCCAAAGCCAAGCCCCGAAAAACGTCTAACTTTGTAACTGTATCTGACATTCGAGATTGCCATGTCTTTTTTGCATTATTTCGTGTATATAGCGACGCCAGAATGTTCATATAAGCGTTCGAGTCATGTTGATAGCAGAGGTGCAGAAGAGTACTTCAAAAATACAAAAATAAAAATGGTATTTGTAAGCCTTATGGTCAATGGTATCAGTTAATGAGTTATGTAATGCCAGAACAAAAATGGGGAGGAAAACAGACTCATTCTGCTGACATACACATACACACACACTTACACATATGTGTGATATAAGTGCTGCCGTCGCTTAATCGTCAGTCAATGGGAAGAAGCAGGCAGAGGCATGCGCTTTTGTATCTCTATTTGAAAACAATTATGTTAGCAAATGAAGAGAAGTTAATGTTGAGGAGGCCAAAGGGGGCGACAAAGAGAAAGAGGTGAAGACAGAACAAAACAAAATATGTGCATGCTTACATAGAATACACCCATATATATATATATATATATACTCAGAGTATACTCGAACTCGATGTAAGGTTATGATTCGAAAGAAATGGCATAACAAATTAGTAATGTGTTCAAAGTCCAGATTTGTTTATAACTTCCAGAATTCAATTTGCCATCGTTACAGCAACTTTGGAATTTGGGACCATTCCTTAACGACAACCTTTCGTAGGTGCTCAATTGTCTCAAACTGTCTATTACCTGTACAAACTCGACGGCACCTGTTTCCACACATGCTTTGTATGGGATTTAGGTCGGGTGACCTCTAAAGCTGAAAATTCTTTTCTTCAATCCGCCCAATAAGGCATTTGGGTCTGGTTGGACGGTACATAAAGTTCACCAAAACTTCGTCCAACAGGTTTATGTAACCGTCCGAGTTCATATGGCCTGATGCCATAATTTAAACCATCTCGACCGCCGAGACCCAGGACATGAATTTCAAAGGGAGCTGCATATGCGAGAACACGTTCATAGACTCACTGAATCAGGAGGAGGCAGCGGAATTCCATGCAAGGATGCTTGAATTCAAATGGTCTCTACGGAGGAGCTGAAAAATCAAGAAAAACCCACAGTCCCGACAAAGTCAAGCCACCAAAAATCAAAGCAAAAATTAGGAAAAAAACAACAACCTTTGTAAATAGTATTTATAAGTGCAGTTCATCGTAAGCCAACTCTGAAATGCCGGCACATAGTCAAATTGAATAACACGCACACACGTACACACGTACGTACTGATGCTTGCTCACATACACACATGCACACAATGAAAGTTTAGAAGGGGGAGTAGAAAGGGGAAGGGCAACACGTATTGTATTGTGAAGTTTTTGTATTGCCCAGTTTGTACAACGGGTTTCTGGCAAGGCACCGCCAGATAATAGATAATAGATACAGTTGTGAAGTTATCAACATTTATACAGTTGATATGTGTTATATTTCATCAATGAGAAATAAAGCGCTAAGACATTATAATTAAAAAGTGAAACGAAATGTTTTTTCAAGGTATGTGTTTACACTTTGATACCGAGGTATATTGGTTTGTGCAATGTCCGTCATGCTGTCTGTCTGTCTGTATGAACGTAACTTTTTCCGACACTCTTAGAGATAGAGACTTGAAACTTGAAACATATACTGGTCTGCGCCCGCGTCAAAGTGTAAAAATTTGAGTGCTACGTCCACTAGGAGGTTAGGAAATCGATAGAGCCACATATCTCCCACAATTTTAAGGCTATAGATCCCAAATTTGGTTGGTAGCTTGTTGAAAATGTCCTTCAAAGATCGGAATATCCCACCTCCGCCGCCCCAGGCCCACGACCCTAAACATTTTAAATGTCTATACCTTCCGCAGTTGTTGAGTTAGAGCCATCAAATTTGTTAAGTATATTACTGGTAGCCGCCTTTAAAGACCGATAACCAGTTTTTTATAGCCACGCCCACACAAGCGCCCATAGTGTGTTAAGTGTTAATCGATAAACTTTAACTTTAGGTCTGGTTACTACCTAAAAGGTAATTTGTTAGTAACCTTCTTCAAGGATTGGCATATTCATTTTTGGACCACGCCCACACCCGCCGTCCCAGGGGCCTCGACCCTGGAAATTTGAAATTTCCCACAATTTGTAAGCTAGAGTCACAAAATGTTGAAAGTATGGTACTATTAACTCCCCTAAGAGATCGATAAAAAAAACTGGATGGCCACACTCATTCCGACTAGTGTAAATCGATAAGACCATATATCTCAAACAATTTGAAATCTAGTCAACAAGTTTGAAGGGTATATTGCCAGTAAGACCTTCAAAAATACAGGAATCATTTTAAACCACGCCCAGTCCCGCCCCCAAAAATGATAAGAGCCTATATCTCCCGCATCTAAAGAGGTTCAGCAACCAAAGTTGAAAGGTACATTACTAAGATCGTACTCAAAATAAAATTTTGCTCACGGCCACTTGTAAAACCCACCACTTGTAAAAAAAAATATGTAACAGAAAGAAGGAAGCATCTCCGACCCCATAAAGTATATACATCATATATATATATAAAGTATATACATTATATATATATATATATATATATATATATAGTGTTGATCAGAGTCAACAGCCGAGATGATATAGCCATTTCCGTCTGTCTGTATGAAACGCGAATCTCAGGGACTATAAGAGCTAGAGACTTCAAATTTTGGAATATAGGTTCTCGTATAGTTTGATTATTTTATCGATAACTGCCTCCGTTTCTGGAATATTGATACATTTCAATTTCCGATAGGAATAAATTGTAAAGGCAGAATCTTCTAATTAATACACCTACACAATATGAAGAGGCCTATTGTCAATCAACTGTCCAAACTTCATTAAGATCGGATAAGAAGCACCGAAGTTATAGCCGAAAGTGGATTTTCATATTAAACTTCTTTCTATGAATGTATAAATATGCGAGTGCATGTGTGAGAAAGAGATGGCATGATAATCGCCGCGCCTACGATTACGTGATGTATATTTGTGTATGTGAATGTGTGTGTTTGTAGCCAGCTATTTGGGTGCAACACTTTTTAAAGTGAAATTTGCCAATAAGACTAGAATATATTAAACAATTGAGTTCAGCGTATATCGTAGTCGATCTCACTCGACTACAGCATTCTTACTTGTTTATTTTACCGTTTTATTTTCGCAGCTCTTTAAGAAGGCCAAAAAGCATCCAAGACCAGTTTCAGCGTTAAAAAAAAAACACCCACTTGACATACATAGCAAAACAACCCACTCGAACGGAGCAGCATGTTTTTCGATTTGTATTTGATATTTCTTTTGTACTGTGTACAAAATATCAAGTAAATACAATATAATCTTTCATTTGTAAAGTCTTAATTAAAAGCTCTCTTAATTACAAGCTGCGGGACTGTAGAAAGATCTATTCAAATCAAAGAACTGGCATGGGAAAATGAAAATAAAAATAATTAACAAACAATACACACACTGATCGTTCGGCCAGAATGCCTTCTGTCAATTTCGCACTAAACTTAATTGCAATTTGGCTAAATCCGAGCGAAGTTCGCTGAGTTGATCAACAAGTAAAAAATGCATGTTTCTCCAGCAGCAGCAGTTTCTGGTATGTATATATATATATATATTTAAATGCACATTTGTACAGTCATAATATTTATCATTGCATGTGAAGCATGAACATAAATATAGAAGAGTTGCAAAACGCACGCGAAGCCTATGGATGTACGTATGTACATATGTATGTATGTATATGTATATGTATGTAGATATACGTTCGAAAATACGTAGGTAAGTGCATAGACGTATGTATGTACACATGTATGTAAGTACATAGACGTATGTATGTACATATGTATGTAGATACATGCAATCATGTTTGTGCATAGACCCATGCAAGGTGGATGCGCACAGAGAGAGCGAGATAGAGAGAATGAGAGATAGGAAGAGAGAGAGAGAGAAAGAACGAGAGCAGACAGTGTGGAGTTGAATTGGAAGAGACAAGGTTACAAACAAGACAACAAAGCAGCTGATGTGGTAGGAATTGGGCATAAAGGAAATGCAAAGAATTTTCTCCAATTAGATATTTGGGGAAGCTGTCACTTGTTGTGGTTTGAACTACTAACAATAAATATTTAGAGAAGAGCAATGAATGTGGCCCAAATAAAAATAGGCAAAAAAGAGCAATCAACAACAACAACAGTTACAATTAGTGAAGTACCTGCAAGTAGAAAGTTTTTATTTGGCATACATACGTTCTTATTTACATTGAAGTACATCGAGTGCATAAATTTGTACGTTGTGTGTGTGTAAACAGTGACAGCAACACACACATATTTGCTTCGGCACTTACCGTTGGTGTTCCTCCTTATTGAAATGCTGGACGAAGATGGCGAATCTTGAGACGAAAACAACGAGCGTGGCGACGTCGTCGTTTCAATCAAATGCACATCCGAAATCCATGGAAAACTTTTGTTTGGCTAGACAACGATGTGTTTTTATTTCACTTAAGTTTCACTTCAAATTTAGATGAAATGTTTTTTGCTGTAAACGTCACTTCTTCAGTTTGCCAGCAAGCGCACACACAAGCACACTTTACATGCACAGAACACATGCAATTGTTTTGAATCGGTTGGCAGCGTTGCTTTTGATTTGATGCTTTTACGTGTAGTAACGTTTGATGCTACGCAAAAAACAAAACAAAAAACTAATGTATTCGCAAATTTGCAACATATACACTTCTTGGGTGTCAAGTTTTTAATATTTGTGTCCAGTGTGGCTGCACTTTAAAAACAATGTGACCACCAGCAGCAAAGGAAAGAATGCCGTCTGCTACCGCTGTAGAAACTTAACATTAAAACAGCTCCAGCTAACAACACTACTCCTGTAAACTAAGACCAGGCAGCACCATGCTAACTTTCGTTATCTCTGTTAACGAGTCCCGGGTGATTTATGACGTCACCGTACACAAAAGCAATATTTTGAGGATGCTACGCCCTTATGCGGATTTAAATTGCTAGAGCTAAACCAACAGATCCACCACTGATCACATATTTTAAAATATAATTTCTTTATGTTAATGAATTATTGCAATTATTGCATATATAACTAAATATTTAACCAGAAATTTAAAATACAAAATAGTGGAAGATGTAAACACATACGTTGACTTATATTTCAAAAAAAATAATTATTAAAACTGTAATTGAAGATATAAATATTTTTATCATGTCAATCGGGCACCATAATCGCAATTTGGTGAGTCCAGCCCTGCTAGTAAACATCTCACTGTAACAGTGGCTTAACATTACACTAACATTAGCACAATCATTGTAATAATTAAATGCAAAGAGCAAGTTTGCAAAGCAGTAACTACAAAAGTTGAGTAATGCCAGGCCAAAACTGTTAAATATTCAATACTCGATTCACAACGTGTATATATATTGTTTAAATTCAAAAAGAAACGTCGATCAATACAGCGTCCCGATAGCAGAAACTCGACTAAATTTAGCGGTATGAAAACGCGTCGCCAGCTGTGTAGTCAAAATAAATAAATAAATAAACAAACGGTGCATTTGCCGATTGCATTGTTGGTGAGCAAAGCTACTCCTCCGGTTAATATCAACGGGCACCTCATTTTTCATTGGTCCAGATACGCCGCTTTGGCCACTTGCGGGGCTGATGTTGTCAACGTCAGCTGTGCCATTTTGAGTGAGACGCAGTGCGCGAGAGAGAAAGAGAGTGCGAAAGAGAGGAGGTAAGCAATATAAACGTGCGGCACCTGCTTGCCATTCAAAGCCTACGCCCACCCCACCCTGACTCTTTCCATCTTTCATTCCTTTCTTTCTTCCTTCTGCTTCTTCTTTGTTGCTGTTCGTCTTGCGATGTGTAATTTGTAGAATTATTAAAACCCGCACCTACAGTTATTTTATAAGGTGCGCTCGCCATGCCATATGTGGCCGACTTTTAAATCAAATTGTGTGTCTGCGTCTGCGTTCAAGAACGAACACTTATTGTCACTAAATACGTATATTTAATGGGCGCAATTTGAAGTAACATAAAAAAGCAGAAAACAAAACAACAAAAACACAGCAAAAAGGAAAAACGCATTTAAATTTCTCAATAACAATTGCCAACAGCAGGTGTCGCCTTTGCTTTTGTGAAATCCACACACGGAATCCACAAACCCATCGACAACTGTCAGTTGTAATCCGTTTGGGGCAGAAGCATGCGCTTTAATGAACTGGAGTTGGCTAGCTTGGCATCCAATATCACGACTAGATTCGACAAGGAGGGCCTGCTCATCATAACGGAGCGACAGGAGAGCATTTTCCGTCGCAGCGATGGTGAGTGGATGACAAACGCCGCATTACTCAAAACTTCAATCATAACACACGCACACACACACACGATAAATATATATGAAAACATATAGTTGATTTTTTATTTGCGGGGTCTCTGTTAAAATCGCCCAGATACGCTTCGATCCACCTGCCCACTTCTATAATTTCAGCTTATCATCCAAACACATATGAAACTCTCACTCTATTGTGCTTACATACATATACTATATACATACATACACATGTAGATCAATCAGATATCACGCTCACAATTTGCTTATGCACTTTTCTTTTGGCCATCTCTTGGTGCACCTATGTCCGTAAAAAAATACAGTTAAGCTGGAATGCTGGTGCAAGCTGCGTGGCAATTTACTCTTCTATCTGAAGGACAAGAATCCAAAGTCATCTGTTGCTGGCGCCCTGGTGCTCCAAGACTGCCGACCGCGCATTCATAATGAGGACCCCGACTTGGAGGGCTACGTATTCGATTTAGGTAATTTATAATATATATAAATATATATATATATATCTATATATATGTATATATTTGTATGTGTGTACTTTCTACTAAATGGAGCATTTGTAATTTGGAACAGATTTCAAGGACAGCCCCTCGCAACGCATTGGGACGCACAGTGCAGCGGATCGTCTTGAATGGATGCACAGCATTGAGGCGTGCTCCAATGAACAGATCGATCTGCGGATCAAACAGCTGCAGGAACAGATTGCAGCTGCCAAAACATGCGCCACAACGACGACAATGGGCAATCAGATTACTCAGGGACTGCCGTTGCCGTTGCCATTGCCAATGGACTCTACGATGCTAATGGATGCGGTAGCGGTTCAGGCGCCCTTTCAAGGTGATCTTATACAGTTCTAAGGATGCGCTCCCCATTTTGGAAATTCTTTGTTTGTTTTTTATTGGCTGATCACCGAATAACCAAGAAAATAGTTCCAAGAAACCACTTTAACCATGGTTAATGTTAAATACCTTACGAATTTGCTTTGTTTTACACACGTTTTACACACGAGCACACTTACACACCTTTAGCCAGATGAAACCAAAGACACGCCAAATAATTTATGGTAGCATGATACTTGCCAAAGCTCCAAAATTGAAACTACGATTTGAGTAAATGGCAAAGCTCTTAGTCGAGTTTGAACTTTGGAAACTTTTTAAAATCGCTCAGAAACATGTGTCATGGTAGCATAATGGTTTGGCTGAATCACGAATGTATAGTCTGTGAAAATATTGTATATTATTAGTATATCATCCAATAGACTGCTTAAGGTTATTTCTCCAACTTTTTTGTTCTTTCGCGAATCTAAAAAATTCTAACCTCTTTATAGACTTACCAATCAGCAATATGTATCTACTTTGTATCTACTACTATATTAATGTGTACTTGAATCTAGATATTAAAAGCACACACAAATGCGGTGCGAAAGAGAAAAGAGAAAAAAGAAAAAGAGATAGCAATCAAACAGGGAGAAACTAGAGAATTTATTCAAAGAATAAACTTTATTTGATTTATAAAAATGTAAACAATTGATTTGTTCTTACTTTTCGAATCAATTTGTCACTCACATACACACACACACACACACACACACGCTCGGACACGCACACACAACGATTTTTCACTGTTACCCTTCGTCTTGCAGATCTAGAGCTCTCTGAGCTGCCCATCTGCGAGACGGCGATCTCCTGTGATAATCTGCCGCTAGATAGTTTCGGACGTGCTCCAAATCCGCGCGTTGTCTGCTCCCTGTTCCAACCCGGCGAGGATTGCATTTGGCGGCAGCATGCACGCACCGAGGTGCTGGAGCGCACCCGGACACCTTCGTTTCTGTGCACCATACGCTTCCTGCGTAGCGCCGGCTTCAAGGCGGCCACTCGACTCCGCTTTAGTGTGAGCGATGTGCGGGAGCGTGTCTCGCACACCTCGCTGCCCCTCGGCCACGCTGAAGTGGCACTGGGTGTCATTAAGGATGCGACACGATTGCGCCTGCCCTTGAGTTCGTCGCGCGGCGAATGCGGCTTCATTACGCTTGCTTCCTGGACGCCCGAACCGGCCATCGAGCTGTCCCACGCCACTGGATTGGGCAAAGCAACGAATGGCCTGACGCAGCCACCGCCACCACGTTCCACCACACAGCTGTTCGAGCACGGAGCAATTACCAGAAGGGGCACCAGACAAAAGGGTGAGCTTCAGTTGCATTTACCGAATCCGTTCAGTCGCATCCAAACGCAAATGGCCTTATGTCTAAATCGAAGTATTCAACTTAGTAATGCTCTCTATTTTCCTTTCGTTCCGATTTCCGATTTAAGGTCATCGTCGTACTCAATCGCTGCCGCCGAGGCTGGGCGTGCGACTTTTTGTACCACATCAGTGCGGCATTGCACGCGTTTGCGCCAATCCCTGGCAGCATTCGTACCGTTTGCAATCGACGGGCGCCGATATAAGTGTGTTGGAGACGCTGCTCGAGTCGCGGACGTGTTGTGCGGTGCCGCAGCAGTTGCTCTCGATTTGGATACAGCGGGAAAAGGAGCTGCTGCAGGAGATATCTGGCATGGGTGAGCTGAGCGGCGAGTGGCGATGGCGTCAAATGAATCTGCTCGAGGAGCATCTGCGCCTACTCAAGGACTATTCGCAGGCCAAGCAGAACATACAGCAGCTAATGCGCGATGGCATCCACTACAAGCGTTCCGCTACCAAAACGGATGAATCGCTCGAATTTCTGCCCGTCAATCTGCATGTGCAGCGCATGTGGGCACAAAATGATGCACTGCAGCGGTGTGGTGTCCTCGACATCATAACCGTGGGCGCTTTTACGCGTCACGATGCCAAGGGTCGCAATTGTGGCGGCCTTATTAAGTAAGTGACTAATAATTATAGTATTAATATATCATATATTATATATCATTGCAAGCTTATAACAATTTATCGGGGAAGTCTTTAGCTGCATAGATCATACATATTCTTGATCAGCATCTCTAGCCGAGTCCTTAACTGCCCACTAATTAGTTAGCATACAAGCCAATAGATTCAAAAGCACACACATTGAACTCGGCAGAGGCTACACAGAAAAAGGATGGAGAAGAATCTTCAGAACCCTTCTTTTGCTCCCGACTCACCCAGGGACCCATTCTAGCCGACCTATTTCAGTTAGCCGATCTAGAACCAATACAAATTGCAAAATTGACTAACGCATCCGGTTGGACACCCGGCTGATCGCGAGTCAGGAAAACGGAGTAGTATCCGTACACAGTACACTACTGCGAACCACTCCTGGCCTAAGTAAGCTAGCTTTATTAATCAAAAGCCGTCTAACATCTATGGAACTCCTTACATTTTGGTGACTAACATTGATTTTAGCGTTGTTACAAATAATTTTGATCCGATTTTCATCATTCCAAAGAATATTGTGTAAATTTTGTTCGCACCTTCTCATCCCTACCAGTCCTAATGAACCAATTCGAACTTTATCCCATTTGAAATGTTGTTGTTCTAAGCAGATGACCTTTACTGGGTATTCTACTGGCATGTTGCACTCATGCTCAAACATTCCCAATTTCGCTTGCAATCGCTGCTGATGATTCAAAAAGATCACTTCTAGTCAATAACACCTTGCACTTATGGATTCTAAGATCGTCCAATGGATGTAGCTCAATTTAGATATCAGCCGATTGTCGTGCCTACGATATCCGTTGTTTCTTGTTAGATAATAAGAGAATTGATGTATGTAAACTTTGGAGCAAGTGTTCCACCTAATATATATGATATTTATACTATAACCCGATTTTGTGTCGTTTCGTTTTGTTGCGTCTGCAGGCTTCTGCAGGAGAGCAAGTCATGGAAGTTGGAGCAGAGCAACGCATGCAAGGTGCAGGCGGCCAACGATGCCGTCCAGGCGACTAAGCAGCTGCGCAAGGAGATCGTCGAGCTGATGTCGCAGCTGTTGCAATTGGCCAGTCGACGCAGTGCACGAGACATGATGCCGCTGTGCAACGAGATGGTGGGCAAAACGCGTACGCTGCTCAACATTTGGGAGCCGAGTATTGTGGAAGAGGCGGTCACCTTTCTTGAGCGCCATCGCATCATCGAGGAACCGGACAATGTGCTGATAGTGCCGATGTCTCCATTTCGCAAGATCACCCAGCAGCTAAGCGCCCTGGAGCTCAAGTCGCCGGAACTGGAGGATTTTGCGACACCAGTGGTGGCGCCACCGGATCTATGGCCACGCGGCCAGCCGCTAATGCGTTCGAACAGTTGGCATCCGAGCAGTTGCCTATCGCCATCCAACTCGCTAGACATTAATGCCATTGATACGCTGCAGCATGTAGTCAAATGCTACAACGCGCATCTGCGCAGTCTCGAGCAGCATCAACCGACGATTTCTGGCGGCGGCGGCGGCAAGCCGTCATCTAAGGCCGAGGCCACATATCAATCACTGCCACCCAGCTGGCAGGGTCAGGATCGGATGGAGGTGCGTAGATCGCACCCACCAGCCGGATTTCTCGATACCAAGCTGATGAGTTCCTCGCCATCGGCGAACTACTACAGGCCCACGGAGGAGCCAGAGCCGCTCGATCTCACCCAGCTAAACATCGAGGCAAGCGTAATGTGTTTGGTTAGCAAGCTGAAATTCTTTTGCGGTCGTTGCGACAGTCCCGCCATTCGGCTGCGGCATCCCAGGGAGCCACTCAAACGCGAAGGCTTCACCGTGGCACCACAGCAGGCGCCCGATGTGATTGCGGCTATGCCTCCATTACCCTCGCCCGGGCAGACAACACAGGAAAGGAAGCTGGATCTGGCATTGCCCGCGGCAGCATCAGTAGAGGCGCCTGCACCCAAGAAGGGCAACAAGTTCACCGACGGACTGGATCTATCGCTGACCACCGACTGGGTGGGTGAGCTACGTCCCAGCATGCGCAAGCTGCGCCAAGCCATGGATCGTCTACTGAAAACGGCCCGACTGATGCACTCCGTGCAGCGGCTACAGCAGGATGTGCGCTGCAACCGCCTCCAGGCGAGCATCACCTATCGCCGGGATGTGTGCTTCTCGCAGGCAGTAAGATATCTAAGCTGAGACATAGTTTAGTTAGAGATATATATATTTATATATATATATATTATTATATATATATATATACTTATATATATAAATATTTTGTGAGTTTTGAGTGGACTTCTTAAATGCAACATGGTATCCACTGAAAGGATACATCTAGAAACATGTTGATTGATCATTAAAGTCAGTCCCTCTTTCTCCCTGCTTTATTTTCCACAGTTGACGTCTTTAGTCAGCGCCCTGATGCTTCGCCTGTGGGGCAGCGAGCTGGATGACGCCTTTTTGTCGCTGCTGCGCGAACTTGGTCCGCTGGCGTACTTTGAGGGTCTGCTGTCGCTGTATGGCGCCGAGATTGACATGTGGAGCGATATGTGCATTGCCATTGAGGATTTGTCGTCGGTTGGCTTTACGCTGGTGTCGTCGCCCAGTGAGACGACGCCCATGCCGCGCATAACGGGCTCGAGGCAGGCGCTGGAGGTGATGCTGCCCGCGCCGGAGCATGTGCTGGCCAGCGCTGGATGTCCGGCTGTCAGCTTTAAGATCACGCCCGTATTCTTTAACATTGGCATCAACGAGAAGGCGACGCTGGGTCAGACGCACGAACAGCATCGCTCCAATCTGGACAATTACTTGCGGCTCAACCAGTACATTAGCCGCTATCGCAAGCTGGGCATGAATGCGACAACCTCGGCAGATCCCAGCTGCGGTGATGGTGAGTTGCAATCGGTGCTCAGCTATATGGAGCAGCAGCTGCGCGCAAATGTGTCCAAGAATGTGAAAATTCTGCATCTGGCCGAGGATGCGTGCCGCCTGATGGGTGGCCTACGCTTCACGTCCTGCAAGAGTGCCAAGGATCGCACCGGCATGGCTGTTACCCTGGAACAATGCCGTGTTCTAGTCCGAGAATTTCATCTGCCTGCCAAAAATGTGCCCTATGCGCTCAGCACTATGCGCAGGTTTGTTTTTCAATCCTTAAACTTCAACTTGCTTCCCAAAAACTAACGATTTTTGTTTCCAGCGAGGGCACTCGAATGGATAATGTGTTTAAGAATATTGGCAAGCACAAATACGCATTCAATCTGCCTCAGGTGATAATGCTGCCGGCCATGTATAGGCCACCGGTGGGCGCCTATGGTAAAGCCCAGACCTAAAGATTTGAATCTCCATGTTAGAAATTTGTTCTAGGCTAGGTGAAGAGTACTTATGAGAAACGTAACATATAAATATATATATATATAGTATATAGTATATACAAAACAGTGCCAAAAATCAAAGAAACAAAGCAACACAAGTCAACAACATCAACACAAATATGAAAACCTATAAATCAAAATCAAAATAAACGATTGTTAAACACATTAAACGATTCCATAGATAACAAATTGCTATATCTCTTCTATTTATGTGTATGTGTATTTATTGAAACTATTATGTAATTCCCGCACACGGTATGATCGGGTAGGACGAGGAGCGCAACGTGTACTTCATTGATTCAATTCCATGTACTTCCAGAGTTAAGAGCGTTAAGCTAATTAAAACAGGAAACTAAAAAGAGCGAAGAATGACTATTCCACTATTATTTAATAGTCCTGTACGCGTCCGGTGCCCAGCCGACGTTTGCGCAGTTCGGTTTTGAGCCACGAGGGTACATCGCGCAAGGGATGAGCATTGGGGAAGCGTAGAGGCGCCTGCGGTCCGTCGAACGGATGCGTTTCGGCTAACTTGCGCTGCAGATACTCCTTGTTGACCTGTTTGGCATCGCGATGCTTGTCCATATACAGATTGAAAGGCTGCTTGAGCGGAAAGAATTTCTGATCCGCCAGATAGGGCTTCGGGAAGTCGTACTCAAACACCGGCTCCTTGATCTCTGCAAGAGTTGAACGCTTACTCAGTATGTATAGTGTATGTTATGTAGTGTTGAAAAAAGTATTACTCACGCAACACATTATGATAAAATTGTGTAAGAGACTCGTCCCAGTTGGTCTGATAGAAGGCCAGTCCCGCCGGTGTCAGCTCATCCTGATGCTGACGATAGAAGTCCAGTGTGCTAAAGGTACGCTTTTCCAGATTACTGTAGTCTTTGGAATCCAGCTTGTGCATTTGCATATCGAGGTGAGACTGCTGTTTATACAGCACAAAGACTATTCGCTGATAACCCAAACCCTTGGGCGGAAACGGTGGCAGATAGTCGGCCAGCACATCGCCATCGTCAACCTTTCCATTGGGTATATTGGCGCTAATTTGTGTGTTCATTATTAGAGTGAAGGTGGAGCGAATTAAGCACTTACATGAACCAATGCAGGCACTCGGCTGCAGGATTTTTGTAGTGTGCATCGGGATTGGTGGCCAGCAGGCTCCAGTAGCTGTCGCCCTCTGATGCCTTCCCAGTAATGGGATCCATTCGGCCATCGAAACTGACCACAGGTACTTTTGTCGCCTCTTTCGGCTTAATCACATTACCATTGTGGACGGGACTTAAGATATTCGCGTCCAGTTCATAGTGTATGCTCAACGGGATACGGGGCACAAAGTAGGCGCTACCAAACAGATGCTCAAAGATGCCATAATGATCCGCCAGCAGGCGGAGAGCATGTTGACCCGTTGTCTGCACATATGTATCCTGCACCTTGTCCAAATCGATGAGCACTACGTAAAGAGATCAAATATAATATAATCTTCGGCGTGCCTAAGATAACTTTTTTTCGTGTTTTTTCTATTGAGATCTTGAAATGCCATAAAATGTCTGTATACGTAATCTGTGCCGGGTCCAATATCAACTCACAGTTTTTGCTTCGCGCCAGCTGCTCCAGCTCCTTTCCGGCACGCAGAGCTCGCAGGTGATCCAGGCGCGCCTTTAGCTGAGCCGAACGCGATGCTTTCAGCTGCGGAAACCCAATGTTGATGCGTGCCATCACTTCGGGATCGCTGACGTTCTCATCTATAATTATTACAAATTTGCAACTTAAATTTTTAGTTATTAGCAGTTGGTTACATCAACTGGAATACTCACCTCGCAGACGCTGCTCGAGCGTTCGTGCCACATTGGGCGGCTTGCCTCGCAGCGTGTGTCCGTGACGTATGCTGGCATTGAGCATCAACAGCGCCGTGGTGCCACGCAAGCCGCCACTTATGCTGCTGTTCATTAAAAAATTGCTAAAAAACATTGAGTTTTGTAAAGCGGCCTCGCGTTTTCAACAATTGCCCAGCTGATGGCAGTCGATAGTCGATAGATAGAGCTGGTAATATTCAGTGTTGAGCAGTGTGTGTTACTACTGCGGTCTGGCAACATTGACAGATTTAAATTTGCTCGTTGAAAATTGATGAAGGTTTCGCTTTTATAGCGGTCGCTCGAATATAAACTTTTCCGTTCAGCCGAGTAATAGCACTCAAATATTAGTTCTTCCTTACCATTTCCGGTTTCATTACTGCGTTGTGTGTACACTTTTTTAATTCATTTAATGCATGAGTCAATGTTTGTTCCGGCAAAAGCATTAATATTATTTGTTTGGTAAGATAAACTAGCTGCTTTGACAAAGAGAGTAAGCCGCTTATGGCATCATTAACCTAATGGACCGACAGACATCTGCATCGATTCATAATACGTATGCAATTCAATAGAAAATACTGAATATATATATATATATATATATATATATATATATATATATATACTGAAATACTCAACGCAGTTTGTCGCAACTTTAATGCACACAAAGTTTTATCAGTTCAACCGCGTAGTAAGTGCTAACGGGGAAAAAACACACTAGTTGCGAGTGCCGGTGACGAGCCTCTTACACACACACACACACACACACACACACACCCATATCGGCAAAAGCTTGCATATGTATGTTTGTATGTATGTATGCATGTAGAAAGATTAGTAGACACTGTTATACGGATACAGTCATAGTAAACCAGTTTGCATGTGCGCCGTATAACAGTTGGTGCTTTCACTACCGCTGCCTCTGTTAGCGCAGCGGTCGTTGTTGCGTCGGCGCTGGAAAAGGACAAACTCAAGGGCAATTCACTGCTGGAGCTAAATAAAGGCGCGTCAGGAGTGCCGCAATAGCTGAATATAAAGTCAAATCGACTGTTGCCACATGTACACAGTAAGTAAGTGAGAGAGTTAGGAGTGCAAAAGTAAAAGGCGGCAAATCACTGTTCAATTTAAATACCAGAAATTGGACATTTATGCGCTGCCCTCGCCGCCAAGCCGCCCTTATACAGGACGACAGAATCTCTCCCAAAGTCACTCACATGGCTCTCAGCGCTCTCGCTCTCTCACTCCCACTATGTTGGTTATGGCCATTTGAGGTTATGTTCATGCTTATTTCAACAATTTCTTGTCTTATGGCATTGAATCGATTCTAGTTGTATTGTCATAACAAAGAATCAATGTTGGATTTAAATAGGATATATATATATATATATATATATATATTCGGCATACTCCTGGATGTCTATTACCGCAACGTTTATTCCATTTTTTTCCAGTACGCGCTCCACCGGATTCCCTTCTAGCCGGCGAAGCTTCTGTTCCCTGTGTTCATTGTTGCCAGTTGCGTTTCTCATCCTCCCAAGATATCAGTTTACAACATTCAGGCTCTAATATAAAAGCTATAATATTTCTACGAGAACTACCCATAGGAACTATGAAAAAAACATTATCTGAAATAAATTTGAGCGAATGACGTATTCTCTATATCATTATACATGGGTTTTGTGAGATGTCCGTCGTGTAGTCTGTCTGTCTGTATGAACGTAACTTTTTTCGACACCCTTAGAGACAGAGACTTTAAACTTGGAACATATACTACCCGCAAAAGCAGAGTACTGTGTGCCAGCAGTTCAGACCAACATACTCTTCCAGACGTTCTGCCACAAACAGGACCTCCGGCAGCCGTAACCTTTTTCAGAGATCTCTCAAAGATGGACAGTCGCGTAGGCAGAGGAGTCTAGTCTAAACAACTTGATGTACTTGATGTAAGCCCAGGCACTGTTAATATATATATTGACAGCCATGCGGCGATATCGGCAAACTCGATATCGGTAACCAGCTGTAGCAGGTCTCTGCAGGAGATGGCCCACCAGCATGTTATCAGCCTAATATGGGTGCCTGACAACCAAAACATTAAAGTCAATTGCAAGGCTGACGAGCTTGCTAGGAAAGGCACACGACTACCCCTCCTCACTGATAAGGAAGGTATATATATGATAATAAGATATAAGATAATATGCTCAAGTCTAACGACACCTGGCGAAACGCCAACTGCGGTCACATAGCCGTAGCCCACCAAAGAATGTACAATCAACAGGCTCCAGTTGCCCTATAATGATTTCTACAGAAGCTGCCAAGAAGAGGACGAGGAAGAATCTTTGGCAGCCATTTTCTGCCAAATCTGTCAATGATGGCCCACTTAGGACCAGCCAAGATAGACAGTTTTATAAACGAGACTGGCTGGTTGAATTTTTAAATACTTGGCCTATGTGGGTCGGCCTAAATAGGATAGACGTCTAACCTACATACATACCTAACATACCACTTTTTGATTTTAGAGTGAAGATCTAAGTCTACGATCCAAAACTTTGACTTTAAAATTTTCTTCTAAATGCAAAAGATCATCTCGAAAATCGCAAATTGAAACTATTTTAACTTTTGTAGATCTGTAAATCAATCATCTGGTGTATTAATTATTTCGTCTAGTTTATAGTAAGTTGTATTTTGTTGACGTACTTTGATATTTGCTTATCACACACAAATTTGTATATATATATATATATATATATTTCTGTGTTCATAGTTTTAATGACACATTTCGCTTGACAGGAAACCACTTGAACCCCCCCCATTCGGTACCACTTGCAGCAACCGCCACTCTGGAAATTCGCATACCCATTCCCCGATCGAATTGTCTATATGGCCAGCCATAAAAATGTTTTGATTATTGTTTGTAATCATCAACAAGATTGAACTTGAAGCGGCTCATGTTGTATATGTTGCTGTATATAGGATTTTGAGTAAGTCTGGGTGTCTGTACATCTGTGATGTTCACATTCGACACTTTTGTATCTGATTCGTCTTCCGTTATCAGTATGTATATATGTATTCATGTATATACATGCGAGTATGTATGTATATATATATATATATATATATATATTTAGTTCGCTGAAATGACAATTCTCCCGTCGTGCGTCTCGTGTCTCGTATGCTGGCGCTGTGGCCATCGCAGTCACCGGTTACGAGCAGTTACTTTGTTCATGAACTATGCCTTTGTGTACTCACATATTGCGCAGTTTTTAACGGCAAAAACTACTACTCAGCATATCGTATTCACGATGACCGTTTGCTGCAATTCCATTCCCAAAAGTCGCATATATACAGCGAGCTGTGCAACCGGAATCAATCTTTCATCAACCTAATCCCAATTCCCAAAAATGAAGCAAGTACAGCAATTTTGCACTCCGCAGCTGACTACATAATCCAACTGCTTATATATATATATATGTAATATACACATCTAAAAATAAACAATCTATCACGTCAAATAATTGCGAGTTAGATCAGTTGGTTATTTCTAGATAGCACGAAAAAAATAGCCATGTTGTGGCTTACCTAATCAGATCAATTATTCGGGGTTACCAGTCTGAAACTGGTATGTCTCATTATATCTCTGATCTGTGTGCTTGGGCTTCCAGGTAATTATAGCTGTCGTTGTGAGCATTCAAGTCTATTGTTGTCATTGATTTACTCGGACCGACGAAGCACACTGTAATCTTGTTGCATTTGGCTGAAATCAGTGCAGCTCGATTTCACCTGCAGTCGTAGACAATAACAAAATAGTTGTATGACAAAATCGAAACAATTTCGCTCAATGAACGTCTATATACAAACAATGATAATGCATAAGCAGCACACACACACACACACACCAATTTACATATGTGCCAGTTTATAAACAAGTCAAAGCACCTGCTTCGCTGTATACCGAACTGTGGAATCACCTGCATATAGTGTATGTAATCCAAGAATACATTTCCAACTTCCAAATAAGTAATGTCATTATTTATTTACTGGGCACAAGACATTCCCCTTCATTTTGAAGAGCGATTGAGATTAGTGTATAAAATATGAATTATCTGGCTTTATGTAACAGCAAACATATAAGTTAAAGTAGTGAACACTAGCTCGAAGCGCACACATTGAGCAATATACCCGATATATGTAAGGTAATTTGTGTACATATGAGCAATGCAGAAACGTGATCTATTCCATGTGGGGCTCACTGACACTTTGCGTGGTTATCAGCCAAATGAACTTGTTGTTTTTCGAGTTGGTATTATTGCCATTGCTTATCAATGTTTATTGTTATTGTTATTGTTATTGTTATGAATATATATGCGTTCTTTTTGATTTTTATTTATAGACCCCATGCTGAAAGGTGTATAATTGCACCCCAAACACACACATACCAACACACATACCAACACACATACCAACACACCTTCCATGCACATAGACATTTTGCGGTTGTTATTGTTCACAAGATCGCATTACATAGCAGGCCAATTGATATTCCCTCAGGGGAACTAGGGAATAAATCAGTTACACATTCTACACAAGGAAAAAAAATGGCATTCAATTGCAAATCGAAATCCCGAATTCAGATTTTGAGCCAAAATTCAGTTCCGCAATGTTAGTCAAGAATGTTTCAACTTTAAGTCTTATTTCGAGAATGTTTTCATTTGTGGTTTCAAATTAGTTTACTTACAAACATCAGGTTTTAGTTTTCTTTCCGTATTCTACAAATAATATATAAACCAAAGCATATATTCCAGAAAAGTGATCAATTAAGAGGACAGCAAACTTGATTCATATTCATGATTCCCTCTATTATGAACGATGTCAATCTTTGAACATATTCCTGACTGAAGATTCTGCTGTTAGGCTGTTGTATAATTCTCAGTGTCTGCTTACATATATATATATATATATATATATATCAGTTTAGTTGATATATTTGTGGACTTCACAAGCGGCGCAAATTGATTCAAGTGCTTCGTTGATATAATAAAATTGTATGCCATGCAATTCTCTGGGCAACATCTTTGAAACAGTTGCCATTAATTGAACGAAATTTGAATGGAGCCGGTGCCGCGCTTGTGGTTCAAGGCGCTTCCCTCCGGCTTATGGGCAGTTGTTTCGCATTGGTAGCGAACCAATTGGCTGGCAGTTAAGTGATTATGCGCGCCAGCCAATCGACTCATTCATTCATTCGTTACAATCATCATATATTTGTGACTGTAAGATCATGAAACACTTCTATGGTAATAGACTTTAGACTCACGTCATTAGGTTATCGGTCATCGGCTATTGAACCTCGGCTTTGGCCTCCAATGATAAGCTAGTTTCGTCTGTCTCAGCAAATCCAACATACCAACTAAACCACATGTAAACTAATACAGCAATCGCTTGAACTTCTAAGAACTGACTTAAGTCCCCTTTTCGAATCGATAACTATAATTCTGTTATATACAGATTCTCGAAAACAAGCATATTTCGACAATAGGTTCCCATATTTAAAGGATTCCGAGCATTGAAAACTGGACCAGATCTTAAAGAGTAAGTGGATTAGTCGACTTGCTTTAGCTATTCCCCGTCCGTTGTTTGCTTCCCGGTTTCATCTATATAATTGACAATTAGTTAAAGCAAAAACAATTTGCAATAAACCAAAAACAACCATAAAAAAAAACCTTTTACGAAGAAAAATCCCGGCACAAACAATGACAGCGCCAGCGTCGACGCCAGCAGTGGCTCCATTAAACATCAAAAACAACTCGCAATCGACTAATTTGACAATAACAATGCTGCCATGCGACATGTGGCAACAAAAAGTCACGTAAAAATGCCCTAAAGTGAGAGCTCGACTAGCAGATACCCTGACCCCAAGTGTAAGATATAGAAATTTAAATGGATAAACATGAATGTACAATTTTCTGTCGTTTTTCTTAACCGATCTTGGTGGAATCTTGGCACCTCATTAATATTTTCTCAATATATGGATACATCCGATTTTAGAGATATATCCTTAGAATGTAGTGTTTTTCCAGATGTTGTTAATCTATTTGTATTTTAAGTCTCTCGCTCTTACAAGCTATGAGATCGGGGTGTTCATAATGACAGGCAGACAGACAGACAGACAGACGGAGATGGCTATTTCAATATACCCTTTTTACCATATCTCATTGGGATCAGAGTACAATAAAAGTAGCATAAGACAAGAGAGAACATTGCGGTAGGGCGTAACCGACTACGAAATACTTTGATACTATACGTAATGCAAAAATCGGGGTGGGTGTAGCTAGGTAGGTATATATATGATGTAGATATAAGTTTTGGTAACTGTAGCTCTTAAGTTATGGGAAATATGCGATTTTATTTTATTTTTTTATGTGATCTGCCGCGGAGTCGGCGGAGGTGGGCGTGACATATCCTAATCTTTGAAGGACATCTCCAACAAGTTTGGTCTGTGGCCTTCAAATTATGGGAGATATGTGGCTTTATCGATTTGCGAATATCGATTTTATCGATTTCCTAGCCACCTAGTGAACGTCGCACTCCAATGTATTTGTCTGAATCGGGCACAGTTCAGCATATGTTCAGATTTTCAAGTCTCTATCTCTAAAGGTGTCGAAAAAGTTGCGTTCATACAGACAGACAGACAGCATGACGTTGTACAAAACCAATATCCTATGATATCTTCGGTATCAAAGCATTAAAATCAGAAAGATTTGCAGTTGTGTGTAATAAAATAAAAACGGCAATCATTCAACGAAAAACCACAACAATAATGAGGAAACTGCGTCTCGAGTAGTTTTCAGTTAAGGTTGCCTTTTTATACCCTGAACCCATCAAAAGTGTGTAAAGAGGCTATAATGGTTTTGGGCAAATGTGTGCAACAAGCAGAAAGTAAATATATTCCTGATCAGGGTCAATAGCCGAGTCGATAAAGCCATGTCCTTCTGTCTGTAAGAACACGCGGACCTCAGAGAGTATAAATTTGGCATATAGGTTCTCGTATACCCGGCGCAGATCAAGTTTGATTATTTTATTGATAACTGCCTCCGTTTCTGGAATATCGATACATTTCGATTCCCGAAAGCAATAAACTGTACAATTTTATAGGCAGAATCTTCTAATTAATGCACAATGCAAAGGCAAATCCCAAATTCATAAAGATCGGATAAGAAACACCGAAGTTATAGCCGAAAGCAGATTCTCATATTAAAGCATTTTCTGTATGTATAAATAGGCGAGCGCATGTGTGAGAAAGAGATGGCATGATAATCGACGCGAGTGTCAATGTGTTTTTGAGTGTATTCCGCAGAGCCGGTTATCTACGACTGTATGTGCCTGTGCCTGTGTGTGTGTATGTGTACGTGTTTGTAGCCAGCCAGTTTGGCTCACTTCGAGTTTATGAATCAAAATTTGCGCTGGCTTAGTTTATTTGTACTCTGCAGTGCCTGGGCCTGCCTACAACTGGGTTCAGGGTATATCGCAGTCGATCTCACTCGACTACAGCATTTTTACTTGTTTCATTTATTTTTTATCCAATTTAAAGCATCATAATTACCTTTGGCGAGTTTTTTGTACTATTCTCTGTCTGCATGGCTATAATTATTTTTATTTGCTTCCTCGTCATGCACCGATTGCAACCATATTCGCTCCGACCAAGCATTGCGAATCCCCTCCAACTGTCTCCATACCTACTTGCACATTTGATGTACTTGCATTTCGCGCAGTGTAAATACTGAATTGCATTTGTAAATATACATGTCTGCATACATAGACATACACTTTGTGCCAAGAGCTACTGGAAATTTGAGATAAGATATGTTATCGATGATACATATTACTTGAGCCAATCTCTTTATTAGCACGTAATTGTATGTACACAAAAATAGGATTAGCAGTTTCCAATACACTGTAACAATTGCAATGCAACTATTTGCAAAAGTAAATGGAGAAAGCGACTACTAACTTACATTACATGTGTGTGTGTGTGTGTGTAACACACTGATTTATAAATTGGAGTCCAATTTGTCATTTAAGTTGCAACAGGAGGATAAGAAAACTCTGAAAACATATATTTTCGTCGCATGAAATACAAGTTTTCAGTTGCACACACATGCACACACATCTGTATGCACGTACATATAAATGCAATTCTTTTTGACTCGATGTGCGATGTGTATGTACAGCTATGTATGTGGTTGTGTGCAATCGACGAGTGCCTGGCCAGCGAGAACAACAATAGCAACAAAAGCTGGCGCGCAATTTTCCAGTGCAATAATGTTGTCGGTTTTGGTGGCGCACTCACATGATTCGCTTATGTTTTCACACTTTCAAAAACAGCATATAGCATTTGCATAACCAGCACGAAAGTGAAGATAAACAGAGAGCGAAAGAACGGCAGCGTAAGAGAAACAAATACAGTTAGAGGGCATGAGAGAGAGAGAGCGGGAGAGAGAGCGAATAAAGCTCGTCATAGCAGGAAGAGACGAGTGCAAATGCCAAGGCTGCAGTCTTTGATAGTTCTAGCTGAAATCAAATAAAAATATCTCATAATCAAATCTTGTATATGTTATAAATATAGTATCGTGTAGGTCTGAGAATCATAACTTCCGATCAGCTATTAAGAAAATATATCAAACTAAAGAATGTAATCGTCATCATCAGGCAGTAAGCATACCTTTTACTTCGATGATTGTAGGGTATTTGCAAATAGTCGCAGAAACGTCTGTCGCTCTTCCATTCTTGATCTCTCTCTCTGCTTTCTGCTGCTCTCCATTCTTCGCTAGCGAATTTTAAGTGCTTATTTTGTTTTCATTGCTTACTACAACAAACTAATAGAGAATCCCAACAATACTATTCTTTAAATTTAGATATTTATTTTTACACATTTTCTTTCAATTTATGTGGCGAGCCAAAACAAAGTTCGAAACAAGCACAAGATCGCCACACAACCAAATTCCAATTCCACACTATCGTGTGCGTCCGAGCAAGGAGATTATATGCATATATACAAAGATGTACATATGTATTTAGATGGATAACAGATTTGTATATATGTTCATATATATATGCAGACACATATGTACACACATTCAGACATCAAGTCCATTTATATACATATGTATGTGGATGTCACATAGTGGCCGATTTGAAAGCTACGCAAATGCGAACGTATGAGGGTATATATTCAGTTTATAAGGGTTATATACCGCACACTTGACTGAGGGGTATACCCAAAGATCAAAACGACATGAAGAGGGAAAAATCTCTCTCTATGTAAAAACTTAGCGTACGCAAATACGCAAATCTAAATGGGTACAGGCGTTTACACTTCAAATGTCTGATAACACTTGTTATAGCCGAGCGTGGTTTTTTTTTAAGAATTCCCCGACTCATTGCCAATATCTTGTTTATATCCATATCAAACATACGCCACGTGTCTTTATCCACAATGATCGTGGCAAAACGACTCTACTATTTATATATCTATTAACATGCCTGTCAATCTGGTAATGCCCGCGGTTTATTTAATTACCATTCTCCGGCTTTGTGTAGAGTATTTTCCGTCCTACACACACACACACACACACACACACACACACACACAGATGCATGAAGCAATAAAAACCCATAAAACTACTCATATTTGTTCATCCGTATCCAAATCGAAGTCGGAATTTACATGTGACTGTCAATTCTAAACCCCCATAACCCCCACCTGCATATCGAGGACCAAGAACTTATTTCAAGAATGATTTATTTCCATTTTCGACCTTGGAAGCTGAAATCAATTACATCAATTTGCCACTGTTCGGAGCTGGATATCTGCAAGTGCATCTCCAAGTCGGTCACTCCCACGACTGCAGTCCACTTGCATTGCCCATAGATGGCGTATTAATAACGCTTGCTTGTTACTATAATTTGTCAGTTGGTATCGATGATGATCTCGCCTGATATGGCGCCGCTCATCAATTGAAAACGGCGACCGACAATGATACTTACATAATCATTGACATGTGCATCATGGGATCTTCGTGGGCAGCTTTAAAGTCCCGTGACCGTTGCAGCTGCTTCCCCCACCGCTCCCCATCCCTTTCAATCACAACCCTTAACTTTTACGAATGTTTTTCTGGTGGTTGTTTGTCTGCTTTTGTTTTTATCGTTTTTATTTGTTTTGTTTCGATATCATTTTTATATGGATTTATTCTTTCTTGCTTTGATTTTCATATGCCAAGTTCCGTTAGTTGTTAAGTTTCCCGGTCTATATGCGTGTCTATGCATGCAAGCATTTGTGTGCCTTAACATAAACATTTTGCTTCAGTTGTGTCTTATCTTGACGCCGATTTTATCCTTGATCTGTGATATAGCTCATTTGTCATGGCTATGTTTCGTTTTTCTATGATTTTCTTAACATTTTCATGAAAAATAGAAACAGGCTTGCATGGTATTCGATTAGGCATAACTGTTTTTTTTCTTCTTCTCTAAAAAAAAACATCGACAGTAAAATTGATTATATTATTTGATTCTTTAATTATCTTTAATATGCAATGCGTCGCCTGCGCGCAATTGCCAAAGAACAAAAAAAATAGTCCCCAATGAAAAATGTAGAAACAAAAAAAAAAGAAAAATGAAAATATTGAAATCAAAACAAAATGAAATCCGCTTGCAGCTAGCAGGAAAAATGATCAATTGCGTTCATATTTTATTAGCGATTTTTGCTCGTTTTTTTTTCAGTTGCTGTCGTAAACATATGTATCTGTAAGGTTGTCTTGTATATTTAGGACTCTCTTCGGGGACCCTTTTTTTTGTTGCTTGTATAACATTTAAAACTACATAATAATTAAGCACTAAAGTAAGCAAATAACTCACATATACATATATACATACATATATATATACATATGTATATATATGTATGTATATATAAAAACAATATAAAACAATTGTTCAGCTGCTTAAACGTTAGTAACAAAAAGTTTAAACAAAGGAAAAAATACATTACATTATTATATCAATATAGTAGCTAATTAGCTGTATTATCAGATAACGCTTCACAATACAATATACTTTAAACATTTACAGTTACAAAACACATTTGCTTGTGTCCTTGTGTTGCAAGTTACAGTTTTCATTTCTTTTTCTTTTTTTTGTTTTTTTTTTGTAGTTTTCATTAACAATGTGCGATTTGCTAGTTTCAATTTTTAGTCTGGGAAGGGAAAGGGAAGTGCTAGTAGTAGCACAGTATAACACTTTCGGCGGCGCACGTTTCCCTACTCTCGACATTTCATTTTTTGTTTTGTGGCATGTGATTACCAATTTGCAATCGAAAAATTTAATGAGAAATTGCTTGATATATAGAATCATATGTAATAATCATATACATATATATATATATATATATATATATATATATATGTGTATATTTATGTTTTTGTTTTTGAAAAATCGAGAATCGATCATTGTACCAATTAAACTAAGTATACAAATAATTTATTTAATTAAGAGAATTACAGAGCCAAATCATGTATAGCTGTAAACGTAATGAAGCCAAATGGTAATAATAAGAATGTTAATAATAACAGTAATGATAATGATAAAAATAATAAAGAAACAACTGCTGAAGCATACAATTTCCATTATTCATGTTTGCTTTGCTTTGCTTTTTCTTCTAAGAACTTGTCTAATTTAATCACTAAGAAGCGCCATCTGGCGGCAGCCTGGGCACGCCACTGCAGCGGCGACAAAAGGAAACTAACTCATTTTCGCCTTAAGATTTCGAATTGATTGATTTGCTTACTTGGCAACAACAGCGATGCCGATGCCCATTACGATACCGATACCGACAACGATAACGATAACGGTGTTGTTGAATGAAGCACCCACAATCCATTTTACTTGCTATTGAGTATATCCTCTCGGCAGGCGACGGCAGCAACGAGCGCCGCCCCACGACCCGATCCATCCTCGGAGAGCATCAGATCGAAAGTAATGCCCGGTTTGATCAGCTGCGTTATCTTCTCCACCATCAGATTGTGGAACTTAGGATGGAAGCGATAAACGCTGCCATCGACACCCACCGTCACGTGCGGCTCATCCATTTTGTTGATCAGCGTGGCAATGCCAGCGGAGACGAGATGTGCGGCACGCTTCGAGACACACTCGCAGATGTAGCGAACGTTGGCACAATCGCCATCAGTGGCATTGGGCAGACCCAGCTCCTCGAACACCAAGCGGCAATTGGTGAAATTGCCGGGCTCATCGGCCTCAATTTCGCTCACGTATTTGGTGAAGAAGAGGCCGCGGGTGAAAAGCACCTCGGATCCCTGGCCATTAAATAGGATGCCATTCTGTGTCATTTTGGCGAGAACGAGACGGACCAACTCGCCCATGTACATGCCCGAGATCATCTTCTCAAACGTCTGCTTGCCGGGATTAATGCTATGACTATCGATGTCCTTATCGAATTCCGTGCGCACAAAATCGAGTGCACCATTATCGCCAAAGGCACCCCATTCTGTATTGATGAGGACGTGCGGCTTGCCATTCTCGCTGCCATCGAAGAGTTCGGCGTCCTCGACACGCTCCACATAGCATGCATTGGAGCCGGTGCCGACAATTAGACCGATCTTGCAGTTGTGATTCTTCCAGGCGCAACTCATCAAAGTGCCCGTCGTATCGTTGAGGATCGCACAGATATCGATCTGTACGTCGCCGCGTCTTGCTATCGCATCCTTGAGCAGCTGGACAACATCCTCGTTGACAACGCCGGCACAATCGAATCCCTTTGTCCATGTCTCCAGCAGACCCTTGGTCAGGCCCAGCTGGCGCAACGGGAACGAGAACGTGAATCCCAATGGCAAACGCTCCGAATACACATTATGCTCGGCCATAAAATTGGACAGACATTCGGCGATATGATCGAACAGCTGCAGTCCCGATCCGATCATAATGTGCTGTGGTATCGCATAGATGCGCGACTCCATTTGGAAATCATTGTTCTCCTGCAGATGGATGAGCAGCACACGGAAATTGGTGCCGCCCAAATCAAGGGCAAGGAACTTGCCGCGCTCATTGCCATTGGGCAGATCTTGAACATATGTGACAAAGCACTTGACATTCGCCTTGGGGTGCGTGTCCTTTGCCAAGCCGCGACGCACCTCGTGCAATATGCGATAACACAATTCCTGCACCTGCTCGTCCGTTAGCAACAGCTGCTGACATAACTCGTACACCATTTTATTTTTTTCCGCTGCACTCGCACCAGCGGCTGATGTTTGTATTTGAATTGCATTTGCAATCGGTGCAGCTGCTGCTGCTGTCGTCGTCGTCGCTGCTGCTGCTGCATTTGTCGCTTTACTCGTCGCGCCGCTACCGCAGATGCCGCCGCTGTCGCGTAAAACTCTCACATTGTCCGTTTGGTCGCAGCCGTTGTGACCATTCAGTGTTGTGGCTAGTCCATTGCTATTTATAGATACGCTGCGCATAGCGCCATTTAGCTGCTCTTGTTGGTCCATTTCGTTGCAGTTTCCGTTTAGTTTTGGCAATTACACAGACAGAAGCAGTCACAGGCACTGGCACCCCACCAGCCAACAGAAAAAAAAACACAAAATATTAAATTTGCAGCGGGTTCTGTTTTACACACGTATTACTCGCGATTTTCTTTTAAATATTTTTTTGTTTTATTCTGCTTTGTTTCGTAGTTTGTTTTTTTTTCAATTTTTTTTGTGTGCATTTATTGTCTATACCTTGATTTGCTTTGCATAGAGTTGGATTTGATTAGGTATAAGTTGACTTTGTCTTGTTTCTGAATCTCACTTTACTTTTTTCTTGATATATTTTTTGTCAAATTTGTCTCTGCCGCTTTTATATTTGTCCGCTACACGCGTCCACTGCTGTGAAACGTTTGTTACGGAATTATTCTCCGTGAAGCTTCGACAGTTGCTTTACACTGACGCTGCCGACGCTGAGCGGGCGCTGTCGACGTCGACGCCAGCGTCTGTGCGTCGTCACTTGCATGTAGATATAGATATATATATGTGTGTGTTGATGTGTAGCGTGTACGTAGCGTACTTTGAAGGAACCTTGAAGGTCAAAATTGACAATTCGTTGCTGCTGGGCCTGCGTTCAAGATACAATATTCTGTACATTGGTGTGTATATCGTAACAAAATATACGAGAGAGCGAAAGAGAGTAAGAGAGAAGAAAATTGAAAGAAAGAGAGTACATGTTTTGATGGCGCGCCTCATGAATAACATATGTATGTATGGGCGGGCAGCGACGCGAGCAGAGGCAGTAGCGTCACCACTGCTCTCACAACCATCACACAACACTGGCCCAGAGAGGGAAATAGACAAAAAGAGAGCGGTCAGGTGTGTGCATGTAAATGTGGCTATAGCCATTTTGCCATCGTCAGCAACTACACACTACACCAAACGGCCTATTGAAAACCTTGAGCAGCTTGTGTAGCATTGTGCAAAACATCAAACTAATTGGTTGTGCGCTAAATTAATCGTTTAACAACTTTAAAACTTTTTAACTGAAAAATAATTTCAGATTTGTATACACTCCCGGGCGTCGCTTCGAACTATGCAGGTCATTTAAGTGCCGCCTTAGACTGCCGCAATGTTTTGGACTATGTCTGTGACTGTTGATAATTTCAGTTGGTGGCGTATAACAGTTTATTTTCGGAATACTTATGTACATTCAGACATATATACATATAATGCGAACAAGTTTGTATAGCTGTTCGCCGTCGACTAAATTCAACCAAATTGTCGTCTTTGAGTTCCTCTTTCAGTGTGTGAGTGCTCGGCATGTAATTTTTCAGTTCTTAATGGTTCTTGCCTTCTGATACATTCGTGGGGCTCGTCTCGCATTTTCTGTTTGTTGGTGTTGGCCTCCCAGTCTTTGCGTGTATAGATATACATGCATATGTATGTAATTAAGTATAAGGGTATGTGTAAGTGTACTTTACGTGGCGTCATCAACGTGCGGCACAGTAAAAACGCATTGCCTGACCGACTGTGTATGTGTGTTTGTATTTGCAATTCTAAACGCGCTTTTCTCCTACTCAGCAAACATTCTCCTCTCACAAGCCGCTCGCTCACTTGACGCTGTCTGTCGTTCGTTTATTCAGCCAGTTCAAAGTGTTTTTTTGTGCTTGTGGTGTTGTTCTACATTCATTATACATTATTCGTTGTTAATTGTTATGTGTTTAACAGTTGATAGCCAAATGAATTTTTTAATTTACATAGATCTCAACTGTATGCTGCTATTATTGCTGATTAATTTTTGTCCAAAGGGACTCCTGTCAATCGGTCTTTTGTTTTTTTTTTCCCCAATTACAGCAGCTGTTATTATTTCGTCACATTTTTTCTCTCTCTCTCTTTGGCTGTTTTGCGAAATGAAACAACAGTAATGGCGAGACGGAGACGCCGTGATCATGTGAGCAGCACTTTGGAGGTCATTTGTGTTGGCTGGCGTTGGCATGCATCTGTTTATGGTTAAATATACACACACACATACACACGCAGTGTTTTAAAAAGTCCACTTAATATTATAAAAATAAAAGAAAAAAAATAAATGCCAATAATAAAATACTTTGTAAATGAAATGAGAAAATATTAATATATTTCTGTGTCCGAACTCCTTGTTGACATACTGTATATGTGTATGTATATTTAATGACGTTGGCATCGCCACGTGTATTTTTTAAAACTCTTTTTTGTTTTCAACCGATTCTAAATAACAGAAATAATATATTTATGGAGAGAAATGTTAAGTCAACAACTCTCCAATATGTTAATTCACAAATTTGATAGTTGCCATCTTAATCATTTTCAAACTGCACATAGGCGTGCATATGTGTGTGTGTGCGTACGGTTTACATGCAAACATACACGCGTACTTTTAACGTTACCCAGCCAAATTGTACAAATGTTTATCTTTGAAAAGAGAAAAACAGTAATAAAACAAATACATAGAGCGCTGTTTCGCTCTTATCTGGCCGACGGAAATTGCTTAGAAAAGAAAAAACGAAATTGAAAACGCAATAAAACGATATTTTTGTGGGCGTCGTCTGCGTCATTGCCCTAATGCGGGGGCTGGACGAGCCATGCATTAATGCGTGGGACAACTGGGGTCAAACAAAAATATCTTGGGGATGAGTTGATAACGCTGCATACAGATGCACACTACCCTGATCAATACTCTTAAATGTTACACACATGTCAGACTCAGACTCCCCACCAAGACTTTGTCGCTGATGCAATGACTCAGCATTTTCGATAATGCTGACGAGAAAGAATACGAATAAGAAGAAGAATGTGATACATACATGTACATATTTTTGTCGCAACCAAACTGAAGAATCTGAGTCTGGCTCTGGCTGCTTTCTGTTTTCTGGTGCCCAAAGCCAAGCCAATCGGACCGAACCCAAAATCTGATGTGCTCCGTGAACCGATTAAAGAGCAACAAACGCCTAAAATTAAATTTCGTATTTTCCTTGTTGAATTTCGATACAGTTTGCGTTGGCTTTCCACACGCTGCAACCTCTGCTATCTACACTCAGCGTCGACGTCGATGCTGCGCCAAGTATTTTGTTGTCCGCATTTGGCAATCCAGATTTGGGGGCTCGACCCGTCGTATACACACACACACACACACACGCACACACGGTTTGTGCATGTGCTCGTAAATATGTAGAAACTGGTGGCGGTGTTTTGCGCTTGCTCATCGCTGCCTATTCTTCAGTATGTGTGTGTGTGCGTGTGTGTGAGTGTACATACAAAATAATTGATTTTTTTTATCGTGCGCTTCTCTTTCTTACTGTGAATGTAAGTTTTGCTTTTTTTTCGTGTGCCACGCGCAGAGCCTATTGTGACGTCAATGATGATGACGTCGACAGCACAAGCCCACCCTGTCCAAGGGGTCATCAATTTTGGCGCGCAGCTTACGGAAATTTTTCATTTTTGCAGGATTCTATTTGACACATTATACAAGAGGCCTTCGGTCCAAAAACAAAAATCATAAATTATGAAATACATTATGGTAAAAAAAAGCAGCGTATTTTTGGCAACTTGAAATTATTTCACGTGATGACCGCCAGTGTCTGTCGCCCACACAGCCCGAGTAGAGCTGTGCAAAAAATGTGCTACGGCAAAAACGGTCGGGCCACAAATCAATAGCAAATAAACAACAAATACACAAATACGCAATTGTATATATATATATATATATATATATATATATAGCTATATATATATATAGCTATAGCTATTAAACTATTAACTATTAAAAATGTCACAAAAAATAAAATATATATATATATATACAATGTACTTAAAAAAGGAGTGAAAACGATGCTTAATGTTCAGCCGATGTCCACCACTGGCCAAATTACTCGTTATTTTAATGAATAAAAAAAGAAAGATAGAAAAAACTAAACATTTGTAACAATTTGTAAGTCCGTCTTATTGTCAGCCTAATCTGCGATTGCATCAGCAGGCTTTAAACTTCGGCAAGGTCAGATGCTTGCGTGTGCGTGCGTATAACAGTTTTGTTCCTTTTGCCATCAAGCACTGCCTCTGCAATAAATGGTAAGACTATTGAACCAAAAAAAAAAACACAAAAACAAAAGCAAACTCGTCTAATATGCGATATATGTATGTATGTATAAATTTACATACATATGTATGTATTTTTGTTCAAGATTATGTTTTGAATTGGCTAGACAAAAATTAAGATGGGAATCTGTAAGTTCGCCTTATAAAGATTTTATTTGTAACAGCACATTTGTGGCACATGTGGCACGACCTAGTCGGAAGGCTAAGCAGAGCTGAAGCATTCAAGATTCCATAATATAATGGATATTCCAGTGATTGGAGTATCTTTTCATTAAATGCACATTTCATCACACACATTGTGAATTTCAAATTTAAATTCAATTCAAATGTGGCTGCGCCATAAGTGCTGCCAGACAGATGAACACTTTTCAAAGTTGTGGCAACAGCAAAACTATCGATATATCGGCGCACAGTATGTCAACGATATAATATATTCCTTAGCTAGCACTTTTCGCTAGATTGGTTGTTGCTCAGCACTGAGCAACGCTGGCTACGCAAAAACTCAACGGAAGAGTGGGTGGCACTAGTTGTTATTTTTTGGTTTTTTTTTGTTTTGGCTCCACACAAAATACCCAAGAGAAGTTGAAAAATAATATATATTTCCAAATCGAATAAGGTGTGTGCTGTGTGCAGTGAGGGTGCAGTGAGCTTGTGCAATGACAACGTCCTCGATAAAACGGCGTCGCTCCGCACACGATGCACGGGCATCGAACGATGGTGATGGCCTGGACAATGACAGCAATGAGAACAACGACAACGAAAACAGTTCGGGCAGAAGTAGCAGCAGCGTCAGCGTTTTGGCCAACAACAGCGTCAACCTATCGAAGCGTGATTCCGAGGAGGACAGCTGGGCATCCAAGGGCTACAGCTATATCAATCCATTTGTGCATCGCATACAAATCGACAATCACATAGAAGTGGCCAAGGTGAGCCAACGTTTTATTTTTTTTCCTGCTGCTCGCTTCCGCAGCAGCCAGTCAAGCATTCATTCAGTCTAGCACAGCTGCACAACACACGGCTTGAATGCTTTTTGATGACACACAAACAAGCATTTCAAGTACAATGCCCCTTATTCACATATACTACACACACCGCTACATACATTTGATCAACTGGAGAACGACGATAACTTATCGATATTCTTTGACTTGTGCCGTTTATCTGGCATAGTTTTTGTAATGCCGCTGTTAACGTCAGCGATAACGTCTATATCATTTCCGTATGTTTGTATGTATATGTATATGTACATATACATATATATATATATATAAATACATGTTTGTAGCTGTGAAGAAACGAAAGCAGCGAAAATCGTATGATTTTCTTGTTGTCGTTTTGTATTTTTATTGTTGTTCCTCTTGATTTCGCTGCCGGTTCTTTGGCGCGTTTGTTGCCATGTAGTTGTTGCCTTCTCTTGTTCTTTCTCTTGAGCACCTTGTGCTGTTCGTACTGTGGTGCCCATTTAAACCGTTTCAAAGTACCTCCAGTAGATGTATATAAATATATGTATGTTTGCTGACCTTGTTCCCCTATCTGTCTGCTTTCTAATAATAATTATCGACCAACAACATTTTTCGCACGTTTCATGACTGTTACAGCTTGCAATTATACACCCATACATACGCCGATCCGATCATACCCAGGCTGTTGGCTCTCGTTTGGCAGCGATGATAAGTAATGATCTGATCACCAATACAACAAAAATTGTGCTTTGTTTATTTTTGTTTTGTTTTCGAGTGCAGTTTGTGTGAAAATTAAGGTTACAGTGGGTAGAAGAGCGGGTATAGGTATATATATATTGATCACAGTGCTGCGGTTCATTAGTTAATAGCGCCACAATCGAATATTAAACTCATGATATCGTAACGATATTTCGCCATTTTAAAAATTTACATTTTCGATAAAAACAAATTTAAACTAGGTAACCGTAACCGTAACCGGAATTTGTTTGCTTTTGAAGATCATAGTTGCGCGATCATTAAACATATTTTTGAATGCTACATGAGCCTTATAGATTGTGACGGCCTTTTTTTCGAAATCATATACATTAACCTTGACCAAGGTCTGCACAAGCAATGCGTACACTAATACATGCACGATACAAATCGTGCTATGACTCATCCAAATTTGTTATAGATTCACGCGGAACAAGTACAAATATTGAAAATCGGAAATACTATAATGACCGCTAAGAGAGCTGACCTAGTCTACAAATGCGACCTATATGTAGAAGGACGTAAACTCATTCATTAGTAACTGGTTTTAGCCTGTTCGTATTGCCTTTACTTATAAGCAGGCACACACACACAGACACAAACACCAATGCTTGTGTACTGGCATTATTCATGCAAACGACCGTTAGTATTGACATATATATTTATGGTGAAAAGAAAGTTTTTTTTTTACTATGACAGAATATACAAAATGAAAAAGTTTACACTCAATGAGATTATCGTTCCTAAATAAATAAAGATATATGCTAGAGTAGGCGGAGTAGGCGTGGCCCGCCAATTGCTTATCGATATCTAAGGGTAATTAGCAGTAACATACTTTTAAAGTCTGATGATGACTCTAGCTTACAAATTGTGGCAGGAAGATATGCGCATTTCAGATTTCTAGGGCCGAATTAATGGATCTATATTTTAGTAAAGCAATTAAATATACTTTCTATGTATCACAATACTTCTGACTTGCTTTTGTGTGGTGTGTTGCTGAGTGAATTCCCAGAACACACTTATCTTATTGCTGTATATGACGCGGTTCTATTTATTTTTATATGATCAACAAATTGCTTATTTGGATTGCCATTTTAAAGTCCAACCCAAAAATTGACTCGTTTCATAATGCCGTCGTTAGATAATCTTGGCTGGGAGCGACTTTAATCTCAAGCGCAACACACGAATCACTAATCACCAATCGCTAATCCCTAATCACTGTTATATATCATTGCAGATCTATGTGCTGACGGTGCTGCTACTGCCCATACGCGTTGTGGGTTGCGTCCTGTCGCTCCTATCGGCCTGGATGTTGGCCTACATTGGGCTTTATGGCATGTCTATGGAGGATATACAAGCGAAGCCGCTAACCGGCTGGCGCAAGTAAGTCTACATACATATATACATAAATATACATATTCGTGACTTGGCTAACTAATCATATAATTCCGTTATAGGAATGTGCAGTACTTTGCGGCACGTGCCATGCGTATGCTGTACGTATCTGGATCGTTTCACTTTATCAAATTTAAGGGTATACCGGCTACAGCCAAGGAAGCACCCATTTTGGTTGTGGCACCGCACTCTTCATATGTCGATTCCATTCTGGTCGTCTCCGGCAGTCCGCCGTCGATTGTGGCCAAGCGCGAGACGGCGGACATTCCCCTGCTTGGCCGTATTATTAACTATGCACAGCCCATCTATGTGCAGCGCGAGGATCCAAACTCCAGACAGAACACCATACGCAATATTTGCGAACGTGCACGTTCCACCGAAGACTGGCCACAGGTGGTAATCTTTGCCGAAGGCACCTGCACCAATCGTACCGCACTGATCAAATTCAAGCCCGGCGCCTTCTATCCGGGTGTACCTGTGCAGCCAGTGCTGCTCCGCTATCCCAATAAGTTTGACACCTTCACCTGGACCTGGGATGGACCAGGCGTGTAAGTATTTCAATTCAGTACATGATTTGAAAGATATTTCCAAATAATATTTTGTGCCGTTCCTTACAGTCTACGCCTGCTGTGGCTTACAATGACACAATTCTATAACCGCTGTGAAATTGAGTATCTACCCGTTTACACGCCCTCACCGGCTGAAGTGGCCGATGCGAGTCTCTATGCCAACAATGTGCGCAAAGTAATGGCCAAGTGAGTTCAATGCCAACGAGTAACTACATGAATCATCCAAGCCTATAACATCACTGATTTGTTTTTATAGCGCATTGGAAGTGCCCACATCGGACTATTCGTTTGAGGATGTCATCATCATGAGTCGTGCACGCGAAATGAAAATTCCCTTTCCCGGTGACATTGTGGAAATTGAGCATACGCTCGATTCTCTAGACCTCTTAGAATTCAAACGCGATTCGGAACTGTGCGAGAAATATCTATCTCTACCTAATACAGACAGACTGGATATCATCACGTTTGCCGAACTCATCCAGATCGATCTTACGAATCCACATCTACTCAAGCTCTTTGCGCTGCTTGACCATGTAAGTGTGCGATCAATATATTGATATTCTTTGGATATAATAACACCCATTTCCCATCTCCCATATTATTCGATTAGCGTGGCAAGGGCACAGTAAGCCTGAAAAGTTTTTTGCTCTGCTCGCTTTTCTGCAAGTTTAAGAATAGTGATATTATAACGTTTCTGCGCGCAATAATCAAGGTGAGTGGCCAACCAACCGATCTTTGTTTTTTTTTGTTCTTCTTCTTTTTATCCTACGTCACTCTTCTGTTTGTATTGCAGCTGTATAGTAAATCAAATCAACAGATTGATAGGGACAGTTTCACACGTTTGCTGCGACATGCCGGAAGCAAGCTGAGCGAGCAAAAGGCTCAATCGCTCTTCTATGCACTGGACACCACCAACGTGGGTTTCGTCTCCTTCGGTAAGTCCTGAAATCGTATTCAGTTAAATAATTTGTACTAAGGAGTTTTTGCGTTTCTCACAGATATGTTTGCGCAGTATACGGAGCAGCAGCGTAGCTATCAGTTTCTTTATCACAAATCGGAGCACATAAGGCGGAACAAAAGCAACGTGGCTAAAGCAACCGTCAAAGCAAATTGAATAACCCACAACCATGCATTTGGAGGCTGCAACAAACTTATTAGCTGGTTATATATATCTATAATTGATAGCTGCGCCATGGGCAAGCGGCAACAGGCAATAGACAACACCACACAGAAAGAGAGACAGAGGGAGAGAGACAGAGAGAGAGAGAAAGGCGATGGCGATGGCGATGGTGATGGTAAAGGCGTTGGTTAATGAGGTTAAGCGGAGTGTAGCGTAACACAAATAAGGCAAAGCAAGTAAACCTAAGCAAGTAGTTCTGATGTAAACTATATATTTTTTAATAACTAATTTATTTATTGTATATGTGTTTGTTGGCTATTGTAATTAGATTTGTAAAGCTTGTTCGGGCAGGTCCAATGAGAATGTATAAAATCGTCAAAGTATGTATATGTATGTATACATCTATATAAATTGATATTGGCAGTGAAATAGATAATCAACCTGTCTGCACATAACTTTATCATTTACCTTTATGTGTACTTTATCTCTTACACAAGTCATTTCATTATTGTGATTCTAATTGTATGTACAAATTATACATATAGTTATATAGCAAACATAAAAAAAAAAACAGGCAACAAGCAAACGACAACAACAAACACCAAACACCAAACACCAAACAGTGTTACATGATAATGCTACCAAGTGTTCTATTCTTACCGCAATAGTTTGTTCTTTTAACCTTATGTGAGATCTCAGCCTGCTTCGTTTAGTTAGCCAGTGAATATAACGTTTATGATAATGGTATAGCATGGTGGAAACCTCATTCAAAATACGAAATACTTTACGAGAAAATGGACCAGTTTAGTAACTGATGTTCAGCTTAAATTGACTTCTCTTACTTATGTTCCTTTTATTATTGTAACTGTAGCATTCTCTGGTCGTTTTGCAGTATGTGTACACATATATATATATATAAATTTCATGTGCATTTGTAAGATTATACACCAAATAGAATTTTGGGCACGTCCTTTGCACTCGAATTATAATCGCGTCTAGATGTACTTAATCAATCCATAAACTTATCTGTAGGCACAGGACAAGTGCCAAGCAGCAGTTGTAACGCAAACCCGAACTTATTTAACATATACACAGTCTGCTCCCTTATCTTGGGATATATTTGTAAAAATAATCAAAATCGCCAACGTCGGCACAGATACCGATGCTTCTATGCTCTTTCCAAACATATTGATATTAATTTTGAAATTGTATACAATTAACTGAACACTTTGTAGATTCATAAAGTCAATATATGAAATAATTTTGGAATATCCACAAGAATGTTAAATTCCATATATCCCGAACATAGAAATCATTTAGGAAAGAGCATAAAACAGGGATGTAGATGAACTGGCACGTTTTGCGATGTGCAACTAAATACTCAGCTCCATTATTCTACATATGAACTAAGCATAAGCAGAAACCTTTATGTAAAACCTCGTGTAACGTTTACAACAATAAACCATCCACAAAAACATATACCTATATATATATATATATATTTGAATGTGCAACTGAGAAATCTGCCCAAATATATGTAGCATTTGCAGCCAAAATGAAAGGGCAAACATGTGGTTGTATTACTGACCCAGCTACGAGCTATCTAGTACATCAACAAGTGGTGGGCGTTAACCATGCCGCTTGTGGCAGCGCAGCGCAGAAACGCCCCGCAGCTGACGTTGCAAGTGGTGAGCACCGACAATAGCATAGTTCGATCCAAACCAAAGCCAAGTGAACGTGCAACTGGACAGGGATTAACTTTTGCTTTATAGGTATACATAAATACTCGATTTTTATTTGCGTGCCAAATGGAATTGTGTGAAGCAGTATGTTGAGTTGTACACGACGTTTTCTGCTTCTGTTGGGCATACTGTGTCCAGTGCACAGCTTCGTCAACTCGTAAGTAGCAAAGTATATATGTTGTTGACTGAACTGATGTTCCGCCTGCAGGCCGAAGATCATCAGCAAGGATGGCAATTTGATTTTCGAGTCTGGCACTAATCGTAACATAAGCTTCCGACTGAGCGGAAATTCGCGTTTGATCATAAATGAGGAATACGATGTGCTGCAGGTGTTGATGCCCATCGGTGGTAGCAAGAAGCGATTATCAAGCGATGCCAAGGATGAGTGGAGTGGTCCCGACGACTTTCTGGACGTGCAAGGTTTGGCCAATCAGTTAGCCGATTTCAAATCTCAGGCCTTTGGGACCCATGGATTCAACTGGACCCTGTTACAAATTTCTAATCGGTGAGTTTGTCAATAGATTAACGGATGAGAAATGTCGATTATTCGCTTGGGAGATAGGGGACTTGAATTACGCTTAGTAATGTGCGAATGTTTTTAAGTGGCACAAGAAATCAGTTTCAAAAATCGATCAGCATCTATTCAATCTATTGATATACGTCCAGTTTACTTCAAATCGAACAATCCTTCTACACTACACTGGAAGCAAATGTTCTGATTGTAGAATAAACTCATTCGATTATGTGGGATTAACTTATATCTTAGTTAAGCATCTTGAGTCACATGAATTGATTAATTAAACACATATTTTCTTGTATTTTGTGCAGGACACGAAATCTCTTAGTCCTGCGGCGGCGCTTGACCAGTGTGGATTTGAAATTGAGGAATTTAACGACGAAACTGAGGCTGAACTACTGCCGTAGCAGTCCCTGTAAAAACGGAGGCAGTTGTGTGAATAGTTACATTGGGTATCGGTGTCTGTGCCGCGCCTCCTTCGCGGTAAGCAATGCTGTCGTTGGACGGTGGGGCGTATTGGGGGCGTCTCCAAATGTTTTGCTTGTGAATTGCTGACAGCCGCTGATGTCTCTCTCTCTAATCCATGCAGGGCGCAACGTGCGAAGAGGATGTTAACGAGTGTGCACTGTTCAACGGCACTGATCTGGGCTGCCAAAACAGTGGTCAGTGCGTGAATCAGTTTGGCTCGTTTGCCTGCCTGTGCGCGCCCGGCTGGCATGGGATGCACTGCAGCATGCGAAAAGCGGACTGTGCTTCGGCAAGCGCCTGGGAACTATGTGGCCATGGCAGCTGTGTGTCAAGTAGTGATGCTCTTGGGTACCGCTGCATTTGTGATGACGGTTGGCGTAGCAATGGGCTGACGCCCTCCTGCACCGAGGATGTGGATGAGTGCAGCGCCACCGCCCACACGCCTTGCTTCACCAAATGCATCAATTTGCCGGGCAGCTTCACCTGTGCCCCTTGTGCGCCCGGCCTAACCGGCAACGGCGTCACCTGTCGGGACATCAACGAGTGCGAGACAGACAACGGTGGTTGCAGCCTTAGACCACGGGTTGAGTGCATCAACAGCTATGGCTCCAGCCATTGCGGCGAGTGCCCCATCGGCTGGACGGGCGACGGACGTACCTGTCAGCGCAACAGCAACACTGACTCACAAGTCGGCGCCGTTGGTCTCACCAGCTGCATGCAGCGCGCCTCCCTTTGCCATCCAGCTGCGATCTGCTCCGAGATCTCCAATACGATCATCTGTAGCTGCCCCCGCGGCATGCTGGGCAGCGGCTACGGCGATAACGGTTGCCTGCGCGGCACTGACAATAATTGTAATGATATGCCCTGTTTGGTAAGTTGCGAAACTGAAGCTCAATAGGCTAACGTGTAAATTTTACTCTGCTTGCAACTGCTGATCTATTAATAGATCAGAAGCTTAAAACAATACGTAAGTTGGTCTGCCACGGTATTTCATCTCCGGAGACTTTTCATTCTAGCTAGTTTTCCAAAATAGTTTCTGATTAAGTAAATGTCAGTTTTTGCTGCGTGAATTCACCTTGCCATCCTCAATCAACTACATAAAATGTAGACCCACAAGCACAACCTGAACAAAAAACTAGAGGTCAATTATATCAATTGTTACATTTACAATTTGTATCATCTTATGTCGCATTTCTGCCCCTCTGTACTTCATAGACCAGAAGCGGTCAAAGCAAGCTCCTTTCAATCTAAGGCGTTGGGCAGCTGGTTGTCCTCATCGATGTCGAAGTCCAAATTGCGACGATTCATTAGTTTGGCTGAATGAGCTTCTCTACAAATTCGTCGATGCGGCGATGACGCATCACATCTGGATTCTTATCATTATACTTTGATAGCGCAAATTTTTTCGACCCCCTTGAAACTTGGCACCTCCGCCTCTAAAATTCCAAAAAGCCTATATCTCAAGCAGTTTAAGAGCTACAGTTACCAAACTTGGAAGGAAGATTACTAGAAAACTTGCCTATAATTTTCTTCAGCCACGCCCACTCTCGCCCCTAAAATGTCCAAATCTCATGTAATTTAAGAGCTACACTTCCCAAACTTGGAAGGAAGGTTACTAGGAAACTCTTTCATCCATTTTTTTCTGCCGTATTATTCCCGTCTTCAAAATTCCCAACAAAAAAAAATCTCCTCCCCAATTTGAAAGGCAAACTTGGAGGGTATTTCTTGACTACACCCACCCAGTTCTTTCCCACCTGTTATTAGCTGGTATTACTTATAGTTTCAAAGTATTTCGCAGTCGGTTACGCCTCACAACGTTCTCTGTTGTTATTTTCGAATACCAAGCCAAAGAACCAACTTAATTGTTATTTACTTGTCAAGCTTCAATAACCAATTTTCCCAAGTTTACTGGCTCGAATTACCAAATTGAGTTCTGTTGAATTACAGATCGAATTGATTTGTAAGATTAAGTCTAAAAAGTTTGTAAAGTATTCAGATAGCAGCTTAATATTTACATTTTGTTTTTAATTGCAGAATGGTGGTGTTTGCATGGATAATGGTCCTTCGAATTTTACGTGCAGTTGCCCGCGTGGCTTTCATGGGCGACTCTGCGATCCGCTACCTAATCCGTGCGCATCGAAGCCGTGCAAGAACGATGGCCGCTGCGTCCCCATACCCGAAACGGAAGGCTTTCTTTGCCAGTGCCAGCCGGGCTATCAGGGTCGGCTGTGCGATTTGCGCTTTAGCAGTTGCAATGAGCTACTGACTGGGATGAGTGGACGACTGGGCTATCCGCCCATGGGCAATAGTTATGACCACAATGCGCAATGCGTCTGGGTGATAAGCACAAATGAGTCGCTGGTACTGAATGTGACATTCCACAGCTTCCACGTGGAGGACTCGACGGAGTGTCGCTTCGACTGGCTGCAGATACACGATGGACGCTCGACAGCATCACGATTGATTGGGCGGTATTGTGGCAATACGTTGCCGAATCAAGGCAACATAATTTCCTCCAGCAATAAGCTGTATCTGTGGTTTCGCTCCGACAACTCGACTGCGCACGAAGGCTTCGATCTCACCTGGCAATCGATACGCCCACCATGTGGCGGCCTAGTCGAATTCGAGACGCATGGCACTATCGCCTCGCCTGGCTCACCTGGCAATTATCCGCGCAATCGCGACTGCCGGTGGCATCTTGTGGCGCCTAGCAGCAAGCGTATCAAAGTGACCTTCTTCAACCTTCAGCTGGAGAAGCACGACAGCTGCAACTTTGACTTTGTCTCGGTGAGTATCGATTTGGTTATGGTTAGGCTTAGGGCCATTGTGTTGGCATCTAATTGAGCATTGATTGATTGATTAATTGACCACTTTGCAGATTAGTGATGCCATCTCGGATCGGGAGCTGCACAAGTTCTGCACTAGCGAGCATCCGGCGCCATTGTTGCTACCCACACATGAGGTTATGATACGCTTCCATTCGGATGAGACGGACAGTGATTTGGGATTCCAGTTGCACTACTCCGCCGAGGAACGATTGCCGGGTTGCGGTGGCGTCTACACTAGTAAGGAGGATTCCATACGTTCGCCCATCTATGCGCTCGGCGCCGATCCCATATCCTGCGAGTACGAGATACGTTTGGCGCTGGGCGAATCGATTAGTATTGATTTTGTCAAATTCTCATTGGCATCGGATGCATGCGTTGAGCTCTACGATGTGGTGAACACTGGTAATATCCAGGGTGATTTCAATGTGCTGCAGATCAAATATTGCGGAGGAATTATTTCAATGCCGCCGAGCTTTCATTCACTCTACAATCGCGTGCGCATCAAGTTCTATTCAAGCAGTTTGCCGGTTACCACCATCGATAGCTTTGAGCTCCGCTATCATATGAACTGTTCGCACACGTATGATGCAGAGAGCGGAGTGATCAAATCGCCGGGCTATCCGAATCAGACGAGCAGTGAGCGGATGTGCACTTTTAAGATCTTGACCGCACCGAATACGGTCATTGCGTTGAAGCGTGTGGACTTTCAGCTTTTGGATGAAATTATAAATTCATCGAATGAGGCCAATGACGATCCAGAAAAGACAGGTACAGGTGATTGCGTGAGTGGCACCAGTCTTACCATTAATGACGGTGTCAATCGGGTCATATTGGGACCCTACTGTGGCAATAAGCTACCCGACGATGAGTACATCAGCCAAACGAATATGCTGGTAATTTATCTGCAAATGCAATCGGGAAGCCGTGGGCGTGGCTTCCATTTCGAATATAGTGCCGTACCGGTGAGCGGCAATCAATGCGGCGGCGTTCATACCAAAGAGGGTCAAAACATCCGACTGCCTGGAGATGCACAGGGAAAGTACCAAAATGATCTCAACTGTTATTGGGTAATTGTGGCACCGCCCGGCAAGGTGATAATGCTGCACTGGATCAGCATTGACCTAGAGGACTCCTCCAGCTGTAACTTCGATTATGTTGAGGTCTACGAAGATGCGGTTGTGGTCGGCAACAACAAGGCGACACCACTAGCACGCTACTGTAGTCAGTTGCCGCTGGATATGACGTCTTCCGTTCACATTATGACTATTAAGTTCGTTTCGGACGTTAGCAATACGGGAGCTGGCTTCGAGCTTTCCTATCGCTTCGTGGACCCCAACAGTTGCGGCGGTCACATACACGGCTCTACCGGCATGCTTAATTCACCAGGTTATCCACTTAACTATACCAATGGGCTGGATTGCATCTGGAAGCTGACTGCAGCATATGGCGGCCAGCTAGAGCTGCAAGTGGGTCTGTTTGAGTTGACGGCGACGCCCAACTGCAATGGCGATTGGCTAGAGGTGCGCAACGGAGGCAGCAATCGCTCTGCGCTCATCGGCCGCTTCTGCGGCACAAGCGTACCACGTCGGATACCCAGCTTTACCCATGAATTCTATCTGCATTTTCACACCGATGACGTGGACACTGCACGCGGGTTTCGGCTAGGTTGGCGCTTTTTTGCCAGCGGCTGCGGTGGTCGTTTGGTTGGTGGTGGTGGCGCAATCACATCGCCCAACTATCCGAAGACTTATCCGCACAATGCCCATTGTGAGTGGCACCTGAGGGTGCATCCCGGCTCCAATTTACGGCTGGTCATTGAGGATCTGGAGATGGAGGGGCAACATGCCTGTGACTACGATTATCTACGGATCTACAATGGCGGCAGCATCAGTCGCTCTTTGGATTCCAAATATCAGACCATGTGTTCCATGCCTGATGACGATAAACGTAACCTTCACATAGACAGTAACGAGGCGGTTGTAGTCTTTCACTCGGACGTGAGCAATGCGGATCGCGGATTTCGCCTTTCATATAGTGCTGATTGCCAACAGGTCAAACTGAACAGCATCCAAGGCATCATAGAGAGCGTCAACTATGGCGAATCCTACTCAGAGAGCTCCATCAACTGCAGCTGGCATGTGCAATCGCCTCGCGGCAATAAGATTAAACTTGAGGTCTCCCACTTTGATCATCGCTCCAGTCGGCTGCCCACTGAAGGTGCCGATGGTGGCCTGTATTTATTAGATGCTGGCGTTGTGGTGCCGATTGTGCATCTGGGCATGTACAATGTCAGCGGCGACTCCTTGACCATTATTCACAACACGAGTAGCATTAGCTTTCGGCTTGAGTATCGCGTGGATGGATGCGTGCAGGAGTTGAAAGACGATAGAGGATCCTTTCATTCGCCTAAGCATCCGCTCATGTATCCTAATGATGTTGAGTGCTATTGGCTAATACATGCACCGTTAGGTCACGTCATTGAGCTCACCGTGCTGGACATGGACATTGAAGAGTACGCGAATTGCACCAAGGACGCTTTAGTGGTCAGTATAGACCCTTTACTTCTACTATATAGCAGAAAAAAATGTTTCCCATCGCCCCATAACAGGTATCGAATAGCTTCCAAGAAGCCGATGCGCATGAGCGCCACTGTGGAATCAGTCCCAAATGGATTATCACCAGCGCCGGTCACAAGCTGCATGTGCGATTCATCAGCGACGACTCGCACAATGGGCGCGGTTTCGAGGCCTCCTACCGCATCTTGACGAGTTGTAAGTCCAATCTATTTGCAGTCCTATATAAAACAATGCTGATAAACAAATTGATTAGATGAGCGGCATAACGACGATAATAATTTGTTGGATTGATAAACTGATTGACTTGTTTAAGGACGGAGTTAAGAAAATTTAACATATGGTTAGAAAACTGATTATTGAGCTATCAGTTTTTTTTAACCATTTATCGCTCAAAAGATGAATTTTTTTAGTTCCGTTAAACAAGTATAAAAAAAAGTTAAAATAGTAATGAAACCAATAATTACCAACTAATTTCTATAAATTTTGTCCTTATGTCTTTACTGCAGCTTGTGGCGGCAAGGTGAGCGGCAAGAGCGGCACCATCAGCTCGCCAGAATATCCGAAGCCTTATCCGCCCAATAGCAATTGCGAATGGATTTTAGAAGTAGCGCCGCACCATACTATCAGCTTCGATATGCAGGAAATGGAAATTGAGACGAGCGCTGATTGCTCCTTTGACTATGTGGCTGCATATGATATGAGCGCCAGCGATAGCCTGGACGACAATGAGGGTCACAAGATCTTCAAATTATGCCGAGGGAACGATCTGGAATTGGCAATCACGAAATCCGTCTCTAATCGAGCGATCGTGCGTTTCGTTACTGATTCATCGGTGCAGCATCGTGGCTTTCGGTTGCACTACCGTGAGTCCTGCGGTCAGACTCTGTCCATCGATGAGACAGATTTTGAAAATTTGAGCTTGATTAGCCAAGTGGCTCGCAACGAGACCTGCGTCTGGGTGCTGCAGGCCGCCGATCCCAGCAAACACATAATTTTCACACCCACCCATATCATGCTGCATGCCGAACCCTCGTCAAGATATTCGAGCGAAACTGACTGCATGACGAACGGCATCAAGATATATGAGGGCGTCACGGCCACCGGTACTCCGCGCCAGCAATTCTGTCATACCCATCCACCTGCAGTAATTTCACGTGGTCTAGCGCTAACGATAAGTGTGCCGATGTTGCTGGTTTCTGAATTTGAGGGTCACTACATGACTATGGACACGTCGTGCGGCAGCATATACAACGCGGTTTCGGGTCGTTTCTCCTCCCCCAACTATCCGGACAGCTATCCAGTGAACATTGAATGTGAATGGATGCTCGAAGCGAGCGCCGGCAACTCGTTGGCGCTCACCTTTGAATCGCTAGATCTGGAGCAATCCGACGGTTGTAACAATGACTATCTAGAGCTGCGCGAGCAGTCTCAACGTGGTTCACTCATTGGCGTATATTGCGGCAATGAAGTGCCGGCCGCCATTAGCTCCAAGGGTAGCATTTGGATCAAGTTCAAAAGCAGCAACGATGATGTTGGCTCAGGCTTCCTGGCCAGCTACAACTACGGTTACTATTTAATATTATTCTCTATATATTTCTTTCCAATCCCTATACCCATAGAAGGTTTCATCTTGACGGTTTCAGAATCAAATTTATTGAACAAATTGTTGACGTGGAAAGATTCCCGTTTTCTAAAATATCTATTTCAAGACTCCGATATTTTCGTCCCTTAACAAAAGTGTACAGATTGTAACTTTTAACTGAAAAGTAATATATTTGATTTACATATTCAATTACAGAGCACCACAACGAACTGAATGGCACGGGTGGTAGCATCGAGTCACCACATTATCCAAGCGTTTTTGAGAGCAGCGAACCGTATAGTTGGCGCGTCACCGTTGACACGGACTATGTGGTGCTAGTGAATGTGGTTTATTTGCTGGATGTGAACCATCCGCATGTGCGTTTCTACGATGGCTATACGGACATTGGCGCCCAACTGGAGCCGCAGCCCTACAGGCCGCTGGTGTCTAACACAAATATCCTGTATATTACAGCGACTCGTGGACCCTTTCAACTTAACTGGGAGCGACTTTCAAAGGAGGCGTTGGCCTCCAATCGCAGCGCCGAGCTTCAGACCCGACAATGCGGTCAAAACTTGATTACGTTAAATTCCAGCTTCATCAATTTCAGTTCTCCTGGCTATCCACAAGGTTACGCCCCAAATTTGCACTGCAGCTGGATTTTGGTACCTGCTAGTTCCGCAATGCATGCGGCTCTGCGCCTTATCACCGTTGACCTGGAGCTCTTCACAGATGCCTGCTTTGCCGACTATGTGGTCGTTTCCAGCAGCAGTGACATGCAACATTGGACGGAGCTGGCGAAGATCTGCGCACAGGCGAATGTAACGTCGGATTTGTACCATGGCAAGCCATATCTGCGACTGGAGTTCGTCACAGATGTCAGTGTGAACAAGACGGGATTCTCCAGTTCGGTGCGCACCATTTGTGGCTCTGAGCTGACCGCTTCACGCGGGCTGGTCAACATCACTCAGCTGGCGTCCAACAATGTGAAGTGTGTTTGGACGATTCGTGTGCGGCAGGGCAAACGGATACGCATCACGTTCCCAGAGTCACAGCTCAGCGCTTCTGGCAACGATGGGATGCAGTGTCGCAATTTCTTTGTGGTGCGCAATGGTTATGCGGAGGATTCGCCATTTCTACAGCGTGGCAAGTACTGCGAGAACAACATCACTGATGTGCTGGAGACCAGTTCGAATCGGGCTTACATCAAATTTCAGAGAAACTCATTAATTTCCCGGTTCCGTGCCTCCTTCCACTACGAAGAGATTAGTGACGCCTGCTCCGGTCACATTGTGCTCGAAGACGGACCGATTAATAACATGATCAACTCACCCAACTTTCCCAATCTGCCCAATCCGTACTCGGAGTGCGTGTGGCGGATTAGTGCACCACTCCAGCATCGCATTGCTGTGGAATTTATTAGCTTTGATCTTACGCCGAGCCGTAGGGAGCCGAGCAGTAAACCGGACGACAATGGCGATGATGGCTGCGATCGCGAATTTGTACAGATAAACGACGGCAGCACGGAGCTGAGTCCGCAGCTTGGACGCTTCTGTGGTGGCCGCAAGCCGGACACAGCATTCTCGTCGGGCAGTGAGCTGCGCATCAAGTTCTATACGGGCGTTCTCGAATCTCACCCGGGCTTTCAGGCGCGCATCAAATTAGCCGATTGCGGCGGCAGTTATTATAGCGCCAATGGTGTTATTCGTTCGCCCATCCCGAATCAGCTGGACATGCACTTGCTATCGTCAAAGCTCAAGGAGTGCATCTATACAATTGAGGCGGAACGAGGCAGCTCCATCGATCTGTCGTTCGTCGGAATGCATTTGCCGTTGCCAGTGAATGGTAATTGCTCGGGACGCACCCATCTTCAGTTGGAGGAGATGGAAGCGTTTGGCAATGAGAATGAGGAGCGTATCAGCGATCGCCTCCAATTGTGTGGAACCAATGATAAAAATCTACAAGTCGAGACAAACAAGATTGTGGTGCGGCTACGAATGCCCGAGGGCCAGTTGGGCACTGAGGAGTCCTTCCAGTTGAGATATACGGCACGCGGATCAGGCTGCGGACAGACGATCTTTGCGAATCAGGGTAGACTGCAGACACCCAACTATCCGCAGGAAGTGACCAAGCCGACGCACTGCATCTGGCGCATCCAGGTGACCAAGGGTCGGCGCGTCAAAGTCGAAATACTTAACGTCGACGTTGGCGGAAGCCGAGCCAATCGTACGCATTCCAGATTCCGCGGTCGCATCGTATTCACCAATGATCACAAGCTGTACTCGGTGATTGGTCGATATGTGAATGATCCACCTGCTGAAGTCATATCCACGGACAATACAATGGCCATTGATGTATTTCTGATGCCATCGCATCGCGGCTTCAAGCTGCGCTTCAGTGCTTATGGCGAGAGCGAATGCATGGATGTGAGAGGTTCGATGCGCTTTGAACGTTCAAATACCAGTATGGTGCACTGTAGCTACAAGCTGAGTCCTCCTGCGAATAGTACGATTATGTTGCAGGTGCGAGGCTATAATACCAGCAGCACCTTCATGAGCAACATTCACAAGTGCCGCCCTCTGGCGCCCCTCAAATTCCTACTGGTTGACGATTCTGAGCCTTTGCTTCCGTTGCTTTTTTGTGATGAGGGGCGGGCAGTTACATCTTCCGTTGAGACGAATCGCACGGTGCGTCTACCCTTCCCTGTCGAGATGATCGTGACGGGTGATGGAAAGAATGGAATGAATCTGCTGGAGTTGAGCTACAGCGTGCAAAATTGTGGTGGCATCGTGCCACTGGAACTAGGTGACAATCTCACGATTACACAGCCAACTAATTTGCTATCGAGCGCGACGGTGGATTGTGCCTGGGTTGTTGGTCCCGATCCGGATGCCGAGGATCCTCTATCGCCACTGGATATACAATTGGAGGTATCGGTCGCGGTGGATCTCGATGGTGACTGTAAGCTCCATTACTTGAAGTTGTACAGCGGTCCGAATCAGAACTCACCGCTTTTGGGCCCCTATTGCAACCAGGCGACGGTCATTAATCTGGTTGTGGAGCGTGGTCTATTCCTCGAGTACCATGCGGCATCCACAACAAATGCTCAGCATAATGCCACTTTCAATGTGACGGTTAAATACGGAAGCGGTTGCGGAGGCCGATTAACCTATCCGTATCGTCTAATTGACTTTAGGGATCAGTACAAAAACAATGTGGAGTGCATTTGGGAGATTGAGGCGGAGCCGGGCTTTCACATCGGGCTCACATTCCTCAATCGGTTCTACATTGAAAACAGCCCTACTTGCGACAAGGACTACCTGCAAGTGCAGCAGCGCAACAGCACCGATGACAGCTGGACTCATTTGCAGACGCTGTGCGGACGCAGTCCGCCTGATAACATTAACTCGACCAGCGCGGAGATGCGTCTCATCTTTCGCTCTAATGGCGACATCACTGGCGATGGTTTCACCGCACGCTTTGATCGCAACTGTGGCGGCCTCTTGTACGCCACTGCTGAACCAAAGCTGCTGAGCAGTCCGGGCTATCCGCAGGGGTATGGCAAGAATATCTATTGCAATTACACGTTTATTCCGCTAGATGAACGAACGCCGGGCGTCCTAGTGAGCTTCCTGGAATTCAATCTTGAGCCCTCTCCACCCAATAGTTGTATGTACGATAACGTTACAGTCACCACCAGGGACAATGGAGATTCGATGCAAGAGTCGGTGATCTGTGGCGTTAAACAGCGACATGCCTATCGCGCGCAGCGTTCCATCAGCCTCCTTTTACGCTCAGATAACACATTTTTTGGCCGTGGCTTCCAGCTAGAGTACAGCACCAGCTTGTGCGGTGGAGTCATTAGCACCTCACAGCCTGTACAGTCGCCGAGACAGCATCAGGATAATATGATGCCGCCCAACAGCGATTGTTATTGGAATCTGACGGCGCCAGAGGGACATAAATTCACCATCAAGTTCGAGCTGCTGGACTTTGAGTCCGGTAATTTCCAATGTAGCTACGATGGTGTCGAGGTCTTCGACAGTCCCGTGCTTGATAAGAAGAGACGCATGGTGCGGTACTGTGGACACGTCACAGATGATTTGCCCACATTGCATATATCAGGCAACCGAGCGCTAATCCATAGCTACTCGGATGATCGGGATCCTTCGAGGGGATTCCGGGCGCTGGTGCGCGTCATGCCCAACTGTGATGAGCGTATTTTTCTGGGCGAGCACAATTCCAGCTATACGTTCAATAAGTTTATTGGCACCTATGCGAACAATCTCGACTGCAGTTTTGTGTTCCATGCGGGAAATGGCTTTCAGATAAGCGTAGAGTTCCGCAGTTTCCACGTTCAGGCATCCGACGGCTGCACGGCTGACTTTTTGGAGTTGCGTGACGGCGCTGGACCGTTCGCCGATGAGATTGGTCGCTTCTGCGGACAGGATCTGCCGCCCAAGCTAAGCTCATCGCGAAAAACCCTCTTCATGCGCTTTGTCAGTGATAATCAGATCAGTGACACCGGTTTCGAGCTACTTGTCACGGCCCGTCCGCTTCAGTGCGGCAATCCCCTTATCACGCTGGACGGCAAACAGCCTTACGAGATACACTCGCCCGTCAACGACCAGGGGAAGTATGACAACAACGTGTTCTGCCTCTGGAAGATCGTCAGCGAAATATCAATACATCTAAAGTTTATTAGTCTTGATCTCGAGGCGCCCAATGCGACAGACAGCTGTGATTCGGACTATATCAAAATCTACAACAGTGAGGTAAGAAAAGAAACTCGTTTCCGTCAACTGTATGCTTTCATTTTTGAATGTGAATTTGGTCTGCTGATTCTACAATTGGTTTGTTTTGTATACAGGATGCACAGGTAGTGGAGCACGGCTATGGCAGTCGGGCGATCTTTAACGGGCAAAAGAAGTCTAACTCCTTCCTTGAATATGCCACGGAGCACATTTATTGTGGCAACCGCCTGCCAGATGATTACTATCCTAACTCGAAAAACGTGTATATTAAGTTCCGCACTAATGAAGCCGTGACAAGCACCGGCTTCCACATCCGCGTGGTGCCCGATTTGAGCTGTCAGTATAGCTACGGTGGCTACCAGGGTCGCATCAAGATATCTGAAACAATCGATTGCGATGCGACGATTGTAGCGCCAGTAAACCACACGCTTAGCATTTACTATGCCGAGGTGATCTTTGGCTCATCCGATTGTGCTGTGGAGTACGTCGAGATCTTTGATATGGCTAACAATAAATCGCTGCAACGTACCTGCGCATATTTAAACGCGGGCAAGAGCATCTTCACCACAACCAATCAGCTGCGGTTGCACTTTAAAACTGGTAGCATTTTAACCAACTTTGACATGACATACATTGCCACGCCTGTAGAGAATGGGCCCGGCTGCGGTGGGCAGCTGTACAACACCGAGGGCATCTTCTCAAATCCCTTCTATCCGCAAAACGTGCGCAATAACTCCGTTTGCCAATGGAGCGTCCGTGTACCAAGCAACACCCGTGTTCTGCTAAACATTGAATGTGAGTTCAACAAATCGATTCATATGCATATGTGCATATTTATTTACAGGAACATATTTTTACAGTTTTCGATCTGGGCTCGAAGGCCACCTGCCACACGGATTACCTGCTGATTCAGGAAAAGATCGATGGCGCTTTGCAAGAAAGGCGTCGCTTCTGCGGCGAGGATAAGCCCCGCATCTACTTGAGTCAGTACAGCCAACTTTATGTGGAATTCCACAAGTCTGTCAATTACGATGGTATCGGCTGGGTCATCAAATTTACCGGCGTCTACTCAGACTATCAGATACAGCCGTACATGCTGGAATAATCGCCTCACACAACCCAGGTCTATGTCTTGAATATAATGTAAACTCATAATTTTCAACCCTAATAATATTCCAAATAAAGATTTCATTCGATGCAATAAAACACTTGATATATATACATATATATATATATATATATATATATATATATTTTTTTTTTTTAATTTTATTGAATATATTTTAAATTAGTTATCTATAAAATAATTACAATACTTTTTAATATAGTATAGAATTTTCATCTTTGTTTTTTTTTTTTTTTACTTCAACATTTGCTTTTCTCCTAACACAAAAAGTAAATTAAAATTACGGTATTTCACATATGTTTTTTTTATTCCTTAGCGTTTTGTTTGTTTTTGTTTTTTGCTTATTATTTTGTGCTGCGGCCTTGCATTTAGCTACTAATATACAGTAAACGAAGAAAAAAAATTATATGGTATAAGGTTATTTAAATAAGAGAATTATGTTTACACGATTATTCAGTTGTAATCCAAATAAAAAGCGCTCGCTTACTCCTCGTTATCATTTGAAATTAATGATACTCTGTAACAATTAACTGACCATTGTCGACCACACAACAAAATGTTATCTAATAAATACAATGCATGCTCAACATTTGTTCCAATTGATGGACAAGTATATATATATATATATATTCTCTGCAAAAAGAATTTCAAAAAAAAAGATTTACTGCCTGTGGTCGTAGCGTTGAAATATATATGTACAAAACCGATTGGCTTCGAAGTTTACGATTAAAAATAAGGTAAGTATATTCCGATTGGGGGTAGTGAGAGGGAGAGCATGAGAAAGGTGGAGAGAGGGGGAAGGAATGTAGGTAAAATGGTTCACATGGGCCAAAACTCCAAATATTTTGTTGGACAACATTTCTGATATAACGAAAATATATCATATTATATATATATATGGATATATAACGATTAATTTGTTTGCCATGAATGTATGGGACATGTGTCAAGGATAGTTTATAGTAATAAACACACATAATATTAACAATTTAATTAATTTCCATATTTTTTTCGTATTTTTTTTTTCATTTCTGATAACATTCTCTATATGTATGTATATATGCGTAACTACTGAACAATCAATTTTCATATTTATTTGAATTTTTTTGCACTACCAAAGCGAACCACTGCGACTACTTATGTATTTATGTGTGTGTGTGTGTGTGCATACGCCTTTGGTTGCAAGTGTATGTATGTATTATGTTCTAGGTGCATATGATTTTGCAATATGAAACAATCAAATTACCAAATGGCGCTCAATATTCTGTAAATTCTGAATTCTACAAAAAAAGCAAGACATTCGTATCTAAACTACAATGCAGTGAAAATTCTAACAAATATTGTTTAATTTCCTTTGCCTTGATAGCTTTTCATGTTTGTTTTGTATATGTTTAACATTAAGTTGTATAATTTGTTTAATTTTATTTATGCTATGCAAACTTTCGCTATTTGCTGCCCAGAATTGACATATTTGAATTCATTGCGACACGAACAACTTTTCCTATCGATTTCAATAAACAAAATTTCACCCACACACACACACACACACGCACACACACACAGAACACAACGGCTGATATGTCTTAAATCTTCATCCTTTTTTTTTATATTATTTGCAACTTGAGCAATAGGTTGCAATCTTTGCCTTTGCATCATGTTGCTAACTATACACACTCGCTCTCTACCTTTGTAAACAAATATTCACACACACACGCACACACACTCTCTCTCTCTCTACATATCTCATTCATTCGTTAATTCTTTCTAGCTCTATCGCCCAAACTTGAATCATCATTAATTTTATCGTTCACCGCACAAATCCAATGATATCGCCCACTCTTTCACAACACTCGATATCTATCTATCATATATTTGTAAGCACTCACAAATGAGTACGTGTATGTATGTATGTATGCAGATAATCTTAAACAGTTTATATAGGTTACTTGGGGTAATAGGTTGGGTTAGTGGTAGAGTGTGTGGTACAGTGGTGTTTAGATCAACTGGTTACTAATAACATTAACTAAGAAACTCAAAATCAAACAAATCTTCCCCGATACGTGCAAGCGTTGGCATTGTGGCCCTTCAGCAGCTGCTGCAGTTGCAGCCACTAGTTGCCCTACTAGACCAGCTAAGGCGCTGACCACGCCTACACGTTTAGGCACTGTTACATGCAGCAAAGGAAGCGGTGAAAGAAACTTTTGGCATTGCGGCGCACACGATTGGCCCTTAGCTAACAGATGATGCCCTGGTCCAAGCTGATGTTGTTGGTGGCAGCAGCAGTGGCATTCTTTACAACATGATGATGATGATGGTGGTGATGATGGTGCATATGATGATGATGCAAATGATGCGCCGATGCCGGCATTCGGCCATTTAGCATAAGCGTCGTGCTGCTCCCGCTACTGCTGCAGTTGCTGCTGCCAGTGGCTGCATTGCAGCTCGATCCAGAGCTGTTGCTGTTGCTGGGAATGGAGTTTGAGCTGATGTTGGTGTTCTGCTTTTTGTGCAGAGCGGTTGCCGGTTCTGAGGCCCGACGTCCACCGTTGCAGCTACCGCTGCTGCTGCTGTTGCTGCAAGTGCCGCTGATGCTGCGACGCATGTTGCTGCTATTGCTGTTGCTGCCGGTTGTTGCTTTGCGCGGCTGCTGCAGCGGAAATTGTTGCGTATTGGCTGACGCGTGCGCTATGTTAGAGTTCGATCCATTAGCGTTAGGTGAGCTGTGCGCCTCGAGCTCTTCCAGCTGGAACTTCTTGACGAGCGCTTTCACCGATGTGGCCGAACTGGACTCTGCTGCGGGAGTCTTGCGTATGACTTTGGGCGTGGTGGGCGCATCCGGAAATAGTGTCAATGTGGCAATAACCGTTGCATCCTCGAGACCATTACTGCCAATTTGTATGGTCGCCGTGCTAGCTAAGGGCTTCTTCACAAATGTCGCCGTATATGTGTTCTCCTTATCCGAATCAGAGGCACGTCGTGTCGGCGTCACAATCTGTGTGGGCTTCGGGGACGGCGTCGTTGCCAGCGACATGCTCAGCGTTTGGGGCAGTGTATGTATGGCTGTTGTTGTTTCTGTGCTCGGACATAGCTTGTTGTGGCTAGTCGCAATTGGTATTTTGGAGCTTGAGTGTGCTCGATGACCATTGTGCGTAGATTTGTTGGGTGGAGTTGTAGTTGTTGTTGCTGTTGTTACTGATGCGGTTGTTGTGCTTTTATGTTGATGTTTCTGCTGCTGTGAAATATTCTGTACTTCTTCCTGCACCCCCTCATCCTCCACATTCACATCGTCATCATCGTCCCCATCATCATCATGCACATAGTCAGCATCATGTTGGGCCTGCAAATAAATTTGTCTATCCAAGGCGCACTCATTCTTTAGCCAGACATGCTCCAGACAGCCGGTGGCATTCATGCGATCGCTAAAGTCCAGACATAGGGAGAGACAGATTGAGAGATGTTATAGTTGGAGTGAGAGATATATTGGCTTGGGACTCACTTTGGCTTAATTCGCAATGCGCGACGTATGAAATCAATTGCCGCCTGAGAGACGCCTCCAAAGAGATTGTCGGGAAAGGTGAGAGCGCACTGTGATATATTGAGGAAGGTCTCCTGTTTCGTGTCGCCGCCAAAGGGTGAGAAACCCGAGAGCAGCACATAGGCCAGAACACCTACCGACCAAATGTCCGTCAGCAGTGACAGTGGTTCATATTGCAGGACCTCCGGTGCCACATAGTCCGGAGTGCCGGCCATTTCACGCACATTGATTCCCTCACAAACGACACGTGAGATGCCAAAGTCACACAGCTTGAGGCCATCTGCAATAAAGAAGAGAGTTAGTGAATTTATTGTTAGTTTTGCTTATGCACTGTTCAAACTTACCCTCAATGCGTTCGCCAGCTAGCAAAATGTTTTGAGGCTTTAGATCCAAATGGGCAATAGAACGATCGTGCAAGAATTTAAGAGCCTTGAGCACTTCCCGCATGCAATGGCGCGCCTGTGCCTCGCTTAGGCACTCTTCGTTGTCCAGTATCGTTTGCAGTTCACCGCCAGTGGCCCTAGCAAGCAAAAAACACAAAATTAGACTGGACCAATTTGATTTCCAACAATGAGAAAACACTATCTTAGGCCGATGCCCATTTCATTTAATTTTTGAATAGTTAATCTTTAAAAACTCGTTTAAAGGCGAACAGTTAGAAAGAAGAAGAAACCACTGTTCAAAATGTAGTTCCTTTGCTCATATGGGTTAAGCTGTGTTTCAATCAGTTTTACAGAATTGAAGAGCAATCCCGTGTACTAACTTTTATAGAATCCAGTGCGCAACTTTTGATCTGATGTGATTAAAGTCAAGTTGTTTAACGTGAGCACCTGCCGTAAAGGCTTAATCTCACGGTGCAAAGCACAAGAATTAATTTAAGCATCAATTACTGTCCCATTGGAACTAATATTCCGCGGGTACCAATTTGAAGTCACTACTGTTTAGGCGTGAACTTCACCTTTGTTTGGATGGCCGCCCATATAAATGACTTCCGATCTATGGGTATTATGGCAGCCTGCTGTTCAGTGCAACAACACGCCGTGTTAAAAACTCTACCCGCATTTGGGTGTCAGAACACAGCCACGACGATACTCTTCATATGAGAGAAAATGTACAATCTATACTTACAGCTCCAGCAGCAGCGCCGTATCGGAGCGTGACTCGTGCACAGCATTTAGATTGACAATGTTGTCCTCGCCCTCGCATAGCATTAGGACGGCAATCTCGTGTTTGATCTCCTTGTCGCTGCTTTGTGCGCGTCGGCGGCGCTTCAGGAATTTGGCAGCGAAATGCAAACCGGTATTCTTGTGTATTGCCCGACGAACAGCCGCAAATTTGCCTCTGTAATGGAAAAGAATGAGAAAAAAAATAAACCAGAAGTAAAATGACAACGGATTAATTTTGGCTAGCAAACCGGACCAGCTGCAATTGGCAACATTGGCAACTGGGCGGCCCACACGCGCCTTTAGTTTCATTCATAAAGATTGCCCAATTGTCGGACGTCGACATCAACAACAACTGCGAGACAAATCCAACGTGACTCAACGACTAATCGAAGAACGGAATGGTAAGACATAATAAGACTCTCGTGTCTCGCGATGCAACGGGACGGGTTTTAAAGGTGGGGCATGGTGGGGTGAAGCGGGACTGTTTCGGACGTCAGTCGCTTCGTCGAAACGCCTTTGACAAAGTACGTGCCATAACGAAGCAATTGCGCTTCCGGCAACCACAAGCAACAACAACATTGGCAAGCACAACAAAAGCGACAAATCTAGCATACCAAATAAGTCAGTAAGCAGTTGGCCAGAAGCAGACCCCAGATTCAGGTGCAGCTCAGGTGCTGCGACAGACAGCGCCAAGACAGCTGAAGATGCATCACGCTAGCCTCCAGACGACATCTCTCCTAACTAGATTGAGAAACGAAAAGAGGCCTAGTGCTCAAACACAACAACATTTGCATACCCTGTCATGCAAAAAATATACTTGTGTTTTTAACATGGATGGGCTCTCAAAAATGGAAAATTATTATCCGATTCGATAAAATATTTAATTATTATTAATCCAGAATTATCGACTATTAGGGTTCCTTTGCTCTCAAAGACAGTAGGTTCTTGTATTTTTCCAGTTATCAATTACTTTCAGCTGTTGTGGAACATGACAAGTAATTCTATTGAATCCCAAAATTAACAGCAGAAAAGGAAACTAGTCTTTAGAAGATCATAGGATCATAAATATAAAAAGCAAAGCGAATGTATGCTATGTTCAGCTATGCCATAACGATATATGTAAGAATCAGACTGTCGTCGCCTTCACACGGACTGGTTTCTAATTGTTGTGTGCCCCCCTCCCCCGCCACCCGCAACACATTGACGACAGTCAACGGCCGATGCAACGTCTTGCAGTTAGTTAACATTTGCAGTGCGCGAGCAGTAGCTTTTGCAGCAACATTCACAAATTGTCAAATGTGTCGCGTCGCTCGAGGCGAACTTGCGGCTGGGCTGCCTGGCTTAAGGCCATTGAAGTTAAATATTTCGTGCTTGCCACGCAATGAAGACGCAGACCATACATACGATACAAAACAGGCTATCTAGCAGATTGCAGACTACATCATGTTGCAACTTTATTCAGGACTATTCAATTAGCGCCTGCAACATATGCATCTGGCATTGGCAACATGTTGCCAAGCCCTGTCAGCATTCCGTACAGGTTGCACGTGCACTCACAGTGCCTTTTGCTGCTGATTTTTAATTTAATTATAAAATTTTTTGCAGTACTGCGACTAATTGGGCAAGGTCTTGAGTGTTGTTGTTCGTCTGTCTTGTTGTTGCTGCTGCTGATCGTTAATAAAGTTTAGTGGCTCGCTGTTACGTAAGGCAGTTGGCACGACTTTTGTTTCTGTTGTTGTCACAGATGACGTAGCCGAAGCAGTTAACTGAAGATGTAGTCAAAAGATGCAATGGTGATGGTTTGGGCGTGTATCAGTTCTAAGCCGCAGTAGCTGGTTAGTGAACTTTTAAAGGTTAGCCCAAAAGCCTTGTCACAGGGCGCCCTCTCTGGCTAACGGGTTTACTCTACATGCACACATCTCTCAGTGTGTGGGTGTGAGTTCATGGTTGGTCACCGTGCGTTGCCGTTTTTGTGCTGTTTCGCCGGCCACTCCCACGCATATTGCCCTTTTTTAATGGTTCATTAAATCGATACAGCGAAACAATCGTCGCACTGTAGATTCAAAAAATAAATAAATAAAAATAAAAAATACCACCAAAAAACTTCAATGCTTAATAGAGCTTCTAATTGCATGTAAAAATGTATATACAGTGGCTCACAGCTGAAATCGAGCAGTGTCAAGTAAATAATGCAATTGCCTGCCATACTCTAATAATACATTATTTTTAAAAAATTCCAAAGACCTATGGTAGGTACATATATTAACCACCCTAATAAACTGAGGTTTCTGAATTCAGACTAGCATTGAACTACGGAAACTCATCCTGGAACACTTCAAAATCGGATATTCACATCGCCAAATAACTGAAATGGTCAATCTGAGCAACTCAACTGCGTATAACATCACTCGGCGCTTCGTCGACGCAAATCGGATTGAGAGCAAGGGCAGAAAGGCACCAAACAAGATTTTCACCGAAGAGGGGGAACAAAGGATCATCAGGAAAATAAGGGAATATCCCAGGCTATCGGCTCCAAAAGTGACTCAACAGGTGCAGGATGAAATGGGGAAAAAGTGCTGTGTGGAAACTGTACACCAGGCTCTACGCAAACATGGCTTCAATGCCCGAGTACCACGGAAGAAGCGCAAAATATAAAGGGACTAGGATGACGTTCGCCGAAACCCACTTGGACAACGATTTGGAGTTCTGGAACACAGTCATATTTGCAGATGAGTCCAATTTCAACATTTTTGGCTCAGACGGACGGTATTATGTGTGGCGACAGTCCAATATTGATCTGAATCACAAACACGTAAAGGCAACAGTCAAGCATGGTGGAGGATGTTTCATGGTATGGGAATGTATCTCGTTATCCGGCTTCGGGATTTTTGTGTTTATTGAAACCACAATGGACAGGAATGTGTACCTCAATATACTAAAGGAAAATTTACTCCAAAGTGCCGAGAAGGTAGGAATCCGACGTAATTTCCGGTTCTACCAGGACAACGATCCCAAGCATATGGCCAAGATAGTACAGTCCTGGCTCATCAGGAACTGCCCCCACATGATAATTCCACCGGCCCAGTCTCCAGATTTAAATGTTATTGAGAATTTATGGGCTCTGATGGAAAATAACATCCGGAAGCACAGCATATCCAGCAGATGAGTGGATCAGAATCAGCCCAGTTGGTATCTTCCATGAATAATAGGTTAAGGGAAGTTGTTAAGACTGAAGGATACAATACTAAGTATTAACATCCTTATTTAAGTTTTTATACGGAAAATATATTACTTTTTTAACACTGCTCGATTTCAGCTGTGAGCCACTGTATATTCGAATGTTTTTACCTAAAATAGCATTTCATTTTTATTTAAAAAAAAAACCATTCAACTGTTTCCACTGTGCTCGTGTCGCTTTGGTCGAGTGTGAATTTGACTATCGAGTGGATTCAAAAATGGTCAGCTTTGGCAGCGACAGCGATCGATCCAAACGAGATTCAGATTCGCAAACCATCTATCTGTCTTATAGTACATACATACAAGGCATTGTTTGGTTCAATCTTAGTGACGCACAAATGTCAATTCGCCAAACTTAGTCGACCAAATAAGGTGGCGTTTAAAAACGAGCACAAAACGCGCAGCTCATGCACGTGTCTGTGCCGTTTTTGGGGATATGGATAGGTGTAGGTGTATGGGGTAAGGGGCTCTGGCAGAGCCTCAGCGCAGTGGTTGGGGGTGTTGGGAAATGAAAAGATTTACGCAAGTTACTTCAATATTTACATTCGCCGTTGCCGCTAGGCATCGAATGGGGCAGCACAGTTATTGCACAATTTTCGTTGCTTGTTTGGATGTCCAGTCGAATGTAGCAGTGACAGCGGTGACGCAGGGAGGGGGGTGTCGGTGGCATCGATTTTTTTTTTTTACATAGCACCAAATTTTTCTTGTTTTTGTTTAAAAGCAGATCAAACAAAATGGAAATTAAGTTATGCGGTTTTGGGCGACAAGAAGACAGAGAGACATAGTAAGAGAGACAGAAAAAGAGAAGTTTAAAAGAGACAGAGTAAGAGAGAGATGATATGTGATCGTATCAATTCTAAACGACTTCAAGTTTAATCCAGAGGCATGATAATTAATAGCGTTACATTGAAGAAACGCCTGATGCTTAAGTTGTAAGATTATCAAACAGGATAATAAGTAAATGTGTTTGATAAGTTAAGTTTGCTAACAGAAAGAAACAAACAGATATGTTTGAAACTGACTGTATCTCTACATCTATATGTTTTGTATATCTCGTCTCGATCCGATATTGACTCGCTTTGTCTTTTTCGCTCAATTTTGAAGTGTGGCGCTGGCTGCATCTTCATCTTCATTGCCACTTAAAGCACCGACTTTTGTTTACTTTTTCAATTGAATAAACACTCTCTTCCGCCCTCCTTCAGCTGCGACACACACACACCGAGCGCCATCAGCTTTGAAGTCTGTGGATGTTGTAAGGCCATTTCATTTTCAATTTCATATTGTTCTTTGAACCAATTAAATTGAGGCCAAATCGCATTTCGCTTGTTTACGCATTCTTGTGCGGGTCAGTATTGGGTTTTACTTCCTAGCCACAAGCAATCTCAACACTATTTTCATGTTAAGTTAATGAAAATCTCCCATATAAATATTTAATTGCATTATGCAAAGATTTTATTGCTGAACAATGCTGACGGCGCCCACCAACAATCAGCAAACGGCAACCGCAACATCAACAACAATGTCACACTACGCAAATTTGTATGGCAAATGGGAAAACAAAAAATACCAAATTGCGTTTGTTAACAAGGTGCAAATTGCTAGGCGGGTGTTGAACAACAGTTGCTGCTGTCAATTAAGTTGCCGAAAGGTTAGCAAGTTGAAGCTCCAGTTGCCCAAAAGCGGTAGCATACATATATGACATCTCACAGATGATACGAGACGAGGTTGATGCACAGTGAAGGTGAGACAGGCACGGCGAGTGAAAAAGAGTCAGCGAGAGGGAGAAAGAGAGGCAGAAAGAGAAAAACGGACCATTTGGCTTACGATAGTTATCCGTGTGGGTGAAAAATGCATTTGCTATTTGCAAAGTGCACTCATAGCTGTGCACACACACACACACACACACACACACACACACACACACACACACACACAAGCACGCACATATACACCCTAATCTCAGCGCCTTCCCTACATCTATCCTACCTTTTCAGCGCACAAAATAACATTTTGCAATGCACTACTCTAGCAACAACAGGCGGCAAGGCAAGCAGCTGAAGAATCTTTTTGCCTGTGACAGACGATGATGACGATGACAAAGATGTAAAGACGACAAAGTGCAGTTTAAGTGCTTGGCTGCTTGTTATTGTTGCTGCTTTTTGTGCAACCGAGTGCATTGAACCAAAGAGTGTCAGCGAGTCGCCCCAAGACTGCTGTGTGGCGTCCGTGTGTACACTACACATGTGGAGTGTAGTGCCGAGTAAAATCATCTGTCGGCTGTCAGGCAGGCAAATTGTTGCCTTTAAGGTGACTAACTAGACATGGATATAAGGCCCCCAAGCAGTGTCGCTCATTTGATGCCTGGTTGTTCTCAGCAAATGTGACAATTAAATTGGCTATACCGCGTCCCTTTGCGAGAAGGGCCAAAATAACTACTGACAGCAGCGATGGCATTAGCAATTGCAACATTACGCTTAGTGGCAGTGCAGTGCAGTCAATGCCACCGTTTATATACGAATATTTTTTCATTATATTATATTCATTATTTTCTTCTAATATATTAATTATGTGATTGTTGTTGTGAATGCCAAGTCAAAGTCCGTCATACAGATGTAGTTGTGACTGTATTTAAATATTGTGCATGTTGACAGCCTTTTTCGAGATTGTCATTAAACAGCTTTCCCCATTTTACAAGTTGACATCATTTAACTTCCGTTCAATGTGCCAATTGTTAGTACGTCTTAGCAAACACACACACACAAAAACAAAAAATAAGCAAAAATTTTTGACGATTGCTACCTTTTTTGGTAAGTTAAAAAAATACGAAATCCAAACCAAAAACTGACAAGCCGACACACAAACGCGCTCAAAAAACGCATGGGCGTCGCGCTCGCTTTGTTTTTAATTTGTGAACAAATTTGGTCAGCGGTTATCGCAGCAGCAGCAGCAGCAACAGCAGCAACAGCAGCAACAGCAGCAACATTCGCTGAATGTATTTAATTAATTGAATAATTTTGTGTTTTGCCTGCTTTTGTTTTAATTCTGCTCGCTTAAAGGCAAACATGTACAAATAATTACTTATGCGTTGCTTGTGCCAAGGATTTAGCTGTGTTTGCTTCGAATCATCAAATGAGGTTTACTTGCAAATGCTAAATGCAAAATCTTATTTAAGGCATTTTCTAGCAAGAGCTTTTGGTTGTCTCTTTTTCAATAAAGAGAGAGCATGTCAAGATATCAAGGCACATCAAGGGGTTGTCGACGCCACCATCGAACCAAAGGTGTCATCGACATCCAAACGCGATCCACTTGCTCTCTTCAGCTGTTGGTGCTGCATAAATTGTTTGCGCCTTTGGGCTTTCCACACTTGACATCATTTGTTTTATGCGTATCCAGCCAGCTAGCTGTACAGTGACAAATAGCCGCATCCTAATATCATTAGTGTACAAAGGAATCTGTAGAGAACAAATGTAATCCACTTGGTATCTGATCGCCCCATTTAGCGCACATTCCTATTAATTATCTACAGCGCGAGGGAAATTCATTAGATGCAGCCAACCATTTCCTAAGAGCAACTACCTTGTGAGCGTATTTTTCTGATGCACTGTAGAGTGCACACTGTGTTGTCCTGTTATTGCATTCCTTAAGTTCCACTCCTCCCACATACACAAAGGCGAAGCCGACACTTTGTTGGAATTGTGTCAGGCTCGATTGCTAAGTTGAGTTTCCTCAACCCTTTCTTCTTGTCTGTCTATCTGTCTGTTTGTCTGTCTGTCTGCCTTCCTTCCGTTCTACCGGATAACTCAAGTGCTGCCTTATTACTTTAGGTGCATTTGTAAAACAGCTTTAATTATGATGAATTACCAGGCAATTGGCAGGCAGTTGGCACTACTTAAAGATAAAGCTGCTGCTGCTGCTGTTGTTATCCTTGAACTGCCTGGCAGTTCTAGTTATTGTTGTTGTTACTACTGCTGCTGCTGAGATTGTCTGGCAAGTGATTAGACGCATTCCTCAAGCTTTATAGCGATTAGCAACGGCGGTAGACGAATCACACATGCCCTACGCTCCCATGCTCCTTGCTGATAATGTATCGCGGCTACTGGGTCTCCTTCCAAAATGCCAATGACTGCTATATGCCTCATGTCCATAACTTGCCGCATATGCCACCATTCCAGACAAGAGCCACAAATCGAATTTATTGGCCATTGACAGCTGCTGACTGCTGCCACGAATGAGATTTGCTTTTGAAATTTGGCCAGAGATGATGAACAGGTGATTGTGTGTGTGTGTGTGATCACTGCTGTGCGCTGAGTCATTGACGCAGGTCCAAACGCGCATCAGACAAATCATTTCGGAATACCGAGCATTCGAAAGAGGGGTACGTTGGATAAGAAAGAAGCCTTTCCACATGAGTCAGGCTGCTAACTCTTTAGTCTGGCGCACACCCAAAGTGGCAACTCTCATCATTTGGTGCGTGTTCCGAGAAGCTGCATTGCTTACTCGTTTTTAAACCCATGATGTAATCGTTAAAGGTTCGTGCGCGTATCGGCTGCCAACTTGAAAGGGTCGTTCAAGGTCGTCGCTGCTTCGTGTGATGTTTTTCCTTATGTTTTTTCATTTTGCGTGGGGCCTGATGCTGCCGAATTGAACCCAAAGTCAAAACTAATGCGTCTGGCGCCTAGCTAGATGGCTCTCAACCTTCCACCATCCTCCCTCGCCCACCCCAAGAACTGTGCTCAGCGTTTGTCATGTAATTCAACGCTTTGAACTTTAACGCTTCGTTAAGTTTCATGCACGCAGATTTCAAATGCTGCCTGTGTGTATTTGGCTGAGTGTGCGTGTGTGTGTGTCTGTTTAAGTGTGTGTGCTTGTCCCAATTCTGTCAATCAACTGCGTTTTTTGTGGGTGCCAAGCGTTTTGTTTGGATAATGTAAACCGCAAAAGGCCAAAGTCATAGTATTATTAAGAACATCAACAGTATAAGCAACAACATTAACAAAACAACAACAACAACAACGTGAACAGCAAAGGAAAAGCCTCCTCCATAGTGCAAGTGGATCAAATTGCAGCTCAAGGCTTTTGCTGCACAACAAATTCAGCCTAATTGAGTTTAAGCGGATTTTCAACTTAACCAAATACATTTTGTAGTTTTTTCTTTTTTTTTAGTTGGCCAAAAGAGAGAGGGGGAAAAATTTAGCACACCCTATGAAAAAAAAGGAAAAAAGGCATTAAGCAATTCTTATTTTCCTGAATCATTGCAGCAAACCAGTTTGGTTTAGCAATAGCTGGATATATATTTATATATGATTATGATAATATATATAGTGCCACCCCCAACACAAAGCTTTCGTTTCGTTTAAAGCCGTGTGTCGCGTTCTGCAGCATTAACTAAATCTGAAGCTGGAGTTGGAGAGTTGGCGGCAACTAGCTACGGGACAGGTCAAGAGTGCAGCGCTTGCAGTTGCCACAGAATTGGTTAGCAGCGCTGCTCTGCTCTGCTCTGCTCCCCATTGTTGCAATTATGCTAATGTTTTGTTTAGAGGCCTGGGAAGCACAAAAAGGAAAATAAAGTGGGAAAAATGGAAATTAAATGTTTTTCACACATGAATGCGAATGCAGTGCTGGCCCGATTGATGATGTGTGGGGGAGCGGCGAGCGGGATGGGGGAGGACGACGTTGGGTGGCCATTAAATCTTTTTTTCCGCTTCTTCTTATTCCACTTCTCTGCTTGCCCCGCCAGCATTTGATGGAAACGAGTTTATTGTCGTTGTTTCGTGGCCGTCGTGGAAAATGTGGGAACTTCATGGAAACAAATTTTCGTTGTTAAAAGGCTTTAAAACTCATTGCATCGCGATCGGCCAAAATTTATTTTATCGCACATGAAATACAATGCGCGATTTATAGAGTACACCGAGTGACTGATAGGGGCATATGGAAGAGACGATATACATACAGGTACAGATAGAGAGAGAAGACAGAGAGCTCCCTTCTCTCTTACCCTTCTTCGGTTTTGACTAGGCTTACTTTGTTGTCGCTGCTCGTTAATTGCTTAGCCATTGGCCCCGCGCAAAAGGTTCTCACGTCTCTGGGCGACAGCGACTGCTGTTTGAGGCACACAGTCAGTTGGTTGGTTGGTTGACTGGCTGGCTGGCTGGTTAGTTGCTTGGTTAGTTGAGCCATTAGCGCGTCTCTATGGCCAGAAAAACCCGGCGCCGATGCACAGCCAACTGGGTGGCTGCTTAAATAGCTATGCTCACAACATCGTGGAGACAAAGGCAACCGCCGATTGAATTGTTGACGCTGCAATCTTAAGAGCCGCGAAGCAGCCAAGTGAAAGGGGTGTGTAGGGGGAGGGATATATTGCAATGTCTTCCAGGAAGACCAGCTGGCCACTTAGATCGTCGAGCTGAGCTCCATTGAGAGCAAGCAAAAAAATCATCAATTGATGCCGACAAGAAGCCAAAACTGCAAAACTCAATCATTTCTATCTGGATGAACATGCTTTAAATGCTTTAAGCATATTTACCGCAGTACTGCACTTGGCACTTGGCACTATTGGCCATCATAATAAACTCAGTTAATGCCATACAAATCAAAGCAGTGCGAAATGATAGAAAAGAAACGACACGATAGGACATACAAATAAATTGTGTGCATATTAGAAACAGAGTGCTCGAGGCGTAGGAGCTCGACAAGGGAGATACCCTAATCATCGAAAATTTGCATATGTACAATGCTTGAAGCTGAGCCTGAAAAATATGTGGTTTTTAATTGTTCTCAATTTGATTCGTACATCAATAAAGTAATTCCTATCAAATTCAAAAGCTATCTATCTCCGGCTTTGGCTGAGTAACTGACTCACAAACTAACTCACTTGATGGCTGGATGGCTGCCTGGCTTGGTGGTGTGAAAGAGAGAGAAATGAGTTATGGTTCAAAGTGTTATATATTTACATTTGTCACTTTAACTCTCCAAAGTATTATCATAATTTTAGCCCAAACTGTTCATTAATTTAACATATGCAATTATATAGCGATATGTTATCGATATGTGTGTATCGCTCAATTTTTCAGATAAATTCATCGCTTCAGCCAACAAATCTCAGGCTGCCACTTCTACTGGGGCAATAACAACAACCTTCCCATATAGCCGGATCAATTGAGCGGCCGTAGAACCCGCGGATTGAATCTTTGTTTTTACTATTTTTACTAACATATGAAATGCCACGCCCATGAAATGAAATTTATTGTTCATTAATTATTTACTTCTTATGTGGCTGCGTTATTATTATAACTTTTAACTGGCAATGAGACGCTAAAGTCAGAACGGTCAACGCCGCAGCAAAAGCACTGACCAAAATCATGGCCAGAAGCAGCTGATCTGATCTGATCAGATGTTCATCATTATGATGAAAACGAAGATGACGATGTCAGCTAGCCATGATAGAGGAGAGTTGCACAGCTGGTAATTAGTAGAGCGCTATGTGACCTCGGGCAGGAAATTTTGAAGCTGGTCGAGATGTTGGAGGATGGCAAACAACACTCCATCCACCAATCCATTCGTGACTCCATCGAGAGTACCGAGCTGGTAGCCATTCAGCTCCACGACGATGAAGCTAAGGCAGTGATTAGGACACCAGTCCTCGCCGAACGTTAAGAGGAAACAGTGTCCTGAGTCGAACACACCCCACAGCAAGCGGAGTAGGAACCGGGATACGGAAAAGGTTCTATCAGTCGTAGAAACTCCAAATGGCGAACAGTGGAGAAAATTCACTTTCAGCGATCACCACGCGATATACTTCGTGATCAACGGAAGATCAAAAAGACAGTCGCGACCCAAAACATGTGGGCTCAAGTGGAAAGGAAATTTTGTAGATGAGGATACCTTAACCGAATCGTTACGTCACACCGAGTACACAGCCACCGGGCAATCAGCCGACAACATGGCGACCATCCTAATACGTTGCGATGCGGAGGCATGCGATTTGTCTATCAACATCAACTATGGCTAATGATGTTAATTAAGAATATATATATATATATATATATATATATATATATATATTTAGAGGAGTAGAAAGCATCTCTTTGTGCGTAATATTCCCGCAACAGTATATACATAAATATGTACAGTTTATTTTTTAGATGTGTATTATCAATCAAACGAGACTTTGCTTATCGCTAGTTATTCAAGCGAATGTATCATTGATCACCAATTATTGATCAATAATTTTGCGTCACATATGTATATGCGTGATACCTACTGATGTGTGTGTATCTCATTGCTGCAATTGAAATTTGTTTTGTAATTATTTATGCTTGTGTATATAATTCATTCATTGAGCCACACACACACACACTTACACCCAGCATCAAATTAACAACAGTTTGTTGGCGTCCACCTCCCGACTGGTCATGTACCTCATGTGCCCCATTTCTTCCGTTACTTCCGTTTCTCTTCTTCTCGACCACGTACTTCTCGTATTCCATTCATGCGCACGATCTTTTCATTCATATGCACGATTCAAGCAACGCACAATTTATAGTAAATTTTTGTTTTCTTCTCATTTCATTTCCGTAGCTCTCTTGTTTCCTTTTGCTTTTGTTCTTTTTCTTTTGTGTATTTACATTTTTTTTTTTGTCCACACTTTTTCGATTGTCATCACTATTTTTTCAATTACATTTCAATTTGAGTTTCTTGCGTTTCTTCCCGAGCCTCCGTCTCCGTCTCCGCCTCGCCTCTCCACGCCCACGTACCAATCACCTATCCGATCCTCCACAACCCTGATACAACATTCTGTTTGTTGATTTTATCGCCACTGAGACCAGAAACCACAACTTGTAAGGCACACACAACTTTTGTTGTTCCTGTTGGGTTTCAACACCTTATTAAAATTCCCATATGGTGTATTATTTTAACGAATTTGGTTGCCTGGTTTGGTTGGTTGGGGTGGGATGGGCGCTCCCCTTCGTAGCCCTGATTTCATATTAGTCGCTTCTGGACTTTTGGTAGAAGCAATTGTTGACTTTCTCGAAAGTGTGGGGTGCTCAAGGGAGCTAAACTGGCTGACTGGTTAGGTGGCTTGTTGGTTGGTTGGCTGGTTAGTGGCTTCGTAAGGGAAGACAAATCGCAACACAAAATATACAATGGAATGCTGTGGCCCAAAATGGAATTGGCCAACAGCAGCAGTGGCACAAGCAGCATAAACAACAATAACAATTGGCAACACTTTTGTTTTAGTAACTGTGCTCTCTGCTTGCCTGCAATTGTATTTTGCGGGTGTGAAACGTGTTGCGATGCGATGCGATGCGATTCGACTTCAACGCGCAACTTTCGCAGCAGTGTCCGCATTTTTTTCTATTCATAATTATCATCATCATGTTGCTCGTTTTATGCTATTGTTGGTGGTGGTGGTGATGGTGGTGGCATCTATCCGCTTGTGGCTAGCCCAGTGTTTGCCACCGTTGCAGGGCCTGTTTAAAAGCCTCGAATACAAAAAGTCAGCAACTGACTACACTAGCAACTGACTATACAACAACAACAACAACAACAACAACAAGAACAACAACAACAATAACATCAACATCATCAACAGCTCTCGCTGCAAGTAGGAAATGTTGCATAATTTATGAGGGAAAATTGTTACAGTTTTCTTCATCGACTTGATTTTCTTTGTCATTTGTCTCTGCTTTCATTCACTATTTTCAGCGGCTGTTTGCTTCAAGCGGCCTTGAAGTGAGTACGTGTGTCAATGTGTTTGTGAGTGGTAAATAGATAGGGTTATTTATTTGCTTAAGCTCTGAAACTTAATACATTTGTGCATGCATACATAAATACATACATACATACACACACACACGCACACACATACATACACATACGTACACATGCGTACATGCAAAATGTATGCGTGCACATTGTTCACAACTCCATCGATTGTCTTAACAAACCAATGAAAATTCTCTTCAGTTTTGATAATATCGCTTAGTATTCCTAACTCATGACATAGATACTGTTATCGTTCTGAATAATTGATAAATTCTCATTTAGATATACATATATAATCGTCATATTTAAAAATCTTTTTTTTTTGTACAATTAATAAACTGTATAATGAATCATGTGAATCATTTCCTGTGGCATACACATGTATTATGTACCAGAATATATGCACTTATCTTTGGCATTCCATTCTAATTATCCATGTGATAAAATCTCGACTGATATGGATATGGATGTTGGAAAGGTCTTTTAGCCTGGTTTACGTTTCGTTGCCATTCTAATCGAAGTGGTGGCATGGAGACCTGCGTTGCAAATAACAACAAAAGCAACTGCAAATCTCTGCCCAAACCAACGCATATTTCATAGATAATCGATTTGTGTCTAAAGCTGTGCTGTATTTGTATCCGATATCTGCTGCTGGTTGAAATTTAATATCAGACTGAGAACAACCACAACTTCAGCAGCATCTAGCAAATGATTCGCTTGTCCTTCAGGTGCCGACTGCCGAATGCCTTTCCCAGCCAACACCTAACCCCCACCCCCCCCCCACACAACACACACAACACACACACCACGACTCTGCTAGACGTCAGATTAATTATGTTGCATCGTAAATAAATTGTGCATGCGGCAATTTAGTTAACAAATTATAGTTGTGTGTTGAGTGCTGTGCATGTGTGTGCGTGTGTGTACGTGTGATTTGCAGCTGTAGCAGCGCTGCCCAAGTGACGCCAGCAACAGCAGCGACGCCAACGCGTTTTCTGCGTGTTGTTTTGTCCACACTCTTTCTCGCTACGTCTGCTTCTCTTTACATCTCCTTCTCTCTCATTCTCCGATATGTCTCTTAGCTTGCGCAGAAGCTTTCGATGGAATGGAAGGATTAGGAAATCATTGAACGAATGACAGCAAATAAGCGGTAAACGATAAAGATTAAAAGGACAAATTGAATGCAGAAGAAGTTACAGTTATTAATCATTTTCATTATTATGCCAGTGTGGCAGGGAAGGACAACTCTATTTTAATGCATGGCAGGGTATGCATAAAGTGCAAGTGTTAATTAGTCAAAACACTTTTTGGATCCATGTTCCGTATGCAAATCGAAGCTAATTGCGTCGTCAACGGACAGCGTCCGCTGTCCACGCATTTAGTTCTCTGTCAGCGTCTCGAGGTGGTTGCTTTGCCCTAATAATTACTGCAATCCGTTCGTCAGCAATATGCCAACCACCTAGCCTAGCAACCTCAACACAAGATCTGTGATTGTAAGTGAAAATGTTTTTTTCCCTTTGGGTCTGATCACTAAGCAGACAATTCTGTATGTTTGGTATTGAACCATGGAATATGTGATACGTTATGCTTATACCGTGTATCTCTAAAAAATCTATGTGTTTCGTATACTTTATGGGGTCGCATTGCCTAATTCCGCCTGTTGCATAGTTATATGTACAAATTCTCTACATACTTTTATCTATTTATTATTCTTGAGTACTCTAAAAAATGTCTCTGAAAACATACTGTAAACACCTTAAGGCCAGCATGAGCATAATGGCGTAAATTGACAATGGTGTTGCACAAAGAGTTAATGACACGAAAGTCTCTTGGAAGTAGATCATTAGTAGAAGTACGGCGTAATGGAGTACTGTGTTTCTCTGTTTCGCCAGCTCGTTGCTATTGAAATCTCTCGCATCTTTCGCGTCTGCCTGCCGTATACGGTTGGCAGTCAATACAAGTCTGCCGTCTTCTGGACTTCCTTCTCTCTTCAAACAGAAAGTTTTCTACGCGATTTTGATGCTGATATTTTTTTTTTTCTTGAACTGCATACTTTCTTTTTTCGAGCCATGCGAATTTCACATGCAGTTCGTATCCACTATTTGCCTGTCTCCCTCCTGCTTTTAACCATCCCCCCCCCAACCCACCCCACCCCACGATCGTCCTTCCCTTTTACGTGGCGCTATACATTTCTTCTGTTGTAGTCTCTTCTTTCTGTGCTTTGTGCTTTCTGTTGTTTCGCTTTTACTTGACGACTTTTTGTTGTTCTCATTGTTGTCAGGCCATAAGAGCGCACAAGTTGTCAATTATTTTATAATAAAAAGCGCGACCGGCCACACATTAGTCGACAAAAAGGGGCAAGATCGGAGTATGGAGGATGAACAACGACGCCAAAACGACGGTCAACAGCAAATGGCCTAAAATATTTAGGCCAAGAACTGATAAAGTTGAACGTTTCAGGTGTGTGTGTGTGTGTGTGCTTGTGCACCTCTTAAGGTATTTGTTAACCAACGACAACAACAATTGGCAACTGGCAAAAAAAAAAATGTGTGCGGTCAGTGTAAGTGAAAAGCGCTTCGACGACAACCCCAGCACGTACGTCCTTTCCTACTCGTCCCCCTGCCCTTTTTCGCTCCACGCCAACTGTGACTTGCCAATTGATTAACTGCAATTGGTAAGATTTTTGAGTTTCCGCTGACCCACAAAAAATGAATATATCAAAATGAGAGTTGTAATTGAAGAACAAAAGTGTAAAACAAAGAAATTTTAATACCATTAGCCTCGTAATATATCTATACCCTGAACATATTGAAATCAGTTAAACAACTAAAAATAAATTTTTGCAGAGGTATGTAACAAGCAGAAGCATCTGTGACCACATAAACCACATATATTCTTAATCAGTTGAGCTTTGCATTTTCTCCTGTCTGTCCGTCGATTTCAGAAACTATAACAGCTAAAGACTTTAAATTGGATTATATGTAAGTTCTTGTATACCATGTGCAGTTTAACTTTCTTTTATTTGACCGCTGACTTTCCCCTTAGCGAGAATATTGATCCAATTCCATTATATATACAGTGAGAGACAGCTCAAGTCGACCAGTGTCAAAGAAAAGAAGTAATTGCCTGGCATAGGCAAAATTAATATATAATCCCAATAATCTGGGTTTTCCCCACCTGCTAGGTAGAGTTATATAAAAAAGTAGCCTATTTTCAGGGTAGTCGCGTAGTACACAGAGAGTTTACTTTAGAGGTTCTACCTCACTTTATTTATAAATTATAATACGCTTTTTCCGTTAATAAGTTGTCTTATCCTATCTTTCCTATCCTATTAATTCGCGCACTTCGTAACCGCGCGTTATGCGGCGGGAGTGGGAGGTGTGTTGCAGTTTTGCTTGGGTCCGGGCGTAACAAGCCCGTGCTTGGTATCGTTGGGCATGTCTCATGTCAGCTTTATGATAATATTATTATGGTGATGTTTAAAAAATGTTTACCTACATGTTAGGATAACATACTAAAACTTATTTAAGCGAAACCGTGATCAGAAAATATTGACTCAATGGAAGAAAAAATATGAAATATAAAGATTAATTTGTTATATAAACATTTCAATTATTTCTTTCCTCGTAGTTTACCTGAGGCAGTGCTCCAATACTTTCAATTTTTAGATGCTTACCTGCAATTAAAAGAAATAAAGTAATATTAATAAAAAGTTTTACATAATTGTGTTGTAATATTCCAAAAAGTGAACCCTACAAGTTAGAAGAAGCCCTTGGCTTGGCACTTGAAAGTCGTGTTCCTGTCACAATCACATTATATTCACTCGAATTGTTGCTTCGCTCTTAATCATTGCAAATGACACGTTCTTATCAAAAGCAAGAACTACAAATACATCAAAAATAAATTAAAAATGGAAGGAAAGAAAACATCCGCATTGCATGCGATTGTTGTTGCTGTTGCTATTGCGGCACTTGTTGGTGTTGCTGTACTCAATTCGCATAAAATGGCACAACGCAATAAATTAAAATGCAGCAGCCGTCGCGTCGTCGTAAGAGTCGCTCCAACAACCAAGTCACTAGTTTCCATTCGTATCACATACACACACACATGCTCACCACCCGTGTGGTGAGACGAGTGTAAGAATACCACCACAGCGGGTCATAGCTTGCCGTGTGAGGCGACTAACACGACAGGAGGATGACACTACTCGGATAAGTACCTCTAGTAGGCGAAAAGTTTCTGGGCTGACGGTGATAGCATTCCAACATTTCAGTAAGCAGAGTGAAATCCTGCTAAAATACCCGTTCGGCCAGTGCTACAACTTAGCAAACCTCCTAGTACGCTTCCTGGTTGTTCGGCATTAAGTTGTCAGAATAGGTTTAGTTCAGAGTTCCTGATTATCGCGAATCCGGCTCTGAACGTCCGACCTCATAAGGGCGGGTATCAACCCTCGCATGGCCTCCATGCTTGCATAGATAACCATGGGATTTTGACGCGACTATACAACGACCAGGAATAACGGCTAGGAGTTGGATACCAATCAAATGAGTACCATACATAAAAACACAGAAGGCCGAAGTCTGTAAGGAGCAAGCGACTCTAGCCTCCACCGTGGACTAACCCTAACCTTGAAGGCACCAAAGCCAAAAAAGCCAAGAGTCTTAAAGGCCGGACACGAACCTGATCTAGGCGAAGTGCGAAATGATAGACGCGGAGATACTGCGTACGGTATGGGCAGATAAGAATCTGTGCGACCTTGGCAAGGCGGTTTCTAAGATATGAAGAACACAAAAAGGAGAGCTGTACAACACATAGCCTAGTAGATGAAAGATGCGATTGTGGACCTCGCAGGTCATAAAACCGAGTACTTATCACAAGCCGTAAGCCGATCGAGTACAGAAAAGTGAAAGTCAACGACATCACTATAACCTCGAAGGAGTCCATAAAATGTCTTGGAGTCATACGCGACAACAGGTTCAGATTCAGATCCCACGTAGAGTACGTCTATACTACAAAGTGCACTGTCGCGAATGCCATTAAATATTGGGGAACCCAGGCTAGGTGGGCTATGGCTATCCTATTATCAAGAGTTGTGGCCTCGGTCACCAGGAAAGAACTACGTAGAATTCTATCTGCTTCCTGTAGATTGAGCGCGCTGCGAGTGATCTCGGGCTTCCGCACAGTCTCGGATGAAGCAGCCATAGTCCTGGTCGGAATGCTCCCACTCGATATTGTGGCCAAAGAAAAAAAGCTCATAAGAGCAAGGAGAAATTCACAAGATGGAATAGTCTCGATAGCTGAGATTAGGCGATTTGCGAGGGAAAGCTCGATTGCCACATGGCAGTCGAGGTGGGACGCAGCCAGTGCCCCCATTAAAGTCCTTGGTATGGTACATAACTTTACACACACGCACACACACATACATACATGCACAGAGCTAGGAGGTAGGGTTCGGATGGGCTGCTGATAGCTTCAGTTCATAACAGTTCATAATAACACCTATCGGTGCCGTAAAATACGCTTCATAAGATCTGAAAACAAAAGCGCCTTAATCAATTGGAAACACGCTTGCATAGAATGTCCTGGAAACTTTAACGGCTTAGGTTCAGATCACTTTTTTTTTGAGGGCTGTGTAAAACCTATGCCCAAAATCGCTAGCGCTAAGAGTTGACGAGCCCAGTTTATTGAGATCGTTAAACACACTTTCATATAGTGGCAAACAAGTTTGACTTAGCTTGGCAAGCGGCCCGTTTGAGCTGATGTACTCATAGACAGAGTCTCGAATGTGCCGTCGTCTTACAGAAGAACCAGCCTCTAGCGACTCGGAGACATAATTGACTGAGTTGATTCCAAGTTGGGTGTTGGTGCAGTTTAGTATTGGTGTGATAACATGTCCATATGCTGACTGCAACCGTTGAGTACGCCTCCCCCTTCCCTACCCAACGTAGTCTCTCTGGAAGCTCGTTTGTTTTGTGGGTGAATTGTTGTTTCGCCTTTTAATTTGCATTTAGCAACTGCTAGCTAGCAGCAGCAGCAGCAGCAGAAACAACAACAGACAGAAATGTCTGCTTCGCATGGCGTCGGCACAACTTCAAAGCGCATTTGCGCCTTTTTTGTTTAGTTACATTTTATTTTGTAGTAGTCGTTGTCTTTGTTTACTACGTTTTCATTCTTTTTGTTTAATTTTAATTTAAATAAAATGCGCAACAAACCAGAAACAAATCTAAACGAAGCGAAGCTATGAAAACGGTATGAAATCTTTTTATTGACAGCCCCCGACGGACGACAAAAGCGGCGACGAATTGAAATTACTTTTTATGGGTGACAACAACAACAAAAGCGGGGCACAACTCGTTGCGGAAATCAACAGAACTTTTGCCGACAGCTACGTAGACCTTAAGGTAGTGCCACGCCCTGTATTTGGCACACGAATGCAACAACAGTAGGTGTTGCAACAGTTTCAGTTAAGACTTGAGTTTCAGGAGTATCCAATTTACTTCCCCCTTACTTCCTCACTCAGCAATCTGATTACCAACTGGTCACTGCTCGAAATGCAGCCAAAACGCATAGGGGCTTTAGTAAGGACAGTCACCCAACAACTGTAACGTTGTGCAATCACAGCTACAATCACATTTAGTGTGGACACCAACCACGCAAGGTAAAAAAACGATCGCCAGCTAAAATGCGTGGGCGCTCAAGAGCTAATCGAATAGTTGAGTCTTAGCGGGATATTTAGCGTGGCAAAAATATAATTAATGACACCACTTTGATGCAATTATTGCATAAATATATTGCCAAGACAATCAAATTTGCGTCTATTTGCTGTTGTTGCTATTGTTGCTCGCATGTCGGCAAATTAACAAAGGCTGCTTGTTAGAAGCCCCAGCAGCGACCTTTGCAGCCTGTCACGCTCCATTGTCCACTTAAGGACCCATCACTCTCTCTCTCTCCCCCTCGCACACTCTCTCTTTATCTCTCCCTCTCCTTCTCTCTACCTATCTATCTATATATCTCTATCTTCACTAGTTCATTTCTTCTAAACTGTGCGCTAATGCTGTGGCATAAATGGATGGTGCTTGCCTAACAGAAACCACTCAAGATGTACACAGGCTGGCTATCGATCGATTTGGTATGTACATATATGTACTTCTCTAGTTGACATGAAATCAAATGTTAGCTGAACTATTCTTACTTAGAACAACAACTTTAAGGATTATGTGAAAATAAAATAAACCGAACCCAAAAAAGGGTTCAAACGGGTAAAAACTTGTTTTTCATTTGGGGTCATAGTTACACAGTTGCCACCACACATATTCACCAATCAATGGGTCAAGTAATGTGCGGCGGGGTCGCTTGCGAAATTTCAATTGCCAAAGCCCGTCCAGTTACCCGCTGTTAACCCGATAATGTTCATAACTCAGTTAATCGGTCAATCAGTGTGACTCTTAAAGTGAAACTCTCTTTGCGTTCAAACCAAATTGAGGGTATGAAAATGGACGCAACGAGTTCCGCCTGAAAATTCGAAAAATATATTCGGCTATACCCTAGATTACAGTTAATCAGCTATTGGCTTAGTAATTCTCAGTGTGCTAAGCACTCGCTTTGCATGCATTAATCACCAAAGTTAGCACACTTTTAAATCAGTCCACCCACCCCTTCCCAACACGAAACTTGTTTTCCGTCAATTGCGGAATTTGCTAAGCATGAGTTGTAGTTACTATTGTTGTTGTATTGTTTGCTATTTGTTGTTAGTAAGCCCGCCAGCAGTTCCAATTTATTGTAAGTCAAAAGCTAATTGAAGTTTGACGCAGCAGTGCGACTACAGCTAGACTACAACTACAACTACAACTGCAAATGCGACTAGCTAAGCTGCAGTTGCCAATAGCAACTGTGAAGCGTTTTTGTATCGCGCTCAATGCAAATGTCGCGAGCGCGGTTTCAGTTGCGCGGCGCCAGGTCGTCAGTATCTTTTGGCTTTGCCCGTTTTTGGTGTGTGCTGTGCACACAAACACAAACACACACACACACACACAAACATAAAGGCTATGAGAAACGCTTGACAATTGGCACAGCGTATCGCCACTTGGATCTGGAGAGACGCCGTCTTTGATCGCGTTTTGTTGTGCGGGTGGCGCGCGGCCGCCAAGCCAAAAACGCGCGAGCGTTTTTATTTTGTTGTTGTTTTTCCTATTCGTACTGTGATTATTGTTGTTGTTGTTGTTATTGTTATTGTAGTTGTTGTTGTTGTAGTTGCCGTTGAGCTTGCATTGCAATTACAATTAAATACGCTGCTGTAATGAAAAGCGTTTATTGCTTATGATTTATCATCGCTGTTGTTATTGTTATTACCCACGCCTCCTTTCCCACTCTTTCTCTCTCACTGCCAGCAATTCTGCCCTCATCCTCCCACTTCGCTTCGCGTTTATTCTTCATAATGAGGCTAATTTGACACTGGAATAGCAATCGTCGCCATCTCAGCTGTCAAATCAAACTTTGAAGCCACTCGACACATTTCATAATGACTCGGCCCCTTGCCCCAGGTCTCCTTCTTTGTTACACACATTTAGCCACCTGGTTGTCTCCCTCGATTCAGCGCTTTTGCTTGTAAACTATGCAAATTGAAACTATACAAAAACACGTTAATAATATTGGCATAGGTGTTGGTCGCGCTGTCATGGTGTGCCTGCTTGACATGGTGTGACTGACTTGGTCGACAAGCTCTGCTGGAAGAACGTAGACTTTATTGAGTAGTGTAGTTATAGTAATAATAATTTCGAGATACTCGAAGACTCGGATATATATCAGATTATTCTATAATACTATCGGCTGACTTCGTTATTAAAAGCCAATTTTTTGCCGTATAACCTTTGCATGGTACCTTGCACATATTGGTAGCATGACTAACTGACTGACAGCTCTACAAAAAAAAAAGAAACACAATCAAATATTAATCTATATATACGAGATTATTCAGTGCTTCTTTTTAGCGCCAGTTTTTATATATATACTTTTTACAATTTTTGATTGCTAAATCGATGCAAGTTGTTTGACTTGCATACCATAAAAAGCGTCAGTTAGTCAATGAGTCAGCAGCCAGTGAGTATTTGTTGGTTTTGGAGAAACTAATCCTCGCAATCCGGCAACATTTTTGGTATTTCCCAAATATTTTGTCACGATTCTGCGTTTCAAATACAAATGCAAGTCGATGCTCCGCGTCAATCTGAAGTTCAATGCCAAATATTTATGCTGGCATCGCTAGCTGTCGCCATGAAGGCGGCCCCCTCTATCTGCCCCCCCCCCCCCTCCCCCCTTTCCCGATTTCCACATTTTTAAGCATATTTCGTAAATTGTATTAAATGTTTCGCATAGAAATTATAACGGTTTTCAATTGGTTTGCTTGCTTCGCTGTTGCTGTTGTTGTTTTTGCTTTGTGTTTTGCTATCTTTCAAGGGAAAGCTGGCTAATATAATATGTATATATGTGTTTAAGCCCAATATAATGGCAATTGATTAACACAATTTCATTCTGTTCCGGACACCGTTACAAGCCCACCAAAAATATCAAAAAAATGGCAGAAAACAAACATATTGGCTTTAATTACAAACGCAACACAAAATCAAAACAGAAAAAATATCAAATTTGGGCAGGGAACTATTTTGAGAACAAGCTTAAACAGAGTTGACCCACTTACTGCTACACCGTTTTCTTGTTAGATCTTTATACATATATCCTTCAGCTGTTTCTTAAAACCATGTATTGGCTGTCGCGCTTTGAGGCCTAGAAACATGATATATTTATTGATTTGCGAGAAAGTAGTAGCTGTTGCTCATAGCAAGGACGGATCTGGGTTTTGAAAGATTTGTGCAAGAAACATTGGCAGCGAAATGAGTGAATGATTTCAACGATTTATATTTGTTTAAAGCGCAGCACAAAACAATGCTCACTGTACAACAACAGAAGAGACAATGGTGCGCACGTGGGCGCCGCCTGTCTATGACAGTGTCAATGATGACACCATTGCCTTAGCAACGACCACTGCCATCTCCATCTCCATTTGCATAGCCTGACGACCTGCTGGCGACCAATGCGTCCCACACAAGGCACATAAAGACTGGAGCCGAAACTCAAATCGATGCGTAGCAAAATCAACAAATATTCGAAATTAAACAACAGCAGCAGCAGCAGCAGCAGCAGCAGCAGCAACAGCAGCAACAACAGGTGTACAGATAAGGCTGAGCAATCCAAATCGAACGAATCGATTTGAAATAAAAAACAGCAAAAAAATACCTAAAAACACAAGTTTTTAATACGTTTTGACCAAGTTTGACTAAAGTCGCCGACAGTTAAGTGAGACGCCTTAACGGCGCCAAGGTCGTTCAAGGTAGTCCACAAATGTTTTATGATACAAAAAAAATAAAAAAAAAACAAAAAGTTATACTCAAAATAAATCGCACGTCGAAGGTACATATCGAGTCATACGTCAACAACGTGCGACATCGCACGATGCGTATGCGTAATTTCAGCTCCATTGAAGGGGAATTGGAGCGAAAATGTTTGCAATTGGGAGTGCTGCTCAGGTTTTTAGTGCAATATTATTTGTAAGAGCGGCCCACAAAAGCCCACAGACTTTGAATATTAAATGGTTCGGTCGGTTCCCATCGATGAAGTAAGAAGGCTCTAGTTGAGAAAGCTGGTCTCAAGCAGTCAAGACTAGCTAAACGAAACTGTGAAATATATATTTGGTTTTGCGATAATACATTTTGGTTAACAAAATCTGCGTTTCTTATCCAATCTAGATTATCCAATAGATTAGCGATCATTCAAGATTTGGAACTATTGAGCCCTGCTAATTTTTCCTCGCTCTCGTTATGCGCATACCTATCTTTACTGATTTCTTTGATTTGTTTTTTATGCAAAATTCTCAAACGATTTCAGTTCAAAAATTTGGAAAACTCTTGATATTCATATTGTTTTTTGACTTTTGGCCCCCTCCCCCTATCCCAAGCTGTGGACAGTGGGCTCACAGATTGCGTTGTGGCTCTCTCACCTTGGCCTGTCTGCAGTTTTGTATTTGGCCGAGTATTTGTCCGTTTCTCTTGTGATTATGTGATTGCGATTTTTTCCTGCTGTTTTTTGGCCTTGGCCTGGCCCCCTTACCCAGTCTGAACGGAAGGAGGCTCGGCTCCCTCTGAAAGATTGTCGTTTCTATATTATTTTGAAGTTAGTTTTCTGCACATTGGTTGCTTGCTTTTGCATGCTGGTCTTCATAGACAATAATATATACTTTTTTTTTGTTGGTTGTGTTTAATTTTTGGATCAATAGAGCGGAGTTCCGTACACTTTATTGAACTGTAACTGAAATGTCACCGGCCCAACAGCGGTTCACTTCCAGTTCCAGTTGGAAAACGTACAGCTTCGTTTTTTATTCATTTCTTCTTATTATTTTTTGGTTGCCTTTCACAAGATTTGGTTTCGTATGATTATGCAATATGGCTAGCTGGGGGGAGGGGGGCGGGGGGGGGGGGCTCATTATAATGACTACAATTAATTAATAATCACACTGCTAATTTCGCAATAAAATTTAGCGACAAAAGTTAAAGCATTCATGTCACATACATACGCACACATATATATCTACAAGATCGTGCAAGAGCCGCAGTTGACAGCCTATAATTGATTGTTGCATTGGGTCGATTGCGGCGCCGGCACGCCCACAAGCAACGCGGCAAATATTATGGGATAAATCTTGTGCGCTGAGAAATCACAGCTCGTAGGTCGATAACAACTATATAAGCACAAGAAATAAAAATTCATGTTCATTTGCATATGTGGTACTGAATCTTTACTATATGATATAATAATGTTTACTACAGATATGTTAGGAATACATATTAATATCGCACAGTATTATATTATTATTAATAAATTGTTATAATTCGTTTTTATTGTTGCTGTTAGCCTTCAATCATTGCAGCTGGCATTTAATTTCACATTTGATTTTTTTATTTATTTTTTTTTTTTTTTACTCATTTAATTATGAAATGTAAGCGCATTTCCTAGTTCGATAAACGTACAGTTTTTAATGCCATAAGGCAATAAATTTAATTTGTTTTGCAATCAAATTATTATTCATCACTTCTGCGGCTGTGCCTGTGTCCCCTGGCTCCATCCAACTCCCTTGCTCGTTTTCTCGGCTGTGTTGTTATTTTTATGAATAAAATAAATTGATATTTTAGACAAAGGTCAGCAGAACTCGTTGCTGATTCATTTACATCTTTCTGCTGGTCAACTACCCAGCTCCCCACCCCTATCTTTGTCCTGTGACTCTTGCGAACGACTTCGCCAACTGTACATTGCTTTCATATACACATAACCCCTGTACTTGTATAGTCGTTATCGCGCCTTATTATTAAACGCTTGATGTATTTGCTTGTGATTTTGCTTTTAACGGAACGTTCCCGATGTATGTGTGTGTGTGCATACATATGTGTTCAACTTTAATCTGTACGTTTTGTTGACTTCAGTGACATCAAAACTATATCTGCATAAATGTTCGCACTTGTTCATCTTTCTATATAAGAAGAAAAGCCCAAATATAGTGAATGAATCTTCAAGCTATATGTTTTTTATACTTTCATTCCGAAGGTATCATAGATAAGGTCGATATTCTCAAATCGATAAAACCACATATCTCACACAATTTTAAGGCTACAGTCACCAAATTTGGTTGGTAGCCCCTTTAAGAACCGATATCCAGAACCACATCTGCGTCCATAATCGCCAATGCCGATATTTGGGAATGTGTAAATCGATAAATCAGTATATCTTCCCACAATTTATAAGATACAGTGATCCAATTTGGAAGGTAACTTGTTGGTAACTTCCTCCAAGGATCGGCGTAATTCATTTTCAACATTCCCCAGGAATTTCGGCCATAGCAAACTGAAATGCGCATATCTTCCACAATTTGTAAGCTAGACTCACAAAAAAATTTGAAAGTATGTTACTGGTAACTCCTCCCTAAGCCGATACACCTGTTATAAGTGTATAAGTGGATAAGACCATACATCTTTTAGAAACTTTTAACTTTACATTTTGATGACTTTAGAATCGTTTGCTTAAAATAAAAATCGATTTTAGAAGTTATATATATATATATATATATTGTATATATATATATATATATATATAATAATGGATATATTGTAAAAACTTCTAAAATGGATTTTTATATTGAGCAAAAAATCGTAGAGTAACCGTAATATAAAGTTTAGAATTTCTACCTGGACTAAACCCTATATATATATATGTATATGTATATATGTTCTGCTATGCAATATCAGTTATACAATTGATGGGCATGTCCCTAAGTTCGTTGTCTACATAAATTTTGTGTCGATTTGTATGTTAAAATGCTTTGCATTAGTATTCATGTAGGTTACCCATAATGTGTGTGTATGTGTACATGTATGTATTTATGTGTGTGCGCATATGCATACCTCCCTAACGCACCTCCTCTGTCTGTCTGTCTGTCTGTCAGTTTTCTGTCGAGTCTGTCAATATAATAGGCTATTGAACTAAACGGCAATGCACAGCGGTAGCTGCTGATGAGCGGAGCGGGGGTCAGAGGCAACTTTTGTTTTTGTGTTTCGATTTTATTTATTTTTTTTTGGGCCACTTTTGTTTTAGAGAATAAATTATGCAGGTATATGACCTCTTAGCTGCACAACATTATGGGAATTTTATTTTCATTTAGTTTATTTTTTGGACAGTAGCAGCAACAAGTAGGCAGCAAGCGTGGTGTACTACCAAGAACATGATGATGCAGAAGAAGAAGAAGAAGTTATTTAATTCATTTAACATGTTTATCGTGTGTCACATGTGCAGCAACAACAGCAACAACGACAACAACAATAAGAGAACTTAAAATTCTATGTCAATTAACGGTCTTTTGTTTACTATAAAAAAGCGAGCGGGCTTTGTGTAAGGCAGTGCTGTGGCATGCATACGAACAAACAATCACACATACACAGAGACACACAGCGTCAACAAAATTGTTAAAAAGTCAGCCATTATGAAAACTCCGCTCTCAGCTGTCCGCTATTCTCACTGTGCTCTCTTTCGTCGCGCAGTCTTTGCTCGATCTCGAGCCACTATTCATGTTGTTGCTGCTTGTTGTTGTTGGGTTTTGAGTGCTAAGGTCACTTGGTGGTTGCAGACTTATGCATGTGTGTGTGTGCGTTTATGTGTGTGTATTAATTTATGTGTGTGTGTGTGTGTGTGTGTGTGTGCCCAAAAGCAAGTAGTTAGGTAAGCTTCTGGCTTTGTCTGGCTGCTGTTGTACCAAAGAGAGACACAGAGAGAGAGCTTTGAAGTGAGGGAGCGTAAGCTGGTCACACTGGTAACTGGAAGCTGGAAACTGCCGTATGTCTTCCTTTCCATTCATTCAAGTGAGTCAATCATCACAGTACAAGATTCGATGACACGGCAAATGAAAATAAAAGAATAGGCCATTAGCAAAGCGTGCGTCGGCTGATCCATTCGAAGGGGCAGCCGAGTGTCAAAGTTCATTGCCACATTGTCATGGAAAACCTTCACTTACTGCTAGCTCATTCGCGCTGGCTTGCCACTCACTTGCGTAGTATTCAGTTTTATACATATGTACATATTTAATGAGCGAGCAGCGTAGAGGGGAGGCAGACCGAAGGGGAACGCTGCATATCAAAACTTTCTAAGATTACATCGGGTGCTCAGTTTTATGGATGGGGTGTTTTGGGTCGTGCCATTCACTTGCTGCACACATATCTTTGTTCTTTACGGCCATGGAGACTACTGTGTGTGCTTGTGCGAGCGAGTGTGTGTGTGTGTGTGTGTGCACAATCATAACTCAAACCGATCGATAAACAAAAACCGAGGTGGTTACTATTTCCAATGATGATTTTGATGGTGACTTCTAATACGCATTCGAATGTCGCGTTTTGCTGGCGCGTTTTTTCGTTTTGTCGTCGTCGTCGTCGCCGCCGGCTTGTCGCTTGCCGGTGAAAGTTAATTTCTTTCGATTTTTGCTAGTTGCAACACTCTCGAGTTTCCAGCCAGCGATTACTTTCAGCTACTGCTGATGCTGCTGCTGCTGCTGCTGCTGCTGCTGCTCTTACTCGCAGATCTCATATCTCTGGGATCGCAGCTCATCAACGTTAATGTGACAGTTGTAGTTTTAAATGTGGCCGCAAGGCAGCCGGATACAAAAGTCAACAAAACAAACAACAACAGCAGCAACCACACACCGTTTGACTGACTTCCAAGCTAACTGACCGAGCAAACACCAAACAACATTTTGATTGATATGGATGTAAGATTCTTTGGATGAGCATGTAATTGCAACAAACTAAATACAACCACTTCTGCTTTTAAAATGAACAAGAGCTTTAATGACAGCCAGAACCGAAGTATTGAGATTGACTTGTTTGGCGATTCGGCAAAGATATGTATTTGATCTTGGAGCGATTCAGAACTGGATTTAAAACATATTTAATTTGAAAATCAAGTTAATCAAGTTCGTTCAGTTTTTTCATCTTTTAAGAAGTTTTCGTTAAAATTGTTGCTACTTATGGATATGATTCTTTTTTTTTTTTTGTTCTCTCTTTTAAAACTGTTTCAACTGCTGCTGCATCAAATGCCAATCGTTTAAATTCAGGAGAAGTATATTTAGCTGCGGCTATTGTATATATGTAAATCAGTATATGTACAGCTGTATCTGTATCTGTATCTGCATCTGTATCTGTATCTGCATCTGTATCTGCATCTGTATCTGCATTTGTATCTGTGCCTGTTTTAGTGCATCTGCGCATTTGTGTGCTCTCTTGACGGGTTTGTGCACATATTTGACTTTTATGTTCGCCTTTTGAAACTCGTTCATAGTTTGCTTTAATTACGTTCTCAACGCAAAAAATGTTTGTCTTCTCTGTTAAATTTTTGTAGAGCGAAGCGTATCCTGAACACTATTTCAATTCTGGCCGTTTTTGGTTGGTTTTTATTGTTGTTTACCATGTAGGAGGTGCGATAGACCGACAGATCAGAGAGGAGAGATCAGAGGAGCTCAGTGCTCTCAGTCTGGGTCTGGTTCTGTTTCTGGAATAAACATAGACACTTAGGGCAGTTTGTCAGTCTGCTTGTCGGTATACATATTTATTAGCATGTAATTGCTCTCGTGAGCTGCAGTCAATGATTAAGCTCATATAACTTTAACTAACGGGAATGAAAGATTACAGAACTATTTAAATTGCTTTCTGTTATACAATGATAGCTCTGGAATCGACGCGATATATCTGTAAGTGAGGGCACAGAACTGCACATATTTCATACACAGTTGTTGATTCTCGTTTTGCCAATTTGAATGCCCGTTTTGACTAAGGTTTGAAAACATAATTCTCAGGCATTATGCTGAACTGAAATAAACTGAGCTGACATCAAGGGCCTTGCTTAAGATTGCAAGAGTGTGCATGTTGCACAACCTGTATAAACGGCAGCCGACTGACTGACTAAGTGACGGGTTGACTGCTTGAATGACTGGAGCCAAAGATCAGCAAAGCGGCAAATGCATTAAAGATGATGTACGAGTTCTAAAGAACCGGCAGAGAACACAACAGCCCAAAACATGAAAGTCAGTTAAAGGCTGAAAAGTCAGCTGGAAGAAGTCAACAGAAGAACGAAACACAGAAAGAAGCACAAATACTGTGGAAACGACTGTGGGAAGTCAAAGCACTTTAAAGCACTTTGAACTTAACTTTATAGCATACACACACACACACACACACACACACACACACACACACACACACACAGAACAGACACGCATACACAAATAATGCTTGTGTTTATGTGTGCAAGACAAATTGTGAGCACTTTCTACAAACAGCAACAGCAGTAATAATAATAATAATAATAATAATAATAATATTAACAACAACCCAGTTAGTTAGTGAATAGAAAAAATCTTGACAAAACAAACAAAACAAAATAAGTAAAAATCCAGAAGAGAAGTCATTGAACAAAAAGGTAGGAGAACTTAACTGAGTTGCTGTCAGGCGTATAAGCAAGTAAATAAATAAATAGCCAGTAAACGGTAAATAATTTAGCCTCCAACTATTGCACAATTGAAGTTCGACTTTCGACTTGAAGCTGTAGTTGAAGCTTACATAGAAGCTAAAAAGCCTACACATGCTCTCAACTCGAACTCAAACTCTAGGCAAACTTTCAATGGCAATGATGATGATGATGATGATGATAATTAATATCATATTGATGATGAATAGTTGCAGCGATCGATCCATCAGTTTGTAATTTCTTTAAACTTTAAATTTCTTGACTCGCTGGCCCTTGGTACGCTTTGTGTGTTGCAGGCTGATGCCTTTTGTTTGATTTTGTTAGCTGTCAGTCAATGACTTGTCAAGTCATGCCAAGCCGCATGTCAACTATTCTAAACACCCCCTTGCCCCACAAGTCATTCAAGTCATTATTGCTTTTTAAAGAGCTTCTCATTGCAAAAATCGCAAAAATAAAAATAGACAAACCACAACTTGGAGCATAACGGTTTTTTTTTATATATTTTTTTGTGGTTAATAATGCGCGACAATTGTCAAAACGTTTTGTTTTCGTTTTGTTCGTTTGGTGGAAAATTACTCACAGTGAGAAGTTCAATGTCAAGATTTTCAGTGCTACGCAAAAGTTTGTTGAACTGCTGTCCGCTGTAACCGTACCAAAAGCCAAACAAAAATCAAAAACCGTAAAGCAACATTCAATTGAAATTCGATCGGCGGCTTGCCCATTAACAGATTTGTGGATTTAGCAGCATTATTGTTCGATCGATCAGCTTATAGGGCTGCCCAAAAAAAAAGACGAACAACATGAACAACATGAACAACACCGTGACGATGATGTTATTTGCATACGATATACATAAAGAAAAAAAGAAGAAGAAAATCACAATTGACAGGTCATTGTTTTTGCACAAAAATCTAGGCACAGCGATGCGATCAATCAACAATATTCTATGTCTGCGGAATTTCACACATAACACTAAGCGCCAGCTTATATGGACATTAGGGATGGGCTACACTATAACTAATAGAAACAATGATAATAATGATAATGATAATATAGTGTTAATTTATACAATAGCCAAAATCAAACAGCAACGGCCCCAAATCTAAGCTGCCTTCCACCCACCTACAGTGTCATACGTCTCGCATGTGTATATATATATATATATATATACGACTATAAATACTACGCACAAAGGCCGTCCATGTGGTTATATTTATTTACGTCGATATTCTGTTTGCTTCAGCGTTTTTTTTTTGGTGTGCTCTAAAATGAAGTCATCTGGCTGACTGGTGCCCCTAAGGTTTGGTAGGTAGAGTTTTGGTTTGGTTTAAGCCAGAACTCAATGCTCTTGGCCCTGGATTGAGTAAAGTCTTTCAATACGTTAACAGATCAACAGGGCACAGAGACGGTCGCAAATTGTTGCCGTTTCAGTTGCAAGATAACGAGTTCAAGGCATTTGTGTTCTGTTGAGCATCGCACACAAATTAAAAATCAATAAATTTTAATAATTAAAAAGCAATTAGCTTGTGTTCTCATTGTGGTTGTTGTTGTTGTTGTTGTCGTTAAATTAATTAGCTTTTGAAGCGCTTCCACAAAAGTAAAATCATTCAATAACAGCGTCGACCTTCGGACCGTAACTAATGCAACTAAGGATAATAATAAATGCCATTTAATGAGTTCAAGTCAACAACCAACAACCTCCAGAAACTACAAAAAAAAAAATCAACAACAACAGTCAAAAACAGTTAACAGGTTCCAAATACATTTGCTCTTTGCATGTGTAAGTAATTGAGACCGGTAAAAGTTTGACAACTAACTACAATGCCTAGAGCTGTAGTTGCGCTAACTTATAGAGCCTTATAACTTTTCAATCTCAAAACTGAACCAATCTTGCAAGGGTTTGTAATCTGCGGTTTGTCCAAAAACCAGATCTTATTCGTTAGTTGTGTAACTGTGAGTGTCAAGATTTCAGTTGCAAAAATTTCAAATACATTGATTTGCATTCCCAAAAATTGTTTTCAGATACATATACTGTCATATACTGTCCATATACTGTCATATACTGTCCATATACTGTCGTACATATGTATATACTTATTTGTATGGCATGCTGCATCTGTCAATCACACAGACACACACTTGTCACAGCAGACATCGGTTATTGAACTGATGCCTCTGTCCGTGCGACTGTCAAAGGTTTTTGTTAGATGTCTTGATACAGGTAAACAAAACTGATGAGACTACAGCACCACAGCACCACAGCACGCTGTTTGGGAAAGGTTTATGAGCCTCCCTCAGTATAAATCTGTGAAGCGTGCAAATTATGCAAGAAACAACATCACATCAATAAAGACGCAAAAAAATTGAAGCAAGTGATTTAAGAAGAAGGATCGCTTCAAATTTAAAGACGCATACCAATATTTTTGGGTTGCTCACTGTTTTCAAATCTGTTATTATAAAGATGAAGCGAGAGAGAGAGAGAGAGAGAGAGAGACAGAGAGAGAGAGAGAGAGACAGAGAGAGCGAGAGAGAGAGAGAGAGAGAGTTGTGTTCGGCTTGGATGCATCGTATCTGCAGCAACAGAGTCTGTGGGCTGAAGTTTGCTAAAGTTCCACTCGCTCGATTCAAGGCAACGCTTTGCAAACGACCTTGACAGCCATGTCGACCTCGTTGCCAGATCGCTGTAACGATGGCATTGATCGTCGCATTTTGTGGTCTCTTTTTGTGGTCTGGGGTTCTGGTTTTTGCTATGGCTATGGCTATGGCTTTGGCTTTGATTCTGATGTGGAATTCGAATCGGATCGCATTGGTTGGCAAAGCTGCATTCCTTTGATGTCCATTTGATTGTGATTTGATTCGCTTTCTTTTCGCTGGCTGCTGCATTCCTTTGAGCGCGCGGGTGTGGCTAGGCGACTTCAACATTAATGCATACACACTTTTATTCATTCACCTCCACCACTTCCAGCTCACACTCTTTCTCTTTCGGTTTGAGCCGGCTGCCATCTAGCTCCTCTGCTCTCTGCGCACTTGAATAGAATACTCGACATGCCGCAGCGTTTATAGTGCGTAACGTGAGTGCGTGCGGTAATGGGACAGTGCAGAATATGCAGATAACCTTCCTTTCTCATATGCGACGTGTTTGATCGAATTTCGCGGAGTGTATCCATATATCCGTATACATATATATATATATATATATACTTTTTCAAATTGGATTACTCAAGTAATTTTAGAGAATAATTATGTTACTTACGCCAACATTGCCTTGACCAAACTGCCACCAACCAGCCAGCAACCGCTTCCACACCACCTTCCCTCTCCTCCGCTATCAAGCCCAACGCTTTTCTCTGTCGCCCATGTCTGGTATGCAAAACTACAGTGTCTCACGGATTAATAGAATACTTTTTACATAATCCCACCTAGCAGGTGGGGAAACCCCAGTTTGTTCGGGTCATATATTCATATTGATGGATAATACATGTACCTACCATAGGTCTTTCCATAGGTCTGTTCCAATTAAGCTGTGAGACACTGTGCATATGCAAAAATGCCAGCTCAAATACAAAATTGCATATAGTACACTCAAACAAATTGCATAAAACAAATATAAATAATTAAAAAAAAAAATTGAAAAAAAACGAAGCAATTTATTTTTCTTTGCTGGTGGGCAAAAAAATGGCATGGAGAATGAGAATTGAATAAAAGTTGAACAAACAAGTGCAACAATAATATAATATAATCCGCTTAAGAACAGAAAACAGAATAACGAGAATTTTCCACGCTGGAATGACTTTCGACTGGAAAGTGAATGAAATTGACGGCCAAGAAGTGAGTGAATGAAAACAAGTTAATGAACGATTAAAACCACATTTGTAATCCATTAACTGCATTTGCAACTTTCGAGTCTTCAAGGCCGCAACAATCAAACCCACCCAACCCCGCCAAGCCCGCCAATCCCGCCCTCTGTTACTACTGCTCTCACACCCTCTCGCTCTGTCCGTTTCTTATTGTGCCGCTTTCTTTGTGCATCACGTTTGCGGTTGTCAATGGCAATGCCAAGCAATTTGGCATTGCAAGCGGCTCAGTTTGATTCTCGGTTTTGTAATTTAACGTTTGATGTTGTTGTTGCTGCTGTTGCTGCTGTTGCTTTGACTAAAATGGCAGCATTAACAACAGAGGCAAGAAAACGCTTTGGTAATTAATTCAACGGAAATAATGTTCTCGAAAAGCCAACGACAATGGCGACAACAACGCAGTTCATGTTGAATGCGTCACACACACACAGCCCATGTGGAATTTTTTTTTTACTTTATTTTTTACTGTTGTTGTCCAAGTTGCTGTTTATATTGATGTTGTTGTTATTGTTGCTGGTGCTCCGTTGCTGTCACCTTTTGTCGCGTGCTTTGGCCATTTTTGGCTGTCAATTTGGGTGAGTGCAATGCGCAGCTTTCACAAAAAAACCCCAAAAAAAAATCCTCAAAACTGCTTCAGTCAAAAGCAACCGACTACGAAATACCCTGTGAGCATATATCATTTCTCGTTTATCCTGAGGCTAGACTTTTGAGAGGGTACTTGAATAAATTCTTGACTTGTCAAAACTATATTGCCATCTTATCAGATCTGCGAGGTCTTTATCTAAAGTCTAAGAGTTTAAGCTACAAGTTTTATAAAGTTGAGGTTAGAGTATAGACAATTGATAATAAACTGATATCTTTCATATGCTAAGTCGAGAGTTCTATGCAAAATACGAAGAAAATCAGTTGGGCAAAAACAAAAGTACACATTATCTCCGTCTTCACGGTGTGCCACACCACAACCGATATTGTACAACTTCTATGTTAGCCTTATTTGAACATTTTATAAAAAGTATATATATATATATATGTATATATATTCTGCATATATTCTGAAAATTAGCTCATTAAGCTCAGCCAAATGTATGTGGTGGTGTCTGTCAGTGTCAGTTAATTGATCGATTAATCGCAGGATTATGTTGACCTTTAATTGCGATGTAACAGGTTATTGTTGTATTTGTTATTGTTGTTGTTATTGTTGTATTTGTTGTTATTGTTGTATTTGTTGTTGTTGTTGTAGATACTATTACGTTCTGTTATGTTTTATTCAAGGCAATGCAAAATTTCGTGAAGCTCTTATCTCTCAAAGTGCGCACTGATTAGAAACGTGTCGAGTACAAAGTTCAGCTGATGTTTGACGACAACATTGTTGAAACTTGAAGTGTTGCAAGTGTACAGTGCACAGAAAATTGTATACACAAAAACTAACTAATATATATTTGGAGTTGTACTGTAAGCATGTAATATGTACAAATGTGGAATAATCACAGTTATATATAATTTTAGGTTAAGTCGCACAAAATATAGTAATAATAATAATTCGAACTCTATGGAATCTTCGGTATGCCAGAGATAACAAGAGAATATGTTATGATATGTTATGTTATTCAGTTTACGCATAATGTTAATAATTAGGTGAAAAACACAGACAGGACGTTTGATGTTTACTGGGTAAGAGTGGCCACTGCCCAAAAAGAAACAAGACAAAGTAAAACGTGACATTGTTTGCTGAGCGGAGATGTGAACGTAGATATATAGGAGACGGTTGGGCTGTTTCTAGCTGTAGCTGTAGCTGTAGTTGTAGTTGTAGTTGTGCTTATTGTGTCGTTGTCATTATCCAGGCGGCTTGAACCCATGTTGACCCGAGATTAACTGTTTGTTGTCGTCATCGTCTATTGCAGTTATTTTCACATTTTCGCACACACAGTAACACAACCCTTACCGGGAGAGATTGATGTCCGCCGGAAAAAAATGGAGTCCGGTAAATCGATTGCTGGGGCATGTTGTTAACATTGTTCAAAAGACTCACAATCCCTCTCCCTAATATCTCCCACACTCTTAAATCTAATGGAACCAAATTTTGAAGGTGCTCTAATGCTTGTGCAATGCTCAAGGTATTTCAATCGAAATTTTACTCGCTGCACTTGCCAAAACTACAACGGTAAGTAAAATCAATAATTTACTCGTTGTTGTCTTTATGCGATACTCGTTACTCGATACTCGTTGCTTCTGGCTGTATAACTATGATAGGTATGTTGAATACTTTCCTCAAAGTAAACTACTGTAAAGATATATGAATTTGATTCGTAGATACATTATTCTTACTATGGATACTTTTTGCGCTGGTATTTCCAATCGCTAACAAGTTGTTTGAATGGAATATTAGCGATAATTGCGATGTGAGTTTTTACATATGCATCACCAGTTTCCTGGGCAAATAAAAAAAAAAATAAAATAGTATTTGTGAAATGCAAAATATGTAAAAAAAAGTGGAACTGAACAAAAGGGAATATTCTATACATGTGTATCACACATCTACATATGTAAATATGTATATGATTATATATAATCACGAGCGCTGTACGTGTCAAATAAACCAAAAAACCTCCACGGTGAGAGAGGGGTGCATGTTATATATATATATATATAATAATAAGATGTTATATATGTTATAGGTAGGATACCTAGGGTCATATATTAATTTTGGTGGTTAATATATATACCTACTCATCGGGTCTTTGGAATTTTTTTAAAATAAGGCAATTACTTTTTTTCTTTGCCACTAATCCAAATAAGGTGCAAGACTCCGTAGTTCCAACAACCGTGCTGGAAACGGGGACAGTTAGGGTTTACTGTGGATTTGACAAATAGGTAAAACGTAAAACAAATCGTTCTTATCTTATCGGAGGCAGTTTGGGTGAACCACCCAACTTCTAGTTGCCAACTGAGAGGGGGCGGGTCGGGGACACACACACCTTTGCCAAGATAAAATTCCACTGCGTAACAGCACATCAAGTAAACTTTAAATTATATAAACTTGAACAAAGCAAGAAACGACCTTAAAACAAAGATACGATTTTTTTTCATTTGGTTTTGATTGAATGCATTTGGCCATGTGCCTCGGAAACCTCTGACTTAACTTCATGGGTGGAAGGCTGCAATCGAAATGTTATTCAATTCGAAAAGAAACGAAATGAATCTAGCAGAAGCCATCACATTTCACCATGTGGCCACATGGCTGCAAAGAAGATTAAAAAGAAGAGGAAAAAAGAACACACAAATGCCATTAAAAAATGCTACAAAAAATATTAAAAAAAAAATCCCGAAATAGATGGCAAACAGTTCCAAACAGCATGAAGCTTTGCAGCACTTCCGGTCGTGCACTAACGGCTTCATTTACAGTCTGTAACCACGTTTGCTGATTTCAAGGCCACTGCACAACAGTTTATAACACTCGTCAACTCCCCTGCAGCCTGCCTCTGCCAATATGCGCTCATCATAAGCAAATGGGGCTCTGTGGTTTTGGCCTGCCCGGTGGACTGATATCGCTTGCCTTGTGGCCTTGAATAACACAACACACACACGCGCATACTCACACACATACACCAATAATAATACACAAATGTTAAAGGTGATCATCACATCGAGCGGAAATCGAAAAAGTTAAATAAGACAGTCAACAGTATCCAAACTACAAATTTAACTAAGCCAAGCACTCTAATTATAATCTCAATACTTATAATTACAACCAAAAGACAAAACAAATGATACTTGTTGCAACTTGTTGAACCTTGTTGTGTTTTCCTCCTTTTTGAAAGAAAAATGGCACTTTAAATGTTTTTTATTTTTCTGCAAGCTTAAATGAATATGCTTTAACTTGATATTGACCATCCGTACAAATGACATTAAGATTGATGCAAACAGTATTTAGTTACTATGTTGGTCTAAGGGTCTTAAGGGTATCTCACAGTGAAGCTATCCCGACTTGAGCATTCTTTCTTAGTTGAATCACAGTTGAATCAACAAGAAACGTTGATGAACTAGAGGGATCTTAAACACGATTTTCTATACAAATTCTACTCTGAATCCGTTGTAAATTTTCTTTCACCTTTTTACTAAAGTTTTCTTAATTTAACCAACATGTTCGTGTTCGTGTTCGTGTGTCGTGCGTCGTGTGTCTGTGTGTCTGTGTTGACGTGTCATTTAACCGTAGTTTAAATGAAGCTATCAATTGACCCCTCCGTGGGTCATTACGCAGCTGCATTGATCACCACGGGTGCGCGTTGGTGTTTGTGTTTGTGCTGTGAATACACTAATTCAGAATAGGTAAGCAGAGAACACTTTCAGCATTTTACGAGCGCAATTCAAGTTCAATGCACAACAACATAACAAAACTGTCAAAAGCCGCCAACAATCAAATATTTATGTGGGATAGAGACATGGAGAACACGCTGCTGGCAGTTAGGGATCTTGATGGAGGCAACAATCAGCAAAGAACAGGGTGGGTAGCCAAGAAACAATGTCCAAGTTGGCCTTTCACCTTGCGGCCGATATAAGCTAGAAATTTTACTTCGAAGTTTGGTAGCTGTAGCTCTTAAATTATGGGAAATATGAGATATTGGATATTTTGGGGGCGAGAGTGGGTGTGTCCAAAGAAATTGTTTGGATAACGATCTTAGTAATCTACCTTCCAACTTTGGTAACTGCAGCTCTTAAAATATGGAAGAATAGGCTTTTACGGTTTTTGGGGGCAGAAGTAGATGTGGTCCAAAATATTTCTTCTGGATTTTTGAAGAGTGTTACTACCAATATACCTTTCAAATTTGTGACTTTAGTTTTGAATGTATATACGATATATGGTCCTATCCACTTATACTAAAAGGTGTATCGGTTTAGGGAGGCGGAGTGGGCGTGGCCATTAAATTTTTTACCGATCTCTTAGGGGAGTTGCCAGTAAAATACTTTCAACATTTGATGACTCCAGCTTACAATACATATATATATCTTTATAAAATAAAATTTGTAGAGTTGGGGCCTGGGGCTGCGGAGATGGGCGTGGCATATACCGATCTTTAAAGAACATCACCAACAACCTACCAACCAAATTTGGTCTGCCTTAAAATTGTGGAAAATATGTGACTTTATCGATTTGCAGTTATCGATGTTATCGATTACCTAGCCCTAGACGCGGCCACAGTTCCAAGTTTCAAATCCCTATATCTAAGGGTGTCGAATAAAGTTGCATTCATACAGACGGACAGACAGACAACATGACGGACATTGCACAAAACCTATATACTTTCGGTACCAAAGTATATAGTACACTCACGCACACGCTATAATGGGGATGTTACATACAGCAAGCTGCAAATTTTTGGGAGGGTTGCTGATCTCTGCCCTAAACAGCGGCGTTGGCAATTGTAGCGCTGGAAGAGGGGGTCGGGATAGCGGCAGAAGGAAGGGAAAGGGTGTGATTGCGGTTGCTTGCCACCTGTGCCACTCGGACTCGAACCTCTAATCGAGATAAGATTGAAGGAAATCATGTTAAAAAACAGCAGCATGCAACAATCAGCTAGTCAGCATCATCATGCGGTGCAACAACGAGGAACTGTTTACATTCTGATAAGCATTAGCGAGATTTCGTTTTTGTTGTTGCTCCTGCAATTGTGGTTGCTGATATCTCTGCATGCCACTTTATAAATCGCCACAGCTGCAACAACAATTTTTGATTGCGCTTTCTTCTTGCTGCGTCGCGCAACTTTGCTGTTGTTATTGTTTGTACTGCCTTGCTGCTGCTGCCGTTGTCAACGCGTCAAAAAAAAAATAACTAAAGAAATCAATTTTCTTCTTCTTTTTTTTTTTAATTTCGATGCACAATTACTTGACATGTATTTTGCCATCTATATGCATTTTTGAGTTTTGCAATATGAGCTTTGTTTATTGACAGAGAAAGAAAAAACTTAATTAATCTCCTCACACGAAAAACAATCGATAATAACAATAAACTTCAACTTCAGCCATGTATTAATCAGCCAAATGGCAATTAATTTGGTTAATAAAAATGGCAGAGGAGCTCCAGGAGTCGATCAAATGAGGCAGTTAAAATTGTGCACATGAGACAAGAGTGTTGCAAACACACACACACAAACGTAAGCAATAATTCCCAAAAGTTGCCATATAATAAGCGGATAAGCAAAACCAGAAGGAACGTTACAGTCGTAACCGACTACGAAATACTTCGATATCGTACGTAATGCCAGCTGATAACAGGTAGCAAAGAAAATGGTGGGTGTAGCAAAGAAATACTGTCCAAGTTTGCCGCTCAAATTGCAGTAGAAGTTTGGTAACTGTTGCTCTTAAATTATGGGAGATATGGGATTTTGAAAATTTTGGGGGGCGGGGTTGAACGTGGCTGAAAAAACTATGGACAAGGTTCCTAATAATCTGCCTTCCAAGTTTGGTAACTGCAGCTATTAAACTGCGCCAGAATAGGCTTTTATCGTTGTTGGGGACAGAAGTTGGCGTGGTCCAAAAGTGTTCTTTCGTAATTTTGAAGAGTATTACTAGCAATATACCCTTAAAATCTGGTGACTCTTTCAAATTGTATGGGATATATGGTCTTATCGATTTACACTAACAGATGTATCGGATTGGGGAGTCGATCTCTTAGGGGAGTTACCAGTAATATACTTTCAAAATTTGGTGACTCCAGCTTACAATACATCTATATATACCACCAAGTTATATTCTAGGTTTCTTGATTCTATCTTTAAAATTAATTAGATATGGAGATTTATCGATTTACACTTTCCGAAATATCGGAATTGGCTATTATGGGCACATGTGTGGGCGTGGCCATAACATTTGTTATCGGTTCTTAAAGGCCGCTACCAGCATTATATCAAAATCAATCAATATCATGAATCGGGTACAGACCAGTATATGTTTCAAGTTTCAAATCCCTATCGCTAAGAGTATCAAATAAAGTTGCGTTAATACAGACGTACACACGGACAGACAGCATGGCGGACATTGCACACAACCAATATACTATGATACCTTCGGTATAAAGGTATACCGAGACAATGCTGCTGCTGCTTCTTGCTAAGCCGCTGGCCCTAACAAAGAAACAGAATGTGAGTGTAAATATGAATGTGAATGTTGTATGCGAATGTTGAATGGGTTGTGGAATAGGGAATGCGTGCTGCTGTTGGCGCTCTCTCTCTCTCTTTGTGTGTGTGTGTGTGTGTTTGGAATGTGGCTGGATTTTTCATTTTCTTGTCATAAAGAAACAAACAAATGTGAATACCATTTCGAATACGGATCGAAACGCGAATGCCAATGCAGATGGCAAATTAAACCGCAAAATGAATATATGTACGTATGCGTAAATGCCAAAATCGCTGCAGATTGGAAGATGCAGATGAAATGGAGCAGCTGGAAGGTAGTACAAGCTTTAGGACAGGAAACTCGATAAGTTTCAGAAATTGGAAATTTAAAAGAAGAAGCACAGGCCATTGATCCCTACTCGAATGCTGCAAAAAACAAGTAAGAATGCTTAGCAACGGATATTATTACTGTGTCCTTTGGTTATCGGAAAACGATTTATATCGATATTTCCGTATCACATTAAGCTGTCGATCGAATTACGGGCACAAAAGAAAATGAATTAAACTTGATTTGTGTATGCTATACGACAGCTTGCATTCCGAATTTGAATTCCCACTCAAAGTATTGAAATATATACTTACGATTTCACTAAAATTTTCGATTATTCAACTAAAGAATATTCTGGATAAAATAGCATCATATCCATTTATGTATTCTGTAGTGTAAGTGGCACATATTAGCTTTATCTAACTACAGCATTTTCTCGATATATGTAGGTTATATCAATGCAAATCAGATCTCTTGATTGCAATCTAATGTTTAGGACATATATTAGTCCCAGAATTAAAAAAAAAATCGGATATTTGAAATGTTTTGGCCGTTGCAAAATGTCTTAAACCAATTCAAGTCAAATTGGGCTGGCATTGCTCGTAATACACACGATGGCCCGTATCACTGACAATTCATTACACTAATGACCACACAACACACACACACACACGCACACGCATGTTGCAAAACCTACTAACAAAAAAAAAAGACCCACAACAGCCACAAAGCAAAATGCAAGATTTGACATTTGCAAACGTCAATCAATTGGGAGACCACAGAGTTTAGTTTGTTTCGGAATCGGATTTGGAATTGGAATGAATGATGTATTGAAGCAGTCACTGGTCGCTTGTTGCCCCGTTTTGAGTGTGCTGTTGTCGCGCAGTTGACGTTGGATTACGCACCAATTTATGTGGCAAAAAAAAAAAAACAAAAAATTGGCAACGAACATTGACAGTCGAACAAATAAAGCTGATTTGAACACTTAACCGTAACGCAGGTAATTTTTTGTTATATTTTGTTTTTGTATTTTGGAGCCCACTTTGAGCACGACTTTGACTTGGCATATTGTCCAGTTGTAGTCAGTTAGCATTTGTTGCTTTTTTTTCCCTTCCGGATTAAAGTTTGGAAATTAGGCGCATAGCTCTCGCTTGCGTAATTCCCATTTTAATAGGGTATGTTGATTTACACAAAATTACAATTTAATTAGCCGTCTGACTGTCCTTCAGTCTGGCTGTGTATGTATATAGTGCCTCAAGTCTAGACAGCCCTAACCTCAAATAATAATAAAATACTGGTGACTGGGTTAACATACGTCTTGGGTGACGTACGTATACCCCAGTCAGCAGTTCGTGCCACAAAATGAGACGCACTCGCACTGCGAACATGTGGTGTAAGTGTGTGTGGGTGTAAGCGTCTCTCCCTCTCTCTCTCTCTCTCTCTCTCTTAATATTTTTCGGGGTGGTGCGTGGCAAACAAATGTATGCGTGGGGGAGGTTCACAGCCGCCCACGCTTCAGCTAACGTCATCAACCCTCGCTGGCGAAAGTGGATTCGTTTGGTACTCTTCGATGCCTGCTAGCGGGTGTTCACAGCAATAAAAAAAATACGATTCGAGTTGTATCCGCTTGGAACAGATCGCATCGCATCTCTAGAGTCAGAGGCAGAGAAAGATAGAAGACGGAGAGTGTCACAGATCCCTCTATGGGCATAATTTGCTGCCCTCAAGAGCCCCTTAACAGAGGCTGACAAATAAAAAAACAAAGAGTCAACAAAACTAGTTTTAGCGTCTTCCTCCCCCGTTCATCTTACTGTCTCTCCCTCTTTGAGTTTTTTTTTGTGTATTTATAGATTGATTTCGCATTGGTATTAGATGAGCACACGCCAAGATATGTCAAGAAGTCGGCTATTGACTGTGGGCATTGTCGTTCAGCGACCTATGCGTATGTTTCTATGTGTATGTGTGCACACAAAATGCGAAAGAAGAATCAATATGTTAAATATGAGAGGCCAATATGCAAATACATGTTTCGATTAATGTACTCAAATGACACTAATTTCGTTTCGATTAGCTCTAAAGAAAACTTTTCTAAAGAAAAAATTTAAGGACTCTTTCTCTTTGACCCCACGGTTCGACCAAGTCTTACTTTAAACTTTCAAGATTGAATTGATTGTCGCCAGAAGAAAGTCCCTCACTTGGTCTTGCTTGGCTTTAACCAAGAGTTTTGCCGTTTAAACATTATTGGTCTGATTTCGTTATTTTATGGGTTTACCCAATCCCAGGAGCATTTCAAATTTTAATACTTCTAGTTATATTATAGACTTTACTTTATTTCTATACTTTGATACCGACGGTTTTGTGCAATGTCCGTCATGTTGTCCGTCCGTCCGCCTGTATGAACGCGACTTTTTCGACAATCTTAGAGATAGAGATTTAAAACTTGGGACATGCCCGCATCAAAGTGTAAACTTAGCACTAGGAGGCTAGGAAATCGATAAGATCAAATTGGCAAAGGCAAGCTTTGACGGTCGACATATCCTAGCTACACCCATCATGATCATTGCTACCTGTTATCAGCTGGTATTAGTTGAGGTATCAAAGTATTTCGCAATCAGCCACACCCGTCCTCCATTGCTTACATTTTATGTAATGTTTAGATTAATTTTCGAGAGTTAATAGCCGATATTTGGACTCATCTTCTTCTTTATCAATTTCGACGGATAATTTATTGTTTTGTTGAATATTGTAATCCATACGATTATATCGTACAAAGTAAGTAGTAAAGCTATAGTTGTTCATAAATCTAGTGACCTGGCAAATATTGCCATCGCACACACCACATTTTCTAATCGTATTCATGCTAAGTGGCGTATTAGGCATTTTCATGCTAACTGCTGATGTTGGCATACAAACATGTATGGATCATGCCACAAATCAGTCGCTTAATCTTTTGTTTTCGCATCTCTGCCCAACAAAAAAAAAACCGTTCCGCTTTTAACTATCGCTCCAAAAGAGCTACTGCCGCATTTATTATCGTATTCATAGCCGCATTCGCATATACACACACATACATATATACATATATATATATATATATATATATATCATCATTCTTATCACCATGTTCTCCTTTTTCTGTTGCTACTTCGTTGTCTTCATTATTCGCTGTCGTCGTTATTCGGTAATCGCGCAAACTGCATATTATTTATCTGTGCCATTTGGCCGTTTCGCCGTAAAAAGTTTAAGGTAAAACTCGAACGCAAACTTGGCTAATATAAGTTCGCTGAATGCAAAGCACAAAAGAATGAATAGAAAAAAACCTTCTCTCTTGTGTTTATCTGCAACATCAAAAAGTACGATAAAAAGTGGCACAATAAGTTGGCCCATAGGTTGGAGACCAAAAACGAACTAATAAACGAAATGTCGCAAAAACAATCGAAGCCCAAACGAATATTTCTTTTTTGTTTGTTAATTTTAACTATTTTTTTTTTTAAGCAACAAGACAAAAATGAGCACAAATGAAAACAAAGCCAACAACAGGTTGCAGTGTAGATAAAAAACAGAAATACAAAAGAACGACGAAAAACGGTCAAAAGAACTTGATTACCGTTGTGCAGAACATTGATAAAGAGGCGAAATGAAATGCAAATGAACTTATATAGAACTGGAACTTGAAGCACAACTAATCGGGAAAGTGTACATATGTATGTGTGTGTGTATGTAAGCAGACGGCAAAAAGTCCTACACAGTTACTGTTGACAGTGACTTGACTTGTCTGTTTACTATTATCAGTTGCTGATTTTCCAGTTATCGAATGCATTGTCCGATCGATTATTAACGGTTCTTGTAATATGCACAATCATATACATACATATGCACACATTTATGTGTGTGTGTGTGTGTGTGTGTCAGTAGCAATGAGCAATCAGCAACTTACTCGCAGCTGTTTAATGTAATTAGCAAATGTTAAATACTTAGTGTGACACAACTGTTTCGAAAAACAAAATCCAAATCTGGATGATAATAAAAGGATATATAAATGGGTTAAAACTACCGATTACTTAACGATCACTCTGCCATATCCATAGATTTTGTATTTCTATTTGCACCTGTGGTTGTACTATTTTCGAAGGTAATCGGAACGAAATGATAAGACTTCCAGTCGAGTTGAGTTCAGTGTTACAAAAAAACATTGTGATATGCGTGTGTGTGTGTGTGTGTGTGTGAGTGTGTGTGTGCATGTAGTTTTGTATTTGTATGTGTGTGCTCAATTCGCTGTTCACATTTCGTGTTTCGCTTATGAAATCAACTCATTGATAGCTGATTAAATTGTTGTTTGTGTGTTTATCAGTACAGCTATAAAAGCCGCACGAGCTGCCGATAAACAGAGATGACTGTTTATACGTCTATATAAACAAAACTGTTAAAAATAAAGGGAATGGGTATCAGGAATTTATGAGAACGTATGTTACAGACATACAGAATGCTAACATTTGGCTACTCATCTTGGTTGGCAAGCATATATTTTAGAGGCAACAGGGTATTTCACAGTTCGCTGGGAACATTATGGGCAACTTTATTCAAAGTGGAATTTGCAGCTTCCAACTTGCAACGAAACGAAGCAAAGCGAATCGAACGACCTTCACAGTCAGTGAGAAAAAGTTAACTTGAGTTACTTCTTCAACAGTTTTTCCAGCTGTTGCTGCACTGTGCGAAACAGTTGTAAAGAACAAAAAAAAGAATAAGGAGAAGAGATGACATGGACATGGAAGTGATAATCTAGCACCTTTAGCCTTCTCTCTCTCTTTCTGTCTCTCCGTCTCCCACATAACTTACAGCTGTCAGGATAGTTGGAGAGAGAAAGGGTCAGACGGAGCAGCAATAAGGAAGCTGCGCTGGAGAAGCACAGCTAAATAAATGCAGAAGAGAGGCACAAATATTTATGGAAATTTAAGTGGATGGGGGGGGGGGGGGAGGGGTTGGAGAGTATAGATAAAAACTAATGAGCGAACTGGACGGAAAAGGCATAAAGCGAGATGCAAAATAAATTATAATGAAGGAAAAAAAACAAAAATATAAAAAAAACATCCAAGCAAAAATGCAAATCTAGCAGAAAAGGTAGGCCGACTAAGGGCAGCGCAAAGGCAAACCACAATGCAGCAATGCGAGCGAGCAAGACCATTGGTAAAATGGAAGGCGAATTTAATGCAAAATGAAGCCGAGGGTCAGTTGACGGCGGCAAACGGGAACAGCTGCTTTGTTATGTTGTTGATATAAGGGCAGGCAAAAGATAGCAACAACTATGTACAACAACAAACTGCGCAAGAGAGTATGCCCAGAGTTGCTACCTCACTCACACAAACACGCACACATATACACACACACACACACATACACACACACGCACAGAGCTGCCAGACTGTGCACTTAAAAATAAAAACAAGTTTTTTTCGACTCGCTGCTGCTGCTGCTGCGCCTGCGCAGAAGATTTCAGTTTCCAACCATAAAAAAGGAGAAAAAAAGATGAAAATACGAACACAACTGCTGACTGCTCACTGCTGACTGACTTTCTTTAAGCATTTTTCGAACAAGTTGCAGACGCAGTCGCCGTCGCAGTTTTCGCTTTTATTTATTTATTTTTTTTTATTTTTTGGCAACTTTTCGAGACAGTCGTCGTCAAAGAAGAAAACACGTTTTGTGCTCCGGTTTCGGTTTCTCACTCACTCACCTGGCAAACGGCGTCTGTTCCACCTCGTAGATCTCGTTGATGTCATGCGACACCAGTAATCCCTTCAAGCGCTCGGCATCAACGTCCAGCAGGCCATCGCCTATGGGAAATATGCCCTCCTCGGTAAACATGTTAAAGCTGCTGCAGCTGCCTCTCTCTCTCTCTCTCGCTCTCACTCGCAGTTTTTATTTTATTTTTTTTTTTAGATTTTTGTCTTCAGTTTTGTCGTGGGCTTTTATTTTGTTTAGTTTAAATATGTTTTTTGATTTAAGGGGCAAGGTATTTCGGTTGCGTTGAGACGGCGGCGCGAAATTAAAACTGTGGCACATCCGAGGAACAACAATGAGATAAAAAAAAAACACAAAAAAATATATATTTGGCAAGCACAACAAAGAGGAAGAGAACTAAACAACAATAACAACAGCAAAAACAACAACAACAACAACTGCAAAAACAACAAGAGCAGCGCGCGCGCCTTTTGCAAAGCTTTGGTCACACTGACTGCAGTATAATAGCAGCAGCAGCCGAGAAATTCGAGAGCCCTTTCGAGCTGCGCTGCCGACGTCGGCCAATGCAACAGCCTGTGAGTTGGAAAGTGATAGCAATAGGGATGCTGCTAAACAATGCAGCAACAACAACAAAAACAACAATCAGTCACGGAAATTTCTTGGCTGTTTTCTTTTTCGCAGTTTGTACTTTTTGATTATAAATATTTATTGTTTACTGTTTTTGTAATTGTTTTGTTGAGAGCATTTAAATTTGAAATGAACACGCGGCACACGCACAAAAATTTCACACAATTACACACAACTCATTTCACGTTAATTTGTCAATGCTGCCGCTCTATCTGAATCTGTGCCTGTATCTCTGTGTATGTATATGCTCAATGCTGCTTGTGTTGGTGTATGCCGTCGCTCGTTGTTGTGTTCTGCCCAACTTCGGCTTTGTTTGCATGTGTGTGTGTGTGTGTGTGTGGCCGACTTTGCACTTAAAAACACACACAAAAAAAAGACAAACAAAAAAACGAAATAAATAAATTTACTGCATACGCAGATTGCTTTTTATTTTTGTTTAAATATTTAAATTTATTTCAACTCTTAAAGCTAGCAGGAAAAAAAAAGTTGTTGCAGCACGCATTCGACTTGTAAAATTATTTGAATTTGTACTTGTTAGTACGACACATTTACACGGACACACACACATACAAACAAACACACTCGTGGTAAGCGGTAGTCAGCTCGTAAACGACGCGGTAGCAAAAAAAAAAATCACAAACCCAGCACACATACACCAGGCGACAACGAATTACAACACGTCCGCCTCGTTCGGCTTTGTTTTTGCTTCTAAATTATCGATGACAAACTGGTTGGAATGGCGCGTCTTATCGATAACAATGGTCTGTTAAGACGCTGTTATGCCACAGCAATACATCGATTTATAAAACTACTAAACTGTTAGCGATTGTAAAAAGTAAAAAAGTGTTTTACCACATACAAAAATAGAAGAAAAGAGAACAATAATTTTAGCAATGTTTAATACAACGCATATTTCATTATTTAATTCCCAATTCGCACAAACTTAAGCAACTGTTAAACATAAAATTATGCTATTCATGTTAGCTAACACCAACAGCTGACGTTGCAATAACGATAGATCGAAAAAGTTTGAACGCATGCGTGCCAACCTGTTGTAATTTTGTCCGCTCGAATTTTGAAATAGCAACACTGCGTTCTGATGCGCGCGGCCGTGGTTACGGCTTGAAAATTTGAAGCAAGAAATTACGGCAAATGAAAATTGGAAAATGAAGCGATCACGGCGCTGCACACTTGACGGAGTCTTGACACGCAATGGGCGTTTGGCAACGGCCTAAACATAGCAGCCGGCCCCTTTAGTGCTATGGCGCCGCCTATAAATTCTTAATTTAGACATTTGCATTTGCATTATGTTTATATTTATATATATGCTGTATGCGCGTGTGTGTGTGTGTGTGTGCGTGCTCCACTTGTGCTGCATTTTCATGAGCAGCAGCCTTCGCCACACTTGCCCCCCTCTCCACCCCCTCCCCCAGGGCTCATGGTGTGTCACCAGCCGAGTGTATAATTTAATCACTCGACGCTCATTGCCGGGCTCAACGGGGAGAACGGGAACAAAAACCGGCGGTGCTGGTATTTCAGGAATGCGCACAAAAATAGCCAAAAAACCAAGTGCAAAAAACTTTGCAGTCACAGAAACAGAAACAGAAACAGTATTAACATTAGCATTCAGAATTCGGCATCAGCCGCCAGGGCACATTAGTCTCATTTGCTTTATACATATATTTATGCATTTTTATTAATAGGCGCGCAATTTGCTTTGCAGCTCTGCCCAGAGCCGCCCGATGATACTATAACATATACATACACATATATATGTATATGTATATACAAGCTGAGCATTTTCACAGCATAATTTTTATTAAAGCAGATATCAAGGAAATATGATCGAGTACTTGTTGTTGTTAATATATAATATATTGACTGGCTAGAGAGAAAAGTTTTGGTGGACTGCTCCAGCCTTGCCAGTGCACCCAGGAGCTGGAGTTATCGGCTGTGTTCTTTTCCGAATCGTAGAACTGTAAAACACCTAAAACTAATTAAATGTAGACTCAAGTTGTATATGAAAATCATTTGAAATCTCTTGATTCTTATATCATGTCAAGGCCTTATTACTAACCGAAGCATTCTTTCGAATAAAAGGTGATCCAAAAGGATCTCTAGGCAAGATGAGACAAGGCTCGATGAAGAACGATCCAGCATCCAATTGCGTTCTCTTACTCTTACGATCTTAAGTGGAGAATGTCAAATAGAATGTGGAGTCGAGAGTCGAGAGTGCCTTTATTATTATAGGTATTCCAAATGGTATGCAGAACTGGTGCTACTTGCCATACAAGAATCTTCATGCGAAATTGAATGTCACTAGTAATGATGAGCCGCTGAGAAGTCGCCTTCAGATTGATAACCTCTATTTGCTGCAAACTTGCTGATGGGTATCGGTATCGGTGTCGGTATAAGGGGTTCCCTTCTCTCAATATGCACGTGGCCAGTGCGCTGAACTCAAAACGCCAAAATGAACTTAGCTCGGCTATAAATAGCTGATGCACTGCATCATTGACAAAATGTCGCATTGCAATTGCGATTGTAATTGGAATTGAAATTGGTATGTGTATGGAGATGGGAATTGCTTGGCAGTCTTTTAAGTTTAGCAGATCGGGCATTTGACCTAAGCGACAGATCATTGAAAATAGACACATTTTATTTGACAGAAGCATTCGCGAGCGCAATCCCGGAGTTTCAATTGGCACAATATTGGCATTTTGGTCCCGTTCGTGACGATGCCTCATCATCGCTGTCCCGCTGGCCGGAGTCTCTGGTATCGCCATCGTCACGGCTACTGGCCCGATATTCATCGATGATGGCCTGCAGCTCTTCCTGGGCGGCGATAAACTCCTGCTCCTCCATGCCCTCGCCGGTGTACCAATGGAGATGGGCTTTGCGGCGCAACATGATGCTGGACAAATCCAGCAATCGCTTGAACAACGTCTGTATCGATGTCGTATTGCCAATGAATGTAGCGGACATATTCAGGCCACGTGGCGGAATATCACAGATGGCCGTCTTTATGTTATTCGGTATCCAGTCGACAAAGTTGTCCAGATTCTTGTTGCGCACGCCCGTCATCAGTTGGTCGACCTCGCGCGGTGACATCCGTCCACGGAAGATGCCGGCAGCTGTTAGCAGTTTGCCCTTGCGCAAATCGATGGCACACAGCAGATTGTTGCTGGAGAAGATCTGTTGCACCAGCTCAGCGACGGTGCCCTTGCTAAATTGTTGCTCCTCGCACGTGACCAGCGGCGCAAAGCCCGGTATGAGGAAATGTAGGTGGGGAAAGGGCACCATATTCACATAAATCTTGCGCAGACCGGCATTCAATTGGCCGGGGAAGCGCAGGCAGGTCGTTAGGCCGGACATTGTTAGGGCGACAATGTGATTGATGTGCTTATAGCCAGACATTGGAATCTTCAGATTACGATTGCATATCTGAAAAAGTGCCTCATTGTCCAGGCAAAAGGTCAGATGCGAGTTGTTCACCAGCGCCGGTATGCTGAGCAGTGCATTGTATGGCTCCACACTGGCTTGTGATAGATTCGGGGATGGTATGGTCACATAGTTGCATAGCAAATTATCCGGATACTGATCGACTAGTGCCTCCATGATACGTGACGTCAGACCCGAACCGGTGCCGCCACCAATTGAGTGGAGCAACTGAAATCCCTGCAGTGAGTCCAAAGATTCCACCTCGCGTCGCGTACTCTCCAGCACTTGATCGAGAATTGCGGCGCCATCCGTATGATAGCCACGAGCATAGTTATTGCCCGAACTCTCCGAGCCAGCCACAAAGTTCTCCGGCCGATATAGATGACTGCTCGAACTCAGACGCTGGATGGTGCTGGCCTCCGTGTCGATGATGATGGTGCGTGCATAGAAACGCTTGCTGGCCGTCGCATTAAAAAACACACTGATCCGTTCCAGCTGCAGCGGACTGGTGCCGCCGAATCGTCCCGTTCCATAATCCACGCCATGCTCGTGCGATATCAGATGCCAGAACTGCGAATAACCAGAGAAACCAAATCAGAGATCGCAAATGATGCAGACAAAACATTTACCTAAGGATACGCATAGAGCTCTCTATCTGTCTCTATCTTTCGCATTCTCTCTCTTACTCTCTGTGTGTGTGTGTCAGCTACTTACCGCATCACCAATGGCATTGCCAGCTCCGCCAATCTGCAGAGTCACAATCTCTCGCATTTCTTACGTCTTCCGTGGCTGTCGCGTATTTGCTTGTTTATTTTCAATAATACCAGAATTTTGAATCCTTGTGGTGGCCGAAAGTGGAGTTTGGGATTTGATTACTCAAATGCCTAAATGAGCTGCATGCTGTGGCCCTGCTCGCTTCTCCCAGGCTCTCCAAATACTAATAAATCCAAAAGAAATATATTGACAAGAAATAAGTCCCAAAGTAATTCTCTCTCGCCACCTTCGATTGTGTCGGCACGAAACTAGTTTCGTTGGCACATGATGCTGACAAAACGACCTTAATAAACTACCCTCGTGCCCATCTCTCTATAGGAGTTACATTTTTAAAGATTGGCGAATTAATTTAATGAGACAGATTTAATAAGGCAAAAAAAAAAATAATTAAGATGGAAAGCGCAGGAAAAACTGCTTAAGCAACCAGCGATTGCTGGTGCGGCTGCTGCCTATTGGTGCTCCAGCTATTTGCTCTTCTTTTCGGCAGCCAGTGAGTTGTACAAGCGATTGACCTCGTTGGCCACCAGATGATCCAAAATGATGCCATTGCAATCAATGAAGGCGGCACAGGACTTAATGCTGGTCTGCTCGCGCTGTCCACGCCCATCCCTGACACAGAGGGTGAGCATGTATTTGTCATCATACTTCTTCATGTCCGAACTGGCCTCCCAGGTGCGATTCGTCTTACCGCCAACGGCCTCCTTCTGCACGGCAACAGCAAAGGTGCCCTTCTCGCGGAACGTTGTGTGTAGCGTGAGCACGCCCATCAGGGCGAAATAGGCCAGCACGCTGAACAACAGCACCGGTCGTGACTGCGGAAATGGATGGGTGAAGTCCCAGGCATGCGCCATAATGGCGACACCGACGGCCAAGGCACAGAGCAGCAGGCGGGTATTTACCAATCCAAATTGCTCCTTCAATTGAGGACGATCGCCCAGCAGACAGGTCTTCACTGCATCATCCAATGCATGCTTCACCGCTGATCCATCCCATTTGTTTACCTTGACCAGCTGTGGATTGCAATCATTGATTTCATACATTAAATACGATACAGACTGACGTGTAAAAAAAAGAAGTGGAAGCCGGCGATTTCGAGCCGGCTCAGTTCTTTCTGCTAGTTACCTCTTCAGCGGGCTGTGATTTATCCTCTTTTTTAGACATTATTGCTACTCGTTACAGTCGATTTGGCTAGCGGTGAAATTAGAGAATCTTTTAAACTCTTGTTTTTTGACAACGCGACAGATAATTCGTACTACTCTGTTTAATGTACAGTGTGACCACAGCGTCAAAAGAAGTCTATTTTTGGGGTATTGCGGTCTGAATATGGTTGCCACTTAGCAGAATTTAGTTGCTCTTACCCAAATCGATAAATTCAAACAAAACAAACAAATTTATTTTAAATAATATATTTAAGGAGTGAAAACATATATGTGTGGAGTATAAAAAAAAACAAGTAAGAAATTACGTGTTTGATTAAGATTTTGATGCAGGTTTCGTAATTTTGTCCCACGTATGCTACTGTTAACGCTTCCTTGATAACATTTGTTATCGATAGATAATTAAAAACAAAGAACGGTCTTATCGTTTTAAAAGAAAATTGTTAATATATAATTATAAGTGACAGTGTGTGAAGTTGTTTTCAGCTGCTTTTACATCGACTTCATTTGCGCCATCAGTTCTTCCAGACTCGCCTCCGGCACCCCATCACTAGCAGCAACCGTCGTTTCTGAGTTCTCAGACTTTTCCGGCGCCTCATACGCCAGACGCAAGCCGGTGGCGACATTTGTATTTTCCGCGGATTTTGTCATCGTTGTTGTCGTACCAGACACTTGTTGCTCGGCCGGCACATCATCCGCAACTAGCTCAATGCCCCAATCGTTGCAGGCATGCAGCGGTTCATCGGACTCCACCACCTTCACCAGCTCCTCCACTGGTTTCGGACGCTCATGGAACTCTTTCTGGCGCACCAAACAATTGCGATCATCGCACTGCGTGTTCGGCCTGAGGGTCATCTTGGGGAAGAAATCGTTTAGCGCATTGTATCCCAAAAAGTCAGAGACCTCGCCAAAGTTCAGCAAATACTTGAGCGCATTCTGAACAAGAAGGCCAGCCGTAATGCCCATCGTTGTGGGCAAAGAGGCGGCGCAGACTCCCTCACGCTTTAGCGTCCGCTCGTCAATGTTCTCGGCGACAACTAGAGGCGGGGCGCAAGCAAAGCATGCCGTATCGCCGGGACGTATAAACTGTATGTGGCCGGAAACGGCATTCTCCGAGACGCCGGATTCAAACCAGTTCATATTTTTCTCATTGCAAGCGGCATTGATCGCCATGCGTGCCTCAAAGTTGTCCACGCAGCTGAGCACCAGATCGACGGGCTGGCCAACCACAATGCCGCCCGCAGAGATCGTGTTCAGGAATTGATCGAAGTTATCCACTGTTGTAATGTTGTAGTTATGTGTCTCTATGCGCACATCGGGATTGATGACGTTCAATGTACGCGCCGCTGCCTCCACTTTGGACAGGCCCGCCTGGTCGGGTGTGAAGAACAATCGGTTCATATTGGCCAGCTCCACCTTATCGTAGTCGAACAGTATTAGCTTGCCAATGCCACAGCTGCAAACAAAAAGAAAGCAAGTGTCCAGATTAAGCAACCAAACAAAAACCAACAAAAAAAGTAGTCTTTTTCATCTTCTGTCCACTGACCGTGTCAACATGTCGGCGGTGACACTGCCGACGCCACCAACGCCCACAATAGCCACCGCCTTGTCGCGTATGCGCTCGTAGTCCTTAACAATGTTCATGCGCTGCAGGGCCATTAGGCGGCTGTATGGATTGGAATCGACGACCTCGGCGGACATGCGTTCAATACGCTCGCGCGCATTACGCGCCGTCGCCTTCTGCTCCTGGAGCTCCGACTTCAGCTCGGCAATGATGGCCTGCAGTTCGTCAATGGCAGCGGACATGGCAGCAACAGGCGACTCGAATTAACAGTTAAACAAAGTAAATCAGTCAAACTGTCAACGTTTCGGCTGTCGTCGTGTCACTTTCATTACCACAGCTGTGCCGGCGTTGCCAGACGTTTTACATATTGACTTGTCCAACGATGATTATCGATTAGCGTGAAGCGTGCAATCAGCTCGAGCTGTAATTTAATTAATATTTATAAGGGTAAAAGAAAACGTAAAATTATTCAAGCAATGTATAGTTGTGACTGATTTGTTTTGAACAAACTTCATATATATACAGACGCACTCAAGATAATAAAATTTATTCGACTAATTAACTTCCATCGAATCCCATTTCTCAATAACGACTTAAAGTGGCTTTGGCTTTTTAAAAATTTTATTGTCCCTTGTATGCAAACTACATATAGTAATATAATAATATAATATAAGTCCAATCTCCCTTACATTCTTTGACTGCCAGGATAACCAGCAGATTGTCCTACTGCCAATGGTAGGCAAGTTAAGAAACGTTAATTATCCACTTGAGCTAGATGGATTCTGTATATTTTTTGCCTTTTCTTCATGTGATATTCTATTTCAGATTCTATCTTTTCGATCGACTACTAATGCGTTCATTTTATTCTTCTGCAAAAAAGAAAAATCACAATTAATATTATTATTTATTATTATTGTTGGGATATATGCACTGCGACCTGCTAGATCTATTGTGCCCCTTCTGAGCCTATAGCTCATTCGTTAATCCCAGCTCATCCACGAATGCAAGAACCTTTGTTTCGTTAAGGGTTTATATATCTTTGGAGCATCCCTAGGTAACTACATCTTTTCCTAGTTAAGGCGACACAAAAGGAACCCCAGTTTAAATAGGTGATGTCTAAGTTTACAAGGTACGAGGGACATGCCACTCGACGGTTGTAGCCGCGACACGACGGCCCTCAGCCAATCCGCTGAGCCTTAATCGGAGTACTCTATTACCGGAGCCAACCCGGAAATGAATGTCCACCCAGACGCAATAACCTCGTCTACGATGGCCTCCACGAAAACACACAAATCTTCATGGCCGAGCTTTATCTGAGGGAATTCCGCAGGCACACGGCCACCTTCAATTCTTAGCCGTCGTTGCGTAAGTTGGGCGATGTTCGGTGCGTGCTGGAGAGCTAGGCCCCATGGCCGCTGCACGTGACGTGCTCGGGCGCATACCCAGGCCTTCCGTGAACAACACTCCTGTCCACCGGTGGCTTCAGAGTGCTGCTGGGTCTCTTGTGGGCTGGTGCCGCAGTTGTTTCCATCGGCTCCTTACCCTTATAGAGAGCCCCGTCACGAGCAAGTCCTTGCTGGAGGTACGTAAGATACCATGTGACCGTCGTTTTGGTAAGATACTATCGGCGAGTTTCTTTGTAAAACAATTGGTAATTGGTGTAATTCGTATACCCTATAAAGTATCATCAAGATCGGAAAAGAAACATTGAAGGCAACATTGCCATTTAAACTTGAATCTGTAGAAAAAGAATTAAAGCACAGCACTGCAATTTAAAATATTACACCATATATATTGTCAAAACATTATACATCTAATAATTAAATACACAAAAAAAAAGGAGGAAATAATTAATATTTGTTGTTGGTGGTGTTGCTTGAGTGTGTGTCTGTGTCTGTGTCTGGTTTGGTGTTAAGTGTTAAATGCAGCGCTTAAAAATTGCTACGATAAATACATAATTATCAAATTAGAGTAGTGTCTTGATGTGGGCTTCCTGTTTTGTTTGGTTTGGTTTGTTGTATTATTATGTATATGTGGTATTACTTTATAGACCGGGACTATCACTTGCGAAGAAAGAAGATGTGTGCATAAGCTTATGATGCTGCCGTGCTGGCGGTTGTTGTCGCCTTTCCCGCCTGTCGCGGCTGGAGGCGCACGCGGAAGCCCTCCTCCCGCTTTAGTATGATGTCCGCCTGCAGCCTGAAATCCGACTCGCTGAGGTCCGAGTAGACACGATAGTTACGCATTATGGTCGACAAAAGGATCTTTAGCTTCAACATTGCATACTTGCGACCTACGGTGAAATCAAATCGGTCAATACAAGAAACCCCCAAGATCATAGTTATTAACTTATATTATACAAAATATATATATATATATTTGTTATATATATAATTCAGCAGTCAATAATCACACTTAATACTCACCCACACAACTGCGGGGTCCTGCGGAGAAGGGTACAAAAGCATAATAATGTCGATTCGCCTGGCGTTCGGGCAGAAAGTTGTCCGGATCGAAGACGTTGGGATTGGCGTAGACCTTGGGGTTGCGATGCAGCAATATGGTGGCCACAGTCACAGTGGCGCCGCGCGGTATAACATAGGGTCCCGAGTTCAACTTCAGATCCTCCTGAAGCTCACGTGCAATTAGCGGCACTGGGGGGAACATGCGCAGAGTTTCCATTAGGCAACGTTCCAGATATTTCATTTCGAGCGTATCCTGGAATGTGGCCGGTCGCTGCGAGTCACCAAAGATGCTATCCAGTTCTGCAATGACGCGATCCTGTATATCCTGGTGAATTCCCATAAGTGACAAAAAGAATGAGGAACCGGCCGCTGTCGTGTCGTGCCCTTCGAACATAATCGTGTCCACCTGCTCTTTGATTTCGGTGTCCGTGATGAGTGCACCGCTTTGTGCACTCTCCAGCATCAAGTCGAGGAAGGCCAAACGTTTCTTCTCGCCTATGTCATTGTCCTCCACATCCAGATCGTCCTTGAGCCCAGCTGATTGGCCATAGGAGAGGCCGGCGACAGGACTAGACGGCTCCTGCTTGACAACTGGCGTATGTTGCTGCTGCTCACGCTGTTCCTGCTCCAATGCGGCCGTCTTCAGCTCGCTTTGTGCGAGAGAGCCGCGGGTGCCCTGCTGGAAGGCCGCCTTCTTGCTACGTATGACCTTGGTTGTGAGGCCGTGAATGATGTTCAGCAAGCGTCCCTGCTCCTTGTAGTAGCGAGTCAGCGTGAAGATAAACTCGTTCCGCAAAAAGATGCTCCGATGGCGTGCATGGAGTATATCGCACATCCGCATCACGGCCATTGCATACTCGAAGCCGGACTTATCCTGTGTCTTCTTCGATACGCCCATTGCGGTCTCTACAAGATGTGAAAAGAATGACGGGAAATCGGCGACAAATAGAGTCGCAGGTCCGATTAGCCAATTATCTAGCAGCATGCACAGTAGATGGAGTTTTGAAAAGGCAACGGGACCATAAGGAACGTAAGGGAATGATGTATAGGAATGTGGATTGGAAGTGGAATGCACTCGACTGACCCAAGCACCAATTTAACTTAACAAACACACAACGGACGCTGCTCCGCTTGTCTAACTGTAGATACAATGCGTAAATAGCATTCGCTTTAGATTCATATATGCAAATAATATGCCTCATACACTATATATACACTATATACACATATAGGCATATTTAGTAATGCTTAGTTCATTTGCATGACAGACTAACTCGATTTAACTTTCATATCGTTTATCAGTTTTCCACCAATGCTTTTATTGATATATCTCAGTCATAAAATGTATGCAGTATCTTTTCAAAAGTATTGTATTTCTTGTTATATATATATGTGTCAAGCGGAAATGAAAGATTTTTGAAGACTTAACTCTTGATATTTGCGATTACTTTCCATGAAAAGCGATTCAACACAAATCCAAAGCGATTTTTCATTTTGACTGCATACGAACTTTTGATGGTATTTCTTCCGCTACAACTGAAGAAAGTGACTCTGATTCGTATCTATATATATATGAAAACGCGTTGCATAAGCGATGAAATGCAAGTTTTTCACTTGCATTGCACGACTTTGGCCCACTGGCCAGCTGGCAGGAAAAACTTGTTGTGGCCACAAACACACACAATATGGATATAGATTATGCAATATGTGAACCATTTATTGTTTCAGTTTTTACTATATATGTATATATATATATATATATTTATGATAATGCAAACTGAAAAAAATGATTTATACAGTTTAGCAATTTGTTGTTGATATTGTTGTTATTTTATCATTTGAATTTTCACTCTTAATTGCTAATTGCTCGCTTGCGTCAGTGGAGCTGAGACCTGAGAATAGGCCTGGGCCCCGGGCCTGGGCCTGGGTCTGGGCACTTGATGTGGAACTCAGACAACTGCACTTGCATTCAAATTTTCCTAATTAAATGTTTAATGGCAGTGCGACGTTGTTTTAATTGCACTTGGCTAGCAGTTTGACTCGTTTGGCGCTGGCAATTTGTTGCAGTCTGATGCGCGCTTTTGGCAGCATTTCAATTATGGGCGAAGGTAAGCGCCTGCATTATGCAATGGCCTACAAATCAATCGGTCAGACAGACAGACAGACAAATATATATACTACATACATACATAAATGTGACACTGATCACTGACCACGGACCCCAAACGATTAGGCATCCAGTTAAACGAGCGGTTTCACTTATTTTGCTTGTAATAAGCCTTAAACGTGTTTAGCCTTAAATATATGACAGACATTTGTGTTGCACATGTGTTGCACAGTTAGCTATGCCTAACTAATGGTCAACCAAATGTGATAATGGCATTATTGTATAAGTAACTACGGTTAGAGGGTTCATTCAGATACGGCTCGAAGTCAAGTGAATTTCAAGTTGCTTTAGAGCACAAGGACCAAGAACTCATATAGCTGACCCTTCTTAGTATAAAATTGATATATAAACAGATTATATCCAAGACTATATCTTAATTTAATTTGTTGCTTTACTGTAAAAACTAAATATCAAGCTCTAGTTTAATTTGGTTCGATTTCAATTGCTAAATCACAATAATGCCAAATGACTTAATGATCTTTTAAATATTGCTCAGGGCACAGCCAGTTTTTGCGCCAAGGGAAGTAAGATCTTCTTGTGAAAGCAACGAAATTGTATTGTGAATCTGTTTGCAACGGCTCATTATTCCGGACTATACGGATTAGTTAGGTATTTGAAATAATTCGGATCCCGGGTCGCGTCTCTGTTTTGTACCTCATTGTCTACACACAAAAGAGGCAAACGGACAACAAACAAAAATTTTGATTTGTGCGAGTATGTGGGAAAATGGGACTGTGCTCAATTGTGGCATATAGCAGTAGAGATCGCATCTACAACATGCATATGTATGTATCTAAGCATGTATACATATGTATCAGTGTGTATGAGTATATTCGCTGGTATTATGTATTATTATGTATGTGATATATAACTATTTAGCATTTAATGACACGCAAACAAACACACACACACACACACACAGTCACGCACACACAAATCATGCAAAAAAGAATTAATCGGAATTAGAATCTGAAGTGCGGGTCAGTGGAGAGTACCGTTTCACTGACTATGTTCGTGTGTGTGTGTGTGTGTATGTGTGTGTGTGTGCGTGTGTGTATGTGTATGTATGTGTATGTATATGTGCATGTATCACTTACCCAATAGAATCTCCACAGTTGCCTCACTCATGTAATCATGACAATCAAATGTGCGTCCATCCTCCGCACGCAGCTTCCGCACCACATTGCGAGAGTTCTCGTTGAACAATTCAATGAAACTCTTTAAGACATTCAAATGGAATGTGGGTGCGATCAGTTTCCGATGAGCCCGCCACTTTTGACCTGATCGATACAAGAATAAATGACATTTAGATGGAAATATGGGTATTATTAGCTGAGATTTGAGCCATATCCGCATGTGAACACGTCGCACATATATAGTGATAAAAATAAACATAATAGAATTGGGACGATCAAGATATTCTTGCTTCGGCAGATCATATACTAAAATTGGAACGATACACAGATATTCGGAAAGAAGAGATCAGTAAATGAAGTTCGTAATAGGAACAGACATACAAACATATTTTGAACTATATTATTGACTGGAAATTAATGAGGAATCGAAATATATCTATCCGATAAAAACACTCACTTCAATATTTAATTTGATAAGTGTCTATATAAATCGGAAATTAGATTAAGAACGCAATATAAATATAAATTCAGTTCGTATTATAAGATCGCTTATCCTTAGATGATAGCTGTGATGTTTACGGAATAAGTGGCGATTGGGCTGACAAAATGGAAAGAAAAGAGACAACAATATGCGTCCCCTCTTTTAGCAATTCTCCACTCGTATCTCTGCACTGTTCTGTGCTGTTCTCTTCTGTTCTATTCGGTTTCTGTTTCGGTTTATTTATAGCCGCCATTTGTTAGGCGTTGTTGTGCCAACTGTCAGGCTTACAAATCGTTTAATTAATTTATGATTCCATAAAAGCACTTTAAATTGCATTAGTTAGTCGAGAGAAATAGCCAGAGAGAGAGAGTGCGAGATAGGGAGATGGAGATAGAGTGCCACTGATAGGCAGGGTATCCTTTCGGACTCTCTCCACGCCCACACACGAACACACACAAGCACACACTCACCTGTGCTGATAAGTAGACCATCGCCGAGCCAGGGCTTGAAGAACTTGTACTCGGATGCCTTGTCAATGTAGACATGACTGCTGAGGAGCAGCTCAACATCGCGCGGATCATAGATGAACACCACCAGCTTGGGCCCGATCCACATTTTGGCAATGTGCTCAAATGGTGTGCTCTTGCGTATGACTGTTTTGAAAACAGCTACAAAAAAAAAAAAATAAAAAAATAACCATAAAAAACAGAGCTGAGGTTAGTAGCCAGATAGAATTGAAGTTTATGGGGGTTGCCACCTACACGAAGCGGGTCCAATCACATCGAATAGATGGCCCACAATGGGCAGACCTCGCGGGCCCGGCAGACGCGCCGCTAGCTTGTTGAGATGGGCGCGAGACAATCGCCAATAGATGTACCAGAGCACCAATGTGGGCAGCAGCAGCAGATAGAAGACGCTGCTGGGCGAGCCCATTGCGGCGTCTTTCTTTAGCACCTCCATTGAGGTGGAGCACACACTCAATACTAGTAACTACTAGTTCCGAACAACAATAAAAAAAACAGACACAAACCCACAGACACAAACGCGAGCACACACGGCGACGGATGCGACGGGAGATGTGACAACGATTTAACAATCCGACTCGATGCTTAAGGCATTACACATGTGTGTGTATGTATACGTATACGCATATGCATATGTATATATGTATATTTATATTTGTATTTATATTTATATGTATATGTATATGTGTATGTATGTGTATATGTATTGACTATTCTATTTAGTTTCCTCGCTTATTCGCTTTATTTTATTTATTTGTTGTATGTGGATGCGGATGCTGTTGTTGCTCGTCGCTGCTTGTCCGCCGCGATACTGAGACAATTGCCTGCGAAGTGTCGAGCGCTGCTAAAAACGCAGTCACAAAAAAAATAATAATAACAGTAATAATAACAGTAAGAACACAACACAGCACAACACAAAAAAAGAGAAAAAAAAAACATAAATACAAAATCACAGTAGCGCCAAAGGCACAAGCACACGAGCAAAAAAGAAGCAAAACGAAAAAAAAAAAAATTGTATGTTTAAATGAAATATGGAATGGGAAATGGTCGCCCCAACGTCGCAAGCTCCGCACTGTGACTTGTGACTAGTGACTAGCTGCAGCCGGCAGTGCGACCGACTTTTATAGCCAACAACGTGGCAAGCGGCAACGAACTGACGCTGACCGACAGGCAACCGGACGACAGACTCGCAGACGCACAGACGCTCAGACCGACGCACAGTGTCCACAAAACGAGCGTTCAAGCGAGCGCCTTGTAGTCAACCCCAGCTTCCCCGCTGCATATGTGAAGTCTTAATTTAAGATGTCGCGCTCAATTTCGGACAGGCAGTGCGCCAGAGCTTTGAGCTTGCAAGCTTTCCTTCAATCATCATAAACGAACTGCAATTCAAAGCTCGCCGCGCTGATTTGTCAATTGACAACGTTCAGTCTCAGAGCGCTTGCAGCTTTATTCCTTATACACTCAGTGCCATAATATATTCAGATTATTTAGTCTGTTTGGTTTCGTTTATTTCAAAGGACATTTATGTATGATTATTTTTAGTAGTTGTTACGCATAGCTAACTTCCTAATAGTCTTGCAAAAAAAAAAAAAAAGATCAGTTTTCGGCATAATGAGTACTGCATTCTGATTGTAGCTAATGTACGAGGGTTGATTATTAAATATCCACTAACAATCTAAGTCTGTAACATTTTTATTTACATGCTCAGAGAAAAATAAGTACAAAAGTTCAAGTATAAAGATGTATCAAAACTGATACAGTCATAAATATTCTTGAATGAACTACCTTGGTTCAAGTTCAACGTATACTTCATATATACTTAACTGAGTTAACAATTTGAAGCTATAATTCATCATTTAAGATTCGCTTTTTCTAAATCAAGTTTCTGAATATTTCTCCTCATACACAAGGTCAAATTTTTTTTATGTCTAAAAGTCTGGTTTCAACGACTTTAAGAGCTGCCAGCAGAAAGTCTTCTCCATCTAATAATTATACTTAAATTTCCCGTCAATATGTCTTTTTACCAAATATGGTGCAGTGTCAGCTTAGAATTGTGGCATGCGTCACTTGAAATCGGATTATTCTTAGCATTGTGTGAAAAACGACGAATTGATCGACCCTCGTATGTGTGCTTAAAATTAACTATGTTTAGAAATTAGCTTATGGAAGTCGTAGGCTGGACAACACTAAGCAAAAGGGCTTTTACTTTCCATTGATATACACGCTTACATATAGAACATACAATTATGGGGGGAGAACAACATTCACAACTACTAATCAGTATGCACACATGTACAAACATATGTATGTATGTACATATGTATAACTAAGTACAAGTTAAGTGTATGATATTTGTTTTTTGCGCCTGAGCCTAAAAGTATGCTGTGAGTTTTTTCGATGCGTGGGAAGCACTCTTTTTAGACGGATGACTCGTAGATGACAATTTGTAGAACCTTGGGCTTGCTATTTTGCGCCTCCTTCACCTCCTTGAGTATCGCATTCGTAATGGCCTCCAGTGCGGCAATATCGGAATTGTGCTCGTTCTTCTTGTTACTGTTCCACTTGGGCATTGATACCTATGCGTGTGGCATCAATAATTCAACTGGTTAGTTCGTTTGTTTTTAGTTGGCTTCCTTAACTTACCGTTAACACTTTCTGCAATGTCGTATAGTCTAGACCCGTGCCCGCCGTTTCGCCCAGGCGCCGTAATGTCTCCGCCATTGGACCGGAAAGCTCCTGTAATACAAAATACAATTGTATTGTGCTTAAGTGAGAATGGAGGTCACTGGGTCAGCGCATACCTGCAGCTTGGCCCAGCTGGTCGCGTACTGGCGACGCACCAGCTCAATGATGGTCGACGTTAGCGCCAGGCCAATGAGTATGTACAGAGTGCAGAGCAGCATATAGTTGGGTTTCTCTGTGGGTAGAGTAAAGCAGAGCAAAGCAGGCAATTAGTTGGTTGCAATCACGACGATCCCCTCTCGCACGCACTGGGCACCAGATCACCAAAGCCAATCGTTGTCATGGTTATAAAGCAGAAGTAGAAGCCATCAAAGAATGTCCAGTCATCCTCCCAGAGCAGCAGCAGCCCGGCACCAGCTGCCAGATAAACGCCCAGAAATCCAACGGCCAGAATCGCATAGAACCAGGTTTTGCCAATGAAGTTCGTAAACTTCGGCTTAGCTGCAAGCGAGATGCATACCACATGAAACCGTTAAAAACATATTGCAAACAAGGCTTTCTACTTACTGGGCATGTGTGTGCCAAAGACGGACACTGCGCTGGCAAAGAGTCGGCCCCAGTCGGCGATGACCGTCAGTGTGAAGGGTATGCCAACGAGTGCAAAACAAATGCAAAAGACGCGACCACTGATAGTTACTGGCACTATATTGCCATATCCTATAAGAATTAAGATTACACTTAATACGCATAAGCAGCCATGTCAAACATGGAAGACAACATCTAAATTGATGAAGAAGCTACAAAAATATAATGGAACATCTTAACTTACGAATTTTAGTATCGCCTTACGATCAATAATCTCAAGCTGATAACAGGTAGCAAGGAACTGGGTATTTGTAGCCAAGAAATACCGCCCAAGTTTGCTATGAAATTGCGGTAGATATAGGTTTTTGTGAATTTTGGGGGCGTGGAGTGGGAGTGGCTGAAAAAACTTGGATACAAGATTCCTAGTAACTTTCCTTCCAAGTTTAGTAACTGTACCTTTTAAATTACTGGAGATAGAGAAAGTTACTACTAATCTTCGTTACAAGTTTGGCAACTGTAGATTTTAAATTGCGGAAGAAATCGGATTTAGGGAAAAAAATATGCTTTGGCAAAGTAAAATTTTGGAGGACGATCTTAGTAAATTACCCCCCAAGTTTCCTTGCTATAGCTCTTAAATTGCGAGAGATATAGGCTTCTATCGTTATTGGGCTTGGTCCAAGAGTTGTAATTTTTATCTACCTTTCAAATTTGGTGACTTGTAGAAGACCCCCTTTAGTCGAAAACTTCAGCCCTTACCGCAATGCCAATCATTTAACAAAAACAACAAATGCTACAAAATATATATCTTTCCAAACTTTGACATACATATGCCAATATAATATCGATAATCCCTAATATCATCGAGATCGGTAAGGAAACACAGCATAATTTTTGAAATTTACCAAAGCATGTGTACACACAAACATATTAACATACAATGAGTTGGTTGAGTTATTTTCGAAGTGTATAACTCATGAGTGATTAGGGCTTGGGTTCAGGGTATCTCCTTGTCGAACTCGCTCGCCTGGGATATTCGTTTTTGCTGACAAGTGGAGCACTTACCTATAGTGGTTAACACAGTTGATGAGAAGAACACAGCTTGGAGAATGCTCCAGCGCTCGTAGGGCTCTGGAAAGTCTTTATCGGCTATGATGAGCAGCCCGCCCTCGGCCGCCAGTTGTACTACCTGTAGGAATATGAAATGACAAAGGGCTTAAATTAAATCATCCGAAATCAATACAAATGCAAACTGATTGTGGTAAAGAGCTCTGGTTGGATTAAAATGGCTAGAGAAAGCTGGTAACTGAAATCCCCAAAGTGTATGCACATTTAAACACAAAAATCCACACCATAAGTATTACCAGTTGATAACAGGTAGCAAATAACAGGATGGGTGTAGCTAAGATATACAGATCTTTGAAGCCGATTTTTGTTAGTCTTTAAAATTGCGGTACATATAAGCCTTTTGTGAATTTTGGGGGCGGAATCCAGATCTTTGAAGGGTGTTTCAAATTGTGTGAGATATATGGTCTTATCGACTTACATCAACAGGTGTATTGGCTTAGGAAGGCGGAGTGGGAGTGGTCTGGAAATGAATTTGCATATGTATCTTTGAAAGAGATTACGAGCAAGTTACCTTCCAAGTTTGGTCACTCTTTAAGATTGTGGGAGATATGCGTGGGCATGCCCATAAAAAATTGTTATCGGTTCTTAAAGGCAGCTACCAGTACCAACAACCTACCAACCGAATTTGATGACTGCAGCCTTCAAATTGTGGTAGATATGTGGCTTTATCGATTCGCAGTTAACGATTTTTATCGATTTCCTAGTCCCCTAGAGGACGTAGCACTTCAATCTTGATACTTTATTTGATGCTGGCATAGACAAGTATATGTTCCCAGTTATAAGTTTCTATTTCTATTCATACAGGCGTACGGACGGACAGACAGCGTGAAGGACATTGCACAAAACCAATATAATATGATACATTTGGTATCAAAGTATAAAGACAAATTTGAGAACATCTTTTTGGAAAATTTCATTGTCCAACCTACCGCTTCATATTTGGCCAACTCGAAAGAGAGCAGCTCATTGAGATTGTTCACCTCGGTATTGTTCAGTATAGTGCTAATAAAGCGGTGTCGTTGTGTCTTCACCACGTCCTTCAGCTGCGTAAGGCGCTCCACCTCTGCTGGACGCTCCAGGTGTCGAAAGATCTGTGTCAAAAACATGAGAAGGATAACATAACAAGGCATTAGCATTTAATTAAATAGCGCACAGAGCAGAACAGCTGCTTCTGGCTAGATGAATATTAGTATTAGGGTATTTAGTGCCTGAGTGGGGTATGGGAGGTCACACTAATGGCATCCCTTAAACTATGATCAAATGTGTGTGTGGCGTTTCTTTGTGTAATCTATTGACACTTGATTGATGAGCAGGCCACAAATTCATATTGTTCTAGACACTGAGTCTGTCGGTCTTATTGCTCTCGTCTCCTTATACACCGTAACCTTTGAAATACCCATTATGGGCATTTGTTTTTACTTAATTATACTTATACATGTACAGTGGCTCGAAGCTTATTCGGATCAGTCTCAAAGAAAAAAAGTAATTGTCTGCCATAAACTAATCATTTATTATTTTTCAAAAAATTCCAACGTCCGATGGTAGGTACATGCTTTAACCACCAAAATTTATACATGACCCCAATAAACTGGGGTTTCCCCACCTGCTAGGTAGGATTATGTAAAAATGTTGCCTACTTTTAGGAGTTCGTTTCATTTCGATCAGGTACATTATGGACACCTGGGTGCCATAAAAGGTCTAATTTTTTCCCTAAACTTGAGTATTTTCGGTATAAATAGACCAATCCTACGTAGTCAGTTTAGTTTTATCCTGCATCTCGGGTGCAATAAGCCAACAAGCAGTATGGACAAACAGACTACCATTGCACAACGGAAACTCATCCTGGAACACTTCCAAAACGGATATTCACATCGCCAAATGGCTGAAATGGTCAATCTGAGCAACTCAACTGTGTGTAACATCATTCGGCGCTTTGTCGACGCAAATCGGATTGAGGGCAAGGGCAAAAAGGCACCAAAGAAGATTTTAACAGAAGAGGAGGAGCACACACACTATATGTGTAAAACTGTTCTTGAGGCACTTGAGGCAGGCTTGCTATTTTTAGAGGTGAAAGAGGAGATGGAGTTACACTGCAGTCGCCTTACAAGACAATAGGTTTGCGTTGACAGGGGCTGTGTTTGAGTCAAGTAAATGGCATTTACAGTAGGTTCATGAAATCTTATGTAGAATGAGTGCAATGTTAAGCTCGAGCCCAATGGAGTCCAAATGCATTCCATTATGTAAATATCTGATGCTCTAAATAGATATTGGATGGCCTTTAGAATTGGACTTACCAGCTTCACCTTTACTACGACTTATCCAAATATTAAAAATAACAAAACAAAGGCAATCAAATTGAACAATAAGCAATTAGTAATTTCAGCAAATGATTTTGGTTTTCGGAATTTGATTTTTGATGTTTAAGAAGAAGCGTTTAAATTTTTCGCACACAATCGTAATAAATTTGTTTAAAATGAAGTACGCGCTTTTGCTTAGCTCATCTGTAGTATTCTAACACACTAATGAATGCTGATGACGTCAAGTTGTGCCTGACGTATAATCACATGACCTCTCATTGCTTATCGCAGGCGCACTTATTTTCATAATCTGCTCAACTGGAACTGCTCTAAGTGTAAGGTCATGTCGGTTCATCGTATCACTCCGCATGTTGTTAGTTACACGCTCGATGGGGTGCCACTTGACTGAATTAAGTAAATGATTTAGGTTTACTCTTTGATCACAGGTTAAAATTCGATAACCATATTAAATTCACTGTCAACAAAGCTTTTCAACTTCTTGGTTATATAAAGCGTTAGTCTAAGGAATTTGATGAGCCTTATACGACCAAGATACTTTTCACTTCTCTTCTCTTATACGTCCAATTCAGGAATATGGATCTTGTGTGTGGTCTCCACAATATCATATTGGAATCTGTGCAGAAGAGCTTCTTACTTTGACAGGGGTGTACTTCCTCCAAACACCAATAGGCTGCTTCTTATCAACCTTCCCTCCCTAACTAATCGCCGTGTTATACTAGGAGTTTTGTTCCATCTAGATCGCCTCGTTATTTCTTCCCACTTTCCCTTAATCGCTGTACTACTAATTATTCCTTGCATGAACCGTTTCGAGTACTCTGTAATGATTATAATAAATTGTACCATATAATCAATTCAGAGTCCTCCATTTCTATAATTAAAAACTCTATTTTAAATGCCCTATCTGGTGGACTAACTCTTCCTAACTCCTACTAATTATTTTTGGTCTGATTGGGTTTCTTCTGGGTTTTCCCCCATTCATGCAACAAATGTTGGACCATTTTGCATTTACATTTTTGAAGTTTTTGTATTTTTTGTGTCGACTGATCAGTCGTTGACTATTAATACAATAAAATAAAATGGTTGCACAAATTGATGTGCGTTTTACTGCATATATGTACACATGCACATGTACATACATATACACGTATATACATATTTATATATACTACATGACGATTTGTCTAGCATTCGAAATTCAATTGAAATGTGTCAGACAGCCATTTCTCTTGCTCGCGCCCAACGACTTACATTAAGTGTCTTATCCCCCTCACAGACACAAGTTGCCCCGTCGTAGAAGGCACTTGAACAGCAGATGTGAGTACACTTGCCGCAGATAGGAACAATGGGCAACAATTTTATTTCTCTGTGCAAAAGCGAAAATATCTACAATAAAATGTGCAAATAAGCTATTTTTTTTGGAAACTTGTGTAACTTTGCTACATATCTCCCCACAATTTTGAATCCATAGTCAAAAATTTTGGTTCGTAGGTTGTTGGCGATGGCCTTCAAGGATCCCTTGTATTTGTAAGCTATGACTCCCCTAAGAGATCGAGAAAAAATATTGGACCATGCCCACTCCCGCACCCAAAAACGATAAAAGCATATGTCTGCCGAAACTTAACAGCTATCGTCACCAAACTTGGAAGGTAGATTACTAAGATCGTACTCCAACATAGTTTTTTGGTCACACTCACTCCCTCCTCCAAAATTCTCAACATTAATTCCACGCACGCCCACTCCCAACCCCAAAAATTTCCAAAAGCTCATATCTCACGTAATTTAAGACCTACAGTTAACAAACTTGGGAAGTAGATTACTAGGAAGCCTGTATATTTTTTTCAGCCACGCCCACTCCCACCCCCTAATTTCACAAAAGCCTATATCTACCGCAATTTGAAAGGCAAACCTCGACGGTAACTCTTGGCTACATCCACCCTGTTCTTTGTTATCAGCTGGTATTACTTATGGTATCAAAGTATTTCGCATTCGGTTGCACTCGAGTGCAACGTTCTCTCTTTTTACTATTTATATTTTATAGCAATTAACCGTTATGCCCCTAATTTGTTCAGTGACAATCTTTAATAATAGCATTAAGTTTTGCTGCCACCCATTGCAATCAGCCCTCGTCCTTGCACTTGGTTTATGATTATTTCTGCACATATTTGTCGTGCTACGCATTTGCGTAATTAGCTTTTCCTTGGCTCACTCAACCAAATGACGGCGACAACTTGTCCGAGTTAAAAAGTTCTTCGCACAGATCTATATGTTTAGCAGCAAGGACGACAGCACACAGCAGACAGGACGACAGCACACAGCAGACAGGCGTTAAATCAAATTTAGAGCTTATGCCCGGCACTCGTCGTTGTACACTGTGGCGTATACGCAATGCTTATGAGAACTTCTTGTCGACTCTAGTGCTGTCTCTCATTGTCCGTCCGTGTAATATTGTTGTGCTTGCGCATAAACTATAATAAATCTCAAACAGACTTTGGATGAGATGCGCTCTGCAAGGAGGAAAGTATTGTCTATATTCGAACAGAGATGGCCGACATACATATATGTATATATATAGTTTAGTCCAGGCTAAAATTTAAGTATAAATTGTCAACTTTGTATTTCGGTTATTCTAAGATTTTTGCTCAATATACAAAGGTGAACTCTTACCCTTATCACAGTGACTGGCCAAAATATTGGTTGGGTACTCAAATCATAATATCCCTGACAGACACGAAGGATTTCTGACTTTGCGGAGGTAGCTAGATTTCAATTGAACACATTCGCAAATTCCCTTGAGCACACTATATCTTTGGAGATTACGTCAAAACTATCCATGTTTGCTTAGCTTGTGCATTTTTGTGGCACTGACTCGGACACTTGACTCCACGTAAGTTGGCAGCTGTGTTTTCTTCATAACACGCTTAAACCAATTGACAAAACAGGTGAGAGTCCATTTGCATGCCACAAATCACTTGACACACGCAGCGCCACGTGCAAGAAGCGTTCCCCCACAACGCCGACATATGTTGCTATTTAGCTTACCACAGGCCAGTAGCTGGGGGCATAGCGGCAGACTACTCAACTGGCCAACGAGCATGGATGTGTGGTAAGCTAACGACCACACGGCGTATGCTTCATTTTCCGCTGATATTAATTTTCATTAGAATGCAACACACAGTAGTAGGTTTTGTTCATCTCGTTGTTTTTAATCAAAAGCGACAGCAGCAACATCAACAACAACAGCAACAACAGTAACAGTTATATTCGCAGCAATTTATCTTCATTCAACACAAACCAAACAAAATCCTGCAAATTTTGGCGCTATTTTAAAAATGATGAGCGCGCCCATTTAACGTGGAAATATCTCATTTCCGCTCTTGTCTCCGGTCTAGGCCTAAAAGTGGCATAAAGAAGCCAGCCACGCAAATTGATTGAGTGTATGTGTGTATATAATATATGTATGTTACTATTATTATTATAATTGGGGGAAAAAGCTAGCACTGCGACCTATGAGGTCTATTGTGCCCTCTTACTGAGCCTACAGCTCTTCCATCAATCCCAACTCCTGCACGAATGCTAGAATCTCTGTTGGGTTGAGGGTTTCTATATCCTTGGGCCTCATGACATGCTGCCCTAGGATGTTGCATCTTTTCCTGGTTAAGGCGACGCATTCTGTTAGTATGTGCGTCGAGGATTCCTCCTCATATCCGCAGAACCTGCATACATTGCTACTGCAAATACTGAACTCGGTTAGGTGACTGCTCAGTCTACAGTGTCCTGTGAGAATTCTGAGTCTATTCTTCCCCTGGGATATCATTTGCTTAAATCGCTTTTGATTATAGCCACCTAGCAGACTTCTGGCTTGTCGGAGTCCTGGTGTGTCTACCCAGCTCCGTTCCCGCATCAGTCTGTCTTCATCCCTGATTTGTAGCCGTATTGTGCCACAATACGGTTCAGGGCCTAATATATGTATGTTAGTAGATACGCATATACATATATGAGTATGCTTAAAGGCAGTTCAAGCCATTTAATTTAATGCAACAGAAAACAGCCAACAAGTAGTTTACTTTTTTGTGTACAAACGGGCAATGAAGAAAGCATTCAAGTAAAGCAATACATTAAGTCATGAAGAACAAATAAATGACTCTTAGAACAGGATCATTTTTATACTGCCCGTTATGTTTTCTCTATGTCCTACTTCAAGGTAGACAGCATTTGTAAATTTATAGTATTTTATTGCAACTTAATTCCGGATGTTGCCTGCCTCCAGCAGTAGCAGCAGCAAACAGTAATCCAAAAGTGCGTACGTATGTTGACGGACCTTGACCAAAAATATGTCAAATTACAACCGAAACAAAGATGCTGAACCAAACACAGATGGGTTCTGGGCCTTGAGCTAAGCAACTATTCCGGCGCAACCTGCCGAAATGAAAGCCCAAAGTAAATGCGAAAAATATGTTCAATATATCTTGTGCAAAATGGGAAATCTACATATAATCGCTGATATATCTTGTACCCTTGTTCAGGGTTTCTTCAAGTCACGCTCCCTCGTCCACCATAATCGAAGTTGTTGTTAAGGAAAAGCACATTAAAATAGATGATTAGTAATCAACTGTGAGTGAAAATTGCCAACTTGTTACTTTGCTCTGGTTTCCGGGCATTTTAGTTTTCCATATCAATGCCTCTCCTTTTCCCTTGCCCCCCTTTCCAAGTTATGTGCTTTGAGAGCTGCGGGGCGCTTTTATTATATGGCTACAAATCATGTACTTGAACTTTGTTGTTTTTTTGTACATTTGCTTATTTTTGTTCTACATATATAAATCGCTGCCAGCTCATTAAATTTGAGTAGTGATATTCGAGTGGCTTACACTGCGAGAATTAGAAGTAAGTAGCTTTAGAAACTAGAATATTAACTCGATCTTACACATTGAGAAAGCATATTTACATTATACTTTATGAAATACTTAAAGATTGATGATATGAAGTTCACGTTTAAGAGGTTGAAAAAAGTGCAGCAATGAAAAATGTGACCAGGAGAAGAACAGCTCCGTATACAGTGAGAGACAGCTCAAATGGACCAGAGTCAAAGAGTAAAAGTAATTGCCTGCAACTTATTTGGACCAGGTACATTGTGGATACCTGGGTGCAGGTGGGAAAACCTCAGTTTATTGGGGTCATACATTCATATTGGTGGTTAATACATGTACCTACCATTGGTTTTTGGAGTTTTTGAAAAATAATGAATAGTTAGCTTATGGCAGGCAATTACTTTTTTTCTATGACACTGGTCCATTTGAGCTGTCTCACTGTATGTTCAAGACTTAAGACTGGTTTTATGGATTGATCTTACTCTCTGTATATACAAATTCCATTTTGAAGAATACTTGTTATGTTAACCGTGGCAAATAGCATATTGTTGATACAATCTAAAGCGATATTCCGGCTTCTATCGGTTGTCGGCAGCTGACCTAAAACGTAAGCCATTAAATCGAAAATAAACGGGAAAATTGCCGATTTATGAGCACGCTGAACAGCGACCCCGCTGAGAACCCCCCGACTTGAATTTTTTTAGTACTTTGCACTTGGCACTTGGCACTTGGCACAGTTATGCATAATTGTTATGAACCACGAAGTATGGCCAAGAGCATAAAAAGATGCCGCATGAAAGCCACAATCTTCCCTACACAAAAATCAAAACAAAAATCACAAAAAAATCTGGTAAGTAATGATTATAATGTACGCCACTCCTGTGCCATCGCTAATTAACAGATCTGAGTTTTGTTTAGCCATTGTGTCTGTATTTATGCTAATGTCGCTCGACCCAAATACACAAAAAGCAGACGGCAACTGGCCAACAACAAATTGATTAGTCCCTGAAGTGCCGAGCATGGAATACCCTTCCATACACATACATTCCAACTCCAGCGGATCTGTATAATATTAACAATGTGCGAGTCAATCGCTGTCTAAGGTTGACATTCGACGATGATGAGCCTCAGATAAGGGGCAACTTTCGCTGCAAGCCAGCTGAACAAACAGCCACACAATTACTTAAGATACCCAGCATTTGAATTACTAATGGGTATGCTAGAAGAGGCCAGAGCGGCGGTCATCTTATCATACTCACACACCCTATCTGCACTTACAGAACAAAACTAATTTTTTATATTTTTTTTCAGAGTTGAGCCCAGAAGGTTGCTTCAAATAAATTTCGCTTTGAGTGGAGGGTATTACGCAGTCCATCATACAAGATTACAGCTTTCACTCATCTCGTATGCGTTGATTTCCCAAGGACCAAGCCACTCTGCCCGTATCAAGGGAGTCATTCAGGGTGGTGTTGTTATTTTTCTTGCTCAACACTTATGTCCCATATATGCCAGAGTAGCTCAATTAAAATTCGTGTTCAATATGGAACTGGAATCGTTGAAACCTCGGGCAAATACCACAAAGTGAACTCCCCTCAGGCTTAATGCTTGGGCGTTTAAATTTCACACTTTCATGTCAAGTCGGTCGAAGTCGCGTGTCCTGTGCACGTGACCAAGCATTTTACCGTGATACGAAGACGTTAAGTAAAAATCAACAATAATCCGCGGAGATTTGCATGCCACCACAAGCGACAACAGTACAACAACACGTCACCATACCACTAATCAGGTCAGGCGCATAAAGTAAGCCAACCAGATTTCTCTTAAACAACAACTGGTGTGTACACTATGACCTCGTCAAAAGGGCCTTACTGTTAGTTTCTATATCTAGCTGCGCATGGTAACATATATATATAGGGAAATCGAAAATGTTGAAGTTTTATAGGTGCAGGCAGTATCCTCTGTGCTGTACAATCTCCACTACTACTATACATGTGTCTTCGTAAAATGCAGGGTATCTACCGATCGGGTATGCTCATGAAAAGTGTTTTAAGTTGCTCAATTAGTGACATACATTAAAATATGTATTTATATTTTGAGCTGCTTTGCGTTTTTCACATTTGAACGCGTGCAAGCCAAATGTGGCAGCTACCCGGCCAAGAGATTGGTTCTGCCAAAAAGGATTTCCGTTAAATTGCGTGCCACATGAGACGGCTAACACAAAATACGATTCGCAGCAATGTCCACAACGATGCTCCTGCTGCCCAGTTGTTTTCACTCAGCATTTAATGAGGTGCCCACATTAAATGGGTATATTGCCAAAGAAAATCACATAATGAAATATCAAGCAAATGATCGACACGTATCCATTTCAAACACCACCTCCAACAACAGCCACTGACAGCTAACACACATATTTGATGTTAATTATGTACTCTTGGCAGACGTCCAATTGGGGGCGGGGAGCGCGGGGATGCGACTTTTAAGCGAGTGACAGAAACCCGCTATATAGATATGTATTTACATAAATATGTTCAAACATATGTACATGCGGACATTGATTGATATTTTGCCGGTTAAGTTTGCCTCGACTTGTCGTGGTTAGAGTTGATATATATGTATATAGTTGATATCAATATCATTTTGAGCCACTTTGGTAGACAGAAAAATGTTCTTAATAGCCGATAATTGTTTTCGTCTTGATGAACAGTTGGACAAATATACCATATATTTATAATATCACAAATGTATATGCTCAATATTTATGTACGCTGAGCAAAAGCACTGCCATATTTCGGGGGTGTTAACCAACTTTATGGAGGGATAAAAACGATGATGTTTAAATTGAATTACCATTACTACCTAGTTTGAGAAGGTAAGCCATGTGCCACGATAAATATTTATATATACATCGAGTTAGTAAACTCGAATCAGGTAGCTAACTACTGATAATATCTGCAACCAAAGGCTATATGACTATTTATCACGAAGAGGTATCACAGTGCACCACTTCTGTATGGATGGATGTATTCTGCAAACTGTGGTGCCCCATGTCGACAAACAATTAGTACTTACTACGATATATAGTGCCCTCAATCACTAATAAGGTCTAGGGGATTTATACACTTATTTATTTGAAGAAATTCGTATACAATATCTTGTGCTCGAGCGAAAACAATGAATTGTTGTATCAAGAGCAAACAGTATTATCTACTTAAGACTCAAGACCTTATACACTCAAGGGCAGTTGTTCATAAATATATGCGCATCTTGAATTAAAATCTGGTAAAGGTTTACAATTATACTTAAAGCCCTGAAATTTACTACAAAAAAAGCAAAATATCAATCAAATAAAATAAACGCTTGTCATCAAAGTTGTGTGGAGCGGAGCGTTAAAGCTACGCTGAACGTGCATTTAAGTAATAGCACCAAGAACACACACACTCAGGCACACACAAACACAGCTAAACACACACATACACGTACATAGAGCGTATCATCAATCAACGCCGCTTCGATATGCAAATACTGCACGCAACTACACATCGACAGCATTTTTAGGGAACTTTACTAAATGTTGCCGGCAGAGTCCAAATTAAATTGCCAATGTGGTTTTCGTGCCGTGAAAGCCAAAGATTGGCTACTGCAAAACAGCCAAGGAGAGCATACACTGCACGCGAGCATTGTTGTCGGCTCAAAGGAGCCTCCTAAGGTATATGTTGATATCTGTTGTTGTTCTGGTCTCTTTTGATTGGCTACTCCTCTTGTAATTGCAAAGAATTTTGGTGCAGGAATAAAAAAGATATCTTCACTTTCACTATTTTGCTATACTTATCGAGGAAGAAGAAGGAAAGCAGAAAAAGCATATAGTAGCAATAGTTCAATGTTGATCTTTTACTCTTAACTTAAGAGTATGAACCAAGTGTGGTACGGATAGAACAGTTAACAAAAAAGTGTGTCATACACGAACTCAGCTTTCAAGTGCAAATTGTATATATGATGGGATCCAATCTGGCTGATTCCGATTTATTAAGTGAGAGTCGGGCATATTTCAAAGTTTCATCAACATACATTTAAAAGTGAATATCTAGTAGGTATACAGACATATACAAACATTGCTATATTGACTTGACCATCGATACTGATCATAAATAAACAAAACAAAAAATAGATACAGATATAATAGTTAATATACAGATGTTGGAGGCATCTGAGGACAAAGCTATCATGCCCTCTGCAAAGATATCATTTAGTGTTTTTATCATATATGCGACAGCCTCACCTTGATTCGCGTAATACTACTCTTAATAATCAAATGTACCCATACCTTGGACTGTATACCATCGATATTTACATATAAATATTTATGTTTTCTTATGGGCCTCTTCCTGCTGCTAAGTGGGAGCAATTAGCCCAACTAGAACAATAACTTAGCCAGCGGCAACCACACTAATCATACAAGACCACAAACCACACAAACCACACAAGCAACCTTGACACGCCAACTCCCCATAAACTCTTGCACTTGGCTTTGATTTCGCTCCAAATATTTTCGACTCTATTTGGGTTTTATTCGGCTTGCACGCCTACAAAACGCCCACACACGTGGCAGACCGTGGACCGCTTAAGATATAATAGCACCTCTGTGTGTGTGTGTGTGTGTGAGTGTGTGTGTGTGTGTGTGTGTGTGTGTGTGTGTGGGTGTGTATCTGGGATGATATGCAAATTGCGAGCACATTTCGCAGCTTATTATTTTACAATAAATTGTGAAAATTATTAGTGCTGATTTTGGAATGGATAGTCTATTTTTTGCCAGTGCCACAATTACTAGCAACTAGCAACTAGCAACTACAACAACAACAACAACAACAACAAATAATTTACAAATTATTTTTAATTTCGTTTTGTGCTGTGGGAACAACAACTGGGGCGAAAATCAAATGAAACGCAAACATCTGCAGAATTCTTCAAATTTATTTGCTCGCCAACAGATAAAAACAACTACAACAACAACAACAACAACAACAACTTCCATACACGTGAAATATGTTAAATAGTTGTACGTTATTTGTTTTCTTTGTTTTTGTTTTTTTTGTTTTTTTTTTACTTGTGCACTGCCTGCGTGCTGTGCCAAGGCCCATGAAAACTCAAGAATTACTCATTCGCCGTATTGGGCGGCAAATTATAAACTGAAATGAAACTTGCGGCAAAACACCAAAAGTGCGGCAGGCCTAAAAAAAAAAAATCGATAAAAAAAAAGGTAAAGCACGGCAAGTTATAGTGCTGCACCGAACTGTCTGATCGTCTAACTGTCTGTCTGTCGATCTGTCTGTCTGTCGATCCGTCTGTCCGTCTGTCTGTCTGTCTGTCTGTGCGTCTGGTTGTCGCCTTTGCATATGAACACGCTGGTGTTTCCCTGGAGAGGCAAGGTAGAGACAGTAACCCTCTGCACTAACACTTAAAGTTAAACATACTGCAAAAGTCGAGCAAGTTGCAAATGTCCATTATGGTGGCACAAGTATTCGATTTAACAGATTGTTAGCTTGTTACTTTACTTGCAAACTGAAGCAATTTACTTGCAGTGTAGCGTGTAATACTGCGCCAACGGACTCTCCTTTTCCTCTTTGAAATTTGAAAGTGTAAAAAATTGGTCGGCAACTGTTTACTTATGTTCTTGTGTTGCACGTAGGTTCGGTTTGTGATCCAATCTTTAGAAAAGTCATAGAAGCCACATTTGCTGTTGAATGCTGGTGCGGCAGTATATGAAAAAGGAGCAGGCTTCGGGTCAAATACTTTCTTTTATTTCGGAGTATAAATCGTGTCCAAACCCAACCTGTTTATATGAAAACGTTGTGTGAATATCCACAAAATACGCACAACGTTTCGCATTCTTGCAGGCGATGCAGTGTATAAGATGATGACTAAGTTACTGGTTCTTCACCTTGGAACCAATAGGGCAATAAATCCCAATGGCTGCACTCGTTCGGGATTTTATTCGGAAAAGAGGGGTCCATTAAATGAGGTGTAAATTGCTGCTGGCAATATGCATAGTTGAAAGGCCAACGATCTGAATAATTTCGCAGACGTCACATGAACATGGCAACTGAACTAACTGAACAGACGTCGGCGTGCACAATGTCTGAGGAGGGCGGGTGCGGAGGAGTTGGAGGTAATAAATTCATTTTCTATTTATAGAAAATGGTACGCGAAGAATATAAAGAATTTCCCCAGTGAGAAAATGCGATAATTTGTTTTGTTGGTCTTTCAATTTTGTTGGCGCCTTCTGCACAAATCTGTCCAAGATCTGTCACCTGGCCGTCATCGGATAGTTTGCTAATTCATACGGTTGAGGTGCCAGCTGCTGGCAGGCAGCGTTATCGATGCGACATCCCAACATGTGTGTGTGTGTGGGTGTAAGGGTGTAAGGGTGTGAGGGTGTAAGGGTGTGAGGGTGTGTGACTGGGATCTGCATGAATTGATCAAGTTTTTTGTTGCGTGTTCAATGCGTAAATAAATCGCTCAACGGCTCTTGACCGACAGGCAAGCATCAGAAGGAGGCAATGTCATGTGGTTGTTGTTATTGCTGCCAAGTGATTTTATGACTTACAATATATACACATACATGAATATGTACGAACGTATATGATGTCTGTTGGCCTTTGTTTTTTGTTGTACATACATTGAGAATGTGCAAACTGACAGCTCGGCCATCGATTTGTATGCCTTATGCGTAAAGATTGACCCACAAACCAAATAAAAATCAAAGAGCAGAACTTTATCTCATGCTCACAATGCCCGACCATTGCCCTTTCCACAATAATTATCTGCGTAAGGCCAACATCCCCCCGCCTCCTCACCCCAATGTTCACTAATACACTTAAACACTTTGTAAAACTATTTGGCGACCATCGATGGATGTGCTTCTTATTCACACTTTGGGTTTGTCGATCGTCATGGTTGAGTCACTTGCTCGTATTCCTCCCTTTGACATGATTGGAATTTGTAAAAAGGACAAAATGTTGGATACCAAAAGTGTTTTGTTAAACGACTTGACCATGAAATGGAGGTGAATTTTGGTTTCGATGAGATTGCTCTTTTCCAGGCAAGAGTTACACGTCAATTGAAAAGAGGGTTGAAACAATAAAATGAATCTACCATTGCAGCAGTTGGAGGATTGTCACGAAGGATTCGTTAATGTGGTGGAGCGCACTACTAACCAGAATCCTAAAACTTAATATTAGATAATAAAATGAAGCTTTTTATCATCTACAATTTGAAAACTAAAACTAGTCCAAACTGCAACACATGAAAGTTAAACTGCAATTATATATGTAATCACTCATACCTCGCTAAACGGGCGCTCTTCACACGGCATTTGGCTGGAACGGACCTCTTCAATTAAGGCACGTTTTCGATTTAAGGCCTAAAAAGTTTTGCTAAAGTTGCTCGAGGCATTAACTGAGCTATTAGCTGTTAGGCAAGACAAACAATGTTGGACAATTGTTTTAAGCCAGGCCTGCATCTGCATGTTACCATTCAATCATCGTCTTTAGATTAAATCCATTTAACAACCATTTTTTATGTATACATACACAAATTTGATGTAACATGAAGCTGTTATTTGATGTACATATGTTATGTATGTATTTTTGATTCAAATGAGAAAATGAAATGCATTTTGAATACATACATATACGTACATACATCTACCAAAGATCTAGAGTCTTATATGCTCGTCTTACATTTTTCATACGTAAGATTGCAAATATGTCAAAAGATATGTTTACTATATGCTAAGTTATTGATGTAAGTGTAACCAATATTTGCCATACAATTGTATAAGCAAAAGTTCAACTTCTATAAGTTAATTTTGGACTGGTAGTAGTTTACTTAGTTGAATGTATAAGTAGTGTGTATAAGTAGCAGCGACTTGGTGGAGATTAATGCGGTCATTTAAAGTTGCTATTTGTATCTTGGAGGCATTTCAATTTGCAGACGCGCCTCACCAAAAGGTAGGCAAACAACTGAAATGACCAACGACGGCCACAATTAAATGACCGCTTGTCACACGCTTAATGCGCGCCTGGCGTGATTTCCTGTGTGTGTGTGCCAGTCTCTGTGTGTGTGTGTGTGTGTGTGTGTGTGTGTGTGTTTGTGTATAGCTTTCTCTCTGGCTTTTGGTCAAAATCAAAACATAAACATCCGGACCGTTGCCGTGCCTAGTTCCTGGTATCATTTATGGGCATGGAATCGGACTAATATAAAATCATGTATTTTTGCTCCTGGGTAGCTCATTTCATCAGATAACAAACAACACACACACAGACACATACATATACATATATGTGTGTGTCGTCTAATTGTCTTTTCTTTTCTTTATTTACTTTTAGCCAACAACTTAATTTTTTGGCTTTGTTGCAAAAGGTGGCTTTTTCCATTTGACACAGCGAATGTTTTTCCATGAGATGCGAATCGATAAAGCTGAGCAATTTACAATAGCAACGCCATCAGCTAAGTGATGAGCGCACACAATATATATGTTAATTCAAATTATTTATAGGTAGATTCCCGCGACATAATGATAGGCCTTAGGTCTCGCACAGCCCTCGCATACCCCCATCTTTCATTCCGCGCCATATGGAACGTGTGATTGCGATATTTGAGATATGGTTGAAAATCCACTTGAAGCTCCACGATATGTCACAGGCAAGCCATTGGGGAGCGATTAATTAATAAATACTAAAAAGAGGAACATAAACCAGATATATGCTGATTGCACACAGACGCAGAGCTAAAGCTATTAAGAGTTCAGTCAGTTTTGATCAGAGCAAAGTAGGAAATTCTCGAAAATTCAAGAATGTTTTTTTTGTGTATTTCCTTGAAATGTTAACTTAACAGTTGTGATTATAATGCACCTTGTAATGATTTCTGAAGGGGCTGCAGAGACGGAAGTATAATCTCCGGAACACTTCTTCTGTTTCTGCCCTCCATTGGCCAGGAAAATACTCGCTATACTAGGAAGTCACTTTCTGTCAAGTCTATCACAGTTAGAGAATATGGTACCGGAAATAGAACTGGTTGGATTAACCCCTGATTGAGACTCACACGAGAAATGAAGTGAAATCCATACGGCATCACATCGGGTCAATGATGGCCTATGTGTGTCGACCTTATGTTCGGCAACCGTCTAACCTAACGTAGCCTAACAGTTAGCAGCATTTATGACTTCAGCTTAAACATCATTTCTTTATATTTATTATCTTCTTTCGATTTAAGCTTAATAAATAGTAAATTGACAATCTTAATCTGGAATTTTGCAGAAGTGTTCAAAGATGGCGAAAGATCCGAATGTCCCTTTGTTTATACAAAATATAGAATGATTTGTAATCAGAAGTGGCGCTTCTTTGTCATTCACTTGCAACTCTCACACAACATGGCATTTCTATTGTCTATTGGTTGTAAATCGAAAGCGTTATCCAGTATGCGATACACATTGGCAGGGCATTCAAAGTTGGCATTGGCCATTGGCCAGGCTGATTTGCCAAAGATTTCACATACGCAACGAGCAACAACAACTCAAAATCTGCTGCTGCTGTTGCTGCTGTTGCTGCTGCTGCTGCTGCTGCCGCTGGAGTCAATGATGAGGCCACATTTTATTTTTGGTACTTGGTACCTGTCTGAGTCTAGTTAGGTTAATAGTGTGCTGGAGAGTGTGGACGACGATTGGCTGCTGAACATAAAACATATGCTCACAATTTCAATTCGCATTCAAATTCAAAAACGAATTAAAGATTTCATTTACTTTTATGATCAATTTGGCATAATTGCCCAGCTGTAATTCTGTTATTTATTTATGTTGTTGATTTACGGCAATTGCTCACTGATCAAATACAAAATAAAAGCCCATCCACCGACAAGGTGTTAACAACCTGCCAATCGAGACCTGGCCAATTGCTCGTTTCTTGGCCGAAGGTTCAGTTCAAATGAGTGCTCATGAATCAGGCCCTGTATAGACAACCAGTTTAATTGCAGACACGTTCAAAATTCAATCATAAATCATTATGTGCGAGTGCTGTGCAGTAAATAAAACGTTGCTGGATAATGAAATCGGCCTTTGAATTGTAAAATCGAAGCCAATTTTAGGTAGGTATATATAGGATATATATCTTTGTATAATAGTTGTTTGGCATGTATATTTTGTAAGGGATTCAGCGAGAGACTCAAACATCGAAGCAGTTTAAAACGATGCAAATGTCTTAATTGTCAAGAAGATTTGTCAAGCATATGATATATGTTAACTGTTATTAGCTGGCATCGGAATTTGCAGCAGTGGATTACGTCCGATTGCAACGTACTCACTCTTTTCAATATATTTTTACATACATACAGATATCAAATTATTGTGGATGTCGATATATGGGATATTAACAATGCTTATGTCCCTTTTGCAAGTCGGATTCGCTGCGATATATGTAGAGACTGCTCTACTTACACTATATAAGATAATAACGCATAGCAACAGAAGGCCGACAAGATGTCATCAATATATCACTATTGAATGACTGTAGATAAGTGTTACACATCCAAGACACTCACTCGTATGTGACTTGGCCAGAAGTGTTGTCCGGAAATGTACAATTATCGGTGCTAATGAGCGTGACTGCACTTGGTTGTAAGCGTCGCTGGCGATGCAGTCATGGATGGATATTGACTGCATGGAGGAGACCAATAAACGACGACGTCATTGGCAAAAATTGTAAATGTTTAGACAAAATTATTTAAATTTGTCTTAATGCCCAAATACACAAACAAAAAAACCACACAGTCATTGGCGGTTTGGGTTGCGGCTGCGGTTAATAATACATAGTGCATCCAGTAGCGGTCCAGCGCGCTGGAGATATATGTGAAATGTAACATTTGTGAAATCTATGGCAATCGAGCGATTTAATGCATGGGCGTTGGACAGGAGGATGGCAACGACTTGTGGGTGTGGCAGTTACGACAGACACTTAAATCATCAAGTACATTCAAATTTTATGTTTTAATTATGAGCTAATTTTTACTATTGCCATAAATTTGGTGGGCTGTTCGTTCGCAAAGGCAAACAAAATCAAATGCTGATCGCTCAGTTCCATAACAAGTTTCTACATTGTTGTTTGCTGGCATTTGTAATCATAAATTACAATTATTTTGAACATATTTCTTCTTCTTGATTTAAGTATGCAAATTATTTGGTGATCATTTGTGTGTGTGTGATCAATCGATTGATGTAAAGTGGTTAAATGAAGTGCTTACCAATCCGCCAACGCCGCAATAGATGGAGAGCGAGACGAGCAGTCCGATGTGATTTAAGGCTGACTTCCATTTGAGTGACTGCCAGCAGGCCTTGTTGCGACTCCAAAGGCCGCCACCATTTTCCACCGCATCAATGCGTCGATCCAAATGCTTCAGCTTCTCCAGCAGCTCCGTGTTGGCCTCATCCTGCGATTCATAGTCGGCTAGCGAACGGGCCTTGGCGGGCATATTTCACAATTTGCACACTCGCGTATCTCGTCCGGGCAACAATTCAATTAACGGGCGACCTGCGCCCCTCCACTTAAGCTGCCACGGTGCATTGCAACGTATCTCAATGATTATCAAATAAATCACAATTAATTTGTACTTGTTCGCAAGTGCAGTTCAAATACGCGCAAACCAAAAAAAAACAACAACAACAACAACAACGACGTCTCGTCTCAAATGCGGCTGTAAGCAGCCAGCGAACAGCTAAAGGAGCTGAAAATCAAAAACAACCGCTCTCGACGAAGGCCAGCGAGGCGTATGAGCAATGGGAACATCAATAACAGCAACAGCGATAACATTACGCATTTAACATAATTCTTGGCAAGAACAGTGCCATTTTGAGTACAACAGCATTTTCAAATTTACAGTGAACGTTATGGGCCGTTGCCTTCAGTCGCAAATCCCCATGTTAAATCTCAAATTGGCCACACTCCCGGATCTGATTAAAAGTCCTTTATTCAACATCAAAATTGTATTTTATTGCAATATATTTTTTTTTCATATTCTTTTTGAATGTTTCAATGTTTTTACGCCCATCTATTTTGGATACTTTAATTTTATTTTTCTGAAATTCCAAATATCCATTATGGATATCTTACAAGTTATGTAGACACTTATTCAATCATACTCATTCTTAAATAATAACTAAATTGGTATTTAAAATAACAATTGAAAATAACTTAAATGTTGAAAACAAAAAGTCTTATTTGTGATTTGGATGCCTCGAAAGTTGCTCCACACTTCCAATGGCCCTAACTTTATCACAACTCAACTCAAGTCCATCATCATTAATAATAGTGCTTTGGATTATATATCTTTCTTCAATTGAAGTGTGTCATGGTATTTAGACATTTAAAATGTAACTCTTTTTTTTTCTCTCCCACTTTCGAAACCCTTTACATATATTACATACATATTTTGTTCATTTCTACTATGTCAGTTCGACTTACAGCTATGTGTGTGTTTGTCTGCAATTGGTGGTTGTATGTGTGCGTGATGATGGTCATGTGTACACCTAATCTGCATATCCCTTGCTCAAGACTTGCTCAGTTTGATGAAAATGTGAGAGCTCGCGTAATCAGAAGAGTTGTCGATGGAAGCATTCAGGCATGCAAGTGAAATTTACATCATAATATGTTTATCATTAATGAACAATCATCGAAATTCCATCTAAAGTACGTCAGTTATATTTACAGTTATTAAAAAAAAATCCAGAGTTGATTTTGTGTTCGCTTGTGTTCTGAAATATTACAAGTTACGTTATTATGCATGCTATATGATTGCCCAATTTAGGGAGCTTGTCATTTTAAGGATCGCGGACTTAGAACTCTCGACAGAATCGATCAGGTGTGAGCGGGGTATGTAGCAGGATCTCTGCAATCTATACACAACATATGTGATGAAATATAAATATGTAATATTAAACTATGTATACATTTCTTAGTAATTATAATCAAAGATTGGTACTTCAAAAAAAAAAAAAAAACAAATATATATATATATATATATATATATATATATATATATATATATATAACTTATATGCATTAGCAGCGTAAATATTTCTACTGTTAAAAAAAACATATACATCGATTCAATCTGTGCGCTTGGTGTTGTGAATCTCAACTTGTAACATATTTCGAAAGCTCTTAAGAATATATAGATATATATATGTATGCATATATATATTCTTATACTGATAGTTTTTACAAGCAAATTTTAAATAATAATACATATGTGTAGGAAAAAAAAATATTTCTTGGTGAAACAGATTTTAAATACTATGCGCAAAACGAAGGAACTAGAAAATTAGTTCAAGTTGTTCAAGTTGTCGAAGTATCCGAAGAAAGTTAAGCCAAGTATTCGTGTATTCCTGGTAGGGAAACCAATCTTATTAGTAATACACAGCATGAATCAAATAAAATGAAAGACATTCTTAATTTATATTAGGTATTAAGGACACACACGCACAAGCAGAACATCGCTTAGAGCGAGACAGCGACACGTCCGTGTATTTCTTTGTCGTAGACTGCTTCAGATTCCAATACCGTCCAGGGAACCACCAAAAGTGCAAGCCGGCCGTTGCTTAGTTAGGAGTCGAACTCTGTCAAATGGAAAAGAACAATACAAAATTACCAGATAGCTATAGTGCTCTAGTCGAAAGTGACTGACATATATATAGATATATAAAGATATAAATGAATAATCAGATATTAGCAAATTCGAAATCAGTCGATTATTTGGGGGGTTTTTTTTTAGATGAATATATCCAATAACTATAACAGTCTTCCGACATAAATGGATACTGTTGGATGAGCAAAGAGACAAGCAGATGACATACGCACCCACAAAAAAAATTCATCGTCATCCAAAGTGGGTATTTCACCAATCGGCGAGCCTATTGATATGTTGCTGTTGTTGTTGGTCGTGGTGGTGGTGGTGGTTATGTTGTTGTCGGTGGTGATGGAATTAGTTGTTGTTGCGTTGGTGGTGCTGTTGTTGTCGGTCGTGGTGGTGGTTATGTTGTTGTCGGTGGTGATGGAGTTAGTTGTTGTTGCGTTGGTGGTGCTGGGTCGCTGGCTGCTAGCTGGGCTGCTGCTTGCTGAGCTGTTAAGTGTGTTGGGTGCAGCGGGCGGTGTCGAATCGTTACAGGGTGTGGATGGCGTACTGATTTGGCGTAACGGTGAGGCTGGCGACGGTATGCGGTCTACAATATGCAATGTTTTGCGGCTGCCAACCGTTTCGGTAGCCGACTTGATACTGTAATTTGAATCGGGGGATTCTAAGCGGCGTAGCAGCTCCGGCGTGGTTTGGCGCGATGTAGGAGTGTACAGATCTCGGACATCTTGGTCAGATGTTTGTATCTCCAATATGTCATCAGATGATGTCACATCTTCTATGATGGCGAGCGCGAATGGAGATACTTCTCTTAACTCAATGTGTCCAGGCACAGTTGTCGGCTTTTTCAGCTCCGGCGTCGACTCTGGATCCACAGCATTTAGTCCAGGTCCAACAGGCTGCGGTTTTAGTTTAGACTGTTGATGCTTACCCATGTGCTCTGCTGGCTCCTGTTTCTCCTTACGTGAAGATAATTTCTCCTTTGTTGACGACTTTTTCTCCCTAGCTGATGACTTTTGCTCCTTAGTTGAAGCTTTTTGCTTTTTAGTCAAATTTCTCTTCGTAGATGCTGGCTCTGCTGTGTCCTCCTCCTCATCGCTCACTGTGGTGGTCGACGAGAACCGTTTCACGGGATTTGAAGTGCGAGTGCGCCGCACACCGTGCGCTTTGTTATCGGACACATCGTTCGGCACTATAGGAAAAAGACTTGCTTTAGTGTGGACAGGCGGAATTTTGGACAACGCTTGAAACTTACCGATATACTCGTCACCAGGTTCGTTGTTAGTAGGCTCATCCTGGCTGTCCTCGATGCTGTCCAAGCCAGTGACTGCAACGCTTGTAGACAGACGCTTTTGCAATTTGGGTGGCGGCCCATCGATGCAGGAGGATACAGCACCCCGCTTATGCGATAATTTAGTGCGACTGGATTCCAGTGGCATATTGTGCCCAAGGTTAATGTCCTCAAGAACATTACCAGTGGCATCGACTCGTTGCAGACGCGTCGGCACTGAATAGCACTTGTCTCCACCAGAAGTGGATGAAGATTCGCGCGGCTTGCTGCCTAATATCTCTACTGCTTCGCTGAACGAAACAGACTTATTTATACGCTTCGGCAAAGAGCTGGTCAAGTCCCTTATGCGCTTCACCTTCACCACACAATTGAAGAAGCGCGCACCGTAGCGGCGCACCATTTGTCTGCGGACAAATGGTGGGCGGATGTTTTTTGGGCTGCGCATTAGATTTGGCGGTGGTGAGTCGACTCGGCTTAATTGCTTGGAACTGTTTTGCAGTCTGGGCACGTTAATGTTAAGAGCAATGTGATCCTTGTTGCTCCTGTTTCTGTTCCTGCTGTTTGGCTTCGGTGAATTATTCGACGACGAAGCTTCTGCAGACTTGCGGGGCCGACCGCGTTTATTTGATTTTTTTTGGGATAAGGTTGCTGTTAGACGGTCAATCTTTGATTGGGTCAAGCGATTGATGCGCACAACGCACGGTTTGATGCCGATCTGTTGTTGATGCTTTGAAGGCAACGGCAATTCTGCAAACATTTTTTGTTGAGCCTTCGTCTTGAACGGCATTGGCTGTGGCTGGTCATCCTCACCCGCTTTATCGACATCATCGGTACCATTCCCATCATTCCCGTCATTGACATCGTCGTCGTCGTCACCATCACCATCATCATCATCATTGTCATCAATCAATTTAGTCTCAATTGTCTTGGAATTGGCATTTTTACCCAGGCTCAATGTCATATTTCCGTCTGCTATCAAAATTTGTACTAAATATTTGCCGCTTCTGCGATTCTCATTTTTTGACTCACCCTGGCGCTCCGACGACTGTGTACCTCCAACCTCAATATCGTCGTCCGCCACTTCTGCAATTGTATTTATGATTAAATTATTTTAACTGATTTGTTGCCACTGACCACTGCCTGCACGTTCCCGTACTGTCTTCGGTGGCAGTGCTTTGCGCACCATATTAAACAGATCCATTTTGTGTGCTGAGTATGTGTGGGTGGTATGTGCAGCAAGGGAATACGCCAAACAGACAATAACAAATGCTTAACAATTGATGATTGAGTCTTGAGTATGCGCTTCTGCCGTCGCGTCTATTTGCAACTTACCTCAGCTGCAACAACCAACTTTGACAAAAACTGACAAACAAAAAAAAAATTCAAGCAATTTTTACTTTGCTAGAGAGACGCGGTTGAGTTGTAAATTACAATTATCCAATTACATCCAGACGAACATAGATATATGCTTAAAGATTTGTATCGGAATTAACGCTTTTCAATTCATTCACCGCAGTCACAATAATTGTCTGACACAAAAATTTATGGAGACCAAAAAAATTTTAGCATCTACTTCATGCACAACGACGCCGTTTAGTGATGTGATTTGAAATGAAGCATCGATACAATAATTTAAGCAGCCCGATTTATTCGGAATTAACTCGATAATCATTTTTGACGCGGCAATAATTAGCAATCAAATGTGTTGCATTTGCGGTACATATCGATATGCAGCTATCGCATACCACCATCCAAAGGGAATAGTTAAGGACCACATTGCCGAAATTAAGAAACAGGCTGGCAAGCTTGGCGAGGCCCCAACTTAAGGTGACCACCTTTACCGCAAGGTGGCGTTTTGTGGGTTACGGTGAGTTTTGCACATGACAAAGAAAATCGAATTGAGGCTGGTCATGTCTCTTGGCGGCTGAATTTACGTGTGGCGCGAACAAGAAGAAAAATGTCGGATCATCCACAACAACGGCCTGGATTAGATCCACCGGATATAATTTTGTTTGCAGCGACAAGGGAATCCCTCAGCGACTTATTTCTATTCGGCATAGGAAACGCGCCTGCGCATGCTCTCATTTCAAAATGTGATTTAATATGCCCGTATTGATTCCTAATTGAAATTCAAAATTGAATTGTCGTTTGAAAATGGTATCGCCACCTAGTGGCATGTCTTTGTACTAAGTAAGCAACGCCTGGTAATAAATTATAAAGAAAGATAATCAGTTGCGAGTCAGCTATATGGAGAGGAGAATCGCCGGGAGCATGAAGTTGATTGATCGTCAACTCCAAGTAAAGGGCGATGGGCCGATAATATCCGTACAGGCCCATTGCATATATAGCAGGACGCTATCCGCAACCCGCATGGTGGCCTCAGCTCAGCCCCATGCGAACCATGCCACAAGTTCTCAGATCAGTATATATATATATAGTTATAAATTAGCATTTTTATTTACTTTCATTGTATAACTGGTTAATTGCAATAAATATGATTTTGTACAATTTGTTGGCGAATTTTTGCAAGCAGCAAGTCATTGTGCAATTAACAATTGCTTGGATTTGATTTAATTTACGTTTCGTTTCTGAGGATAACACCATCAGGACTAGCACAAGAAGTTTTGCCGGCTCAGCATATAAATATGTATATAATAAGTAGCAGTACATACAATAGCTATATAAACACATATAGATAAAAAGAATACTTTGCGTACACAGAGGCGAGCGGTAAGTTAATTCATTAAATTGGGCGGCGATATTAAAAAAAAAACGGCTCTAAAAGAAAAAATAATAATAAAACAATTAAATACATTATAAAAGTACAAACATTTGCTGCATGCGAGCGCGTGTGTTCGTGTGTGTGTGTGTTTTTTTGTATAAATTGCAGTCCAAAATTGTCATGTCCGGCGGCTACACTGTCATGGCACCCACAAGGCTTTCTTAAATGTACACCTTGAATGCACTCCAGCCGTGGAAGCACTTTGTGAAGCGTCTCGATTCCTTGTTCTTCATCGTGAGGAAGAGCTTGCGCGGCCGCTCCGGCTGCTTGATGCGCATATGCTGTATGTAGACCTGAGCGGATTTGTATGCCAGCTTCACCTCCACCTCGCTGCAACGCGGCCCCATCCAAAGGAAGACATGCTCGCCATTGTCGAGTATCATAATATCGTCATCGGCCAGATCATCCTGACAGAAGTCTGCACACTTCTCGGCCACCGTATAATAGCCCCGCTCGTTGGAGCAGCGAAACAGTCGCGTATAGTTCATATATTCAGCATCCGTGTCGTATGGCTTGCGACCTCCGAGCGCTACCCAAAAGAAGTTCTCCGGCTCGTCGCCCTCATTGAGTATCTGTTCGTGTATATAATTTGAATATATATCCATATATAATGACATTGATTGGGATGGAGTTACTCACCTGCAGGCTAACCCAGGGACTGTTGAACATCTGCTCGGCAACCTCCTGGATCAGTTTTGCCTCCTCGTTGCATGCCTTACTGCCCAGCCAGACGTACACAATGCCCGACTGTGACTCGTCATCCGTTTCGAATGGCACATGAAGTATATAGCTAAGGGCGAGGCAGATCATTAAAATACAAATCGAACCGGTTTATCAACTCTAATCCGGTATAAATGGTTTTGTGCAAATGTACGTAACAGGCAGCAGAAAGTATCTGCGACCCCATAAAGTATATATATTCTTGATCAGGATCAACAGCCGAGTCGATATAGCCATGTACTGCTGTCCGTCCGTCTGTATGAACACGCGAATCTCAGAAACTATAACAGCTAGACAAATGTGGAATATATGTAGGTTGTCATATATCCGGCGCAGATCTAGTTTGGTTAAAAAGGGTATAATGGTTTTGTGCAAATTTATATAAGAGGCTGAAGGAAGCATATTCGACTCCATAAAGTATATATATATAATCTTGATCAGAATCAACAGCGAAGTCGATGTAGCTATGTACGTCCGTCCGTCTGTTAGTCCGTCTGTGTAAACACGGGGATCTCAGAGACTATAAGATGCACAAGATCGGATAAGTAACACCCAAGTAATGGTTGGTAATCTATTCTCATATTGATATCATTTATATCAGCAGTCGCAAGCATTTTCGAACGCATGTTTGAGAAAGAGATGGCATGATAATCGCCGCGAGCGTCAGTATGTTTTTGTGTGTATTCTGCAGAGCCCCGCTACATGCGTGTATGTATGTATGTATGTATGTATGTGCACGTGTTTGTAGCCAGTTACTTCGGATCAGAGATATTGAACTGAATTGTATTCAATGCAAGAAGAGCACTTTACTGACTCAGTTTTCAATTTTCATTAGTTGTATTGCTCATAAAATGAATCATTGGAGTAGTAGCAGGAATGCCAGACGCTACAAGAGGGTAAAGAACTTAAAATGAGGGGGATATATGAAATAAATTGGAGGACAAATTGCACACAGAAACCGGAAAGGTAAAAGCAAAAGTGAACAACTCACCAAAATGCCGAGTTAAGATGCACTGCATCCGGCTGAATTTGTATGAGGCGTGTGGTTAAGGCACCACCATTAGAACGCAAATGGAAGAACTCAACGGCTGGCTTGCCATCGGGCGTTAGGGATTTGTCTTTGCGTTTGCCCGTGTGAATGATAAACTTTCGCTTAAAATGCGACATAAATTTGAGGTTCTCCTGCTGTTGGAAGATGCGCATCACCTCCAGCTCCTCACCGAACATGGCCTTGAACTTCTTTTGCAGCGTAAATGTGAAGGTTAGCCAGCCCATGTTGCCGGCATTGCGTCCCTGCCAAAAATATACAACACACTCGATCTCATCCTCGGGCGGCGCAGTCTGTGATTTGCTGTCCGCTTCCGCATCAGGATTGGGATTTGAATCGGTGCCGTTCTGGCCAGCATCGACATCGACATCAACAGGTATGCAGTAGCGACAGAGGAACACATAGCATTCACCGGTATAGAAATGGCCTAGCTCCTCCTCGGGCAAGCGCACAAACTTTTTGTTCTCGAGCACAAATGCCTCCATCATCTCGAGATCGTAGTTCCACTCCTCCTCCAGCTGTTCGGCCTCGGCCAGCGGCATAGCGTTCTGGCGTGGCATAAACAGCGCAGCCAGATCTGTGCGTGTCTCCTGCTGGCGGGCCCACTGCGTCAGATTTGCGCCCGTCTTGGCCACCGATTTGGCTGTCCTCGTAAAATCAACAGCCATCACCTCATCCCATCCAGGGAATTTGGTGCGAAAGATTTGCATTTCATTGCCCTCGCTGACGCGCATGACGAGCGCACATTCCGGCCGCTCCAGCATATTAAAGAGCTCGCGGCTTAACTTAACGGCGGCGGCACGGACCAATCGTGTCGACTTCTTGCCAAACCAAACGAACAGATCCGTCTGACAGTCGAGAATGTAGACATGCTTGCTGTTGAGCAGTGTATGGCTTAGCTTCTGTTGCGGCAGCTCCACCTGCGGCAGCTCCAGATAGCCCATGCCCAACTGCACCTGGTAAAGTCGCGGACGCACTGGCGCATAGTTGTCATCGATGTGCTCTTCGATTGCTGGCAAATCGGCCACCTCCTCGGGCAGTATGTCGAATGCGTCCCAGAATTCCTGACACTCCTCGCCCTGCAGATCAACGAGAATGTCGCATTTGTTTTTCCGCTCCGTCTTATTGATCTTCTCGGCCATTAGGCGCGCCTTGGAGTTGAGCGTGTTCTTCGAACGTTTGCCCAGCCAGATGTGGATGCGGGTGCCCACATCGAGAACAAAGGCGTGGCGCGGATCCAGCGATTGCAGCACCATAGCAACGGGCTCCAAATGTATGCTAGCCCCATACGCATGGACCAGATATAGCCGCGTTATGTGTATCATCTCTTCGATCGTAAAAAAACCGGTCGCAGTACGTCCGCCCTCGATGTAAATGATCTCCGTGTCGAAGAGGGCGAGAAACTCATCGGATTCATCGCCCTGCTCCTCCCGTATGGTGCGACAACGGGCGCCCAAGTAATTGCGCAAGTTCACAGCATGGATGGCGGCACAGGCGCGCTTATCGAGAGTCGCCTCATTGCCTATCCAAAAGTAGATCTCCCAGTTGAGTGTGTGCAGCTCATCGAATTGCGTTTTCAGGACAATGTAGCAGTCAGCCTCATAGAATTTACCATGTACCACATCCTCGATTTTGTTGGGCAGAAAGTTCTCAATTTCCCAGATGGTTAGGCCCGGCAATTGGCCATCTTCTTTTTCAAAGAATTTTGAATAGTCCAGCTGTGGCTTCTCTAGCGATTCGTCCCAGCGTTTTGGCTTCAATGATTCTGTTGTCACTGCATCGCCATCATCCTTATTCTTATCCTTGGCGACATCTTTCATGCCCTTGAGCACCTTGGCCGCATCCTGCCCACCATCCTGACCATTCTCCGCACGTGGCCCACGACGCAATCGAATCTTTCGTGCCGTCGCATCCTTCGGCGTCGATGTAGTCGGAATTGACGGCGGCACAACGGCCCCAGCCAGACGCAGTTGCGTCTGCAGCGAGAAATCAATGTTATAGAACTCAAGACTGGTCGCCTTGCTCGCCTCACTCGGCTTCGGCGGCATCACCAGCTCCGGATTGTCACGCAAATCTAATTGATCCAGTCCCTCCAGCAGATGTATGGCATCCGGCAGTGTGATCAATCGATTGCTACTCAAATTCAACTGCTTGAGTGCACCGCAACGGCAGAGTCCTTCGGGCACCATCTCTAGCAGGTTGTTGGCCGCCGAGAAGTATTCGAGGGTGCCCAGCTTGCCAATGCCCGACGGTATGCCCTCAAAGTTCAGTTTGTTATCATTGACAAAGAGGCGACGCAGCCGGGACAACTTGCAGAGGGCGGCAGGCAGGGCGACCAGCTGATTGCGGGACAAGTTGAGCGATTCGAGACGCTGCCAATGCTCGAGGTTGGTGCTCAGCTCGTTTATCTCATTGTCGCTGAGATTGAGGCGAACGAGGGTGACCACATTGTACACGCAATCCGGCAACTTGGGCAGTGCATTGTGCGATAGATCCAGCTCGACAAGATTGGCCAAACTATCGATGCTGGTGGGGAAATTGAGCAGAGTGCGCTGCGTGCAGCTCATGTTGAGCACCTCGAGACTCTGCAGCGAAGGCAACTGGCGCAGCTGGAACAGCTCCAGCGGATTGTGAGACAAGTCCAGCGTCTTCAGATTTATCAAGCGTCGCGTCTGCGGCGGCAGCGTTTCCAATCGATTGTGCGATAGATCCAGAAACAGCAGATCAGTCAGATGGATGAAGAGGGCGGTGGGTATGCTCTCTATTTGATTGGAGCTAAGATTGAGCACAATCAAACTCTTGGCACGCTCCAGGCCTTCGGGCACCTCCTTCAATCGATTGTGCGATAGATCTAACGTGGTCAGCTCCTCCAAATGGAAGAGCTCGGGCGGTATTCCGCTGCTCTTTAAATGATTATGACGTAGATCCAACGAACGCAGGCATGTCAGCTCCGTTAGCTCGCCAAAGAGCTTTTCCAGGTGATTGTGATTCAGGGATAGGTGCTCCAACTTCTGCAGGTGGCCCAGCTCCTCGGGAATTTGATGGAGCTGTGTGTGGTCCAGTGTTAGCCACTGGACCCGCGACATTTGCCGCATCGAACTGGGGAATGTTTTCTGCAAAATAAACAAACAAACCAACATAAAATCGCGATATTCAATATTTTTTTTCCTTTTTTTGTTGTCCACGAATGTAAACAAAAGACAATAACTACGCTGCCTATGTCGCAGTCGCAGTAACCGTAAACGTCAGCAGCTGCAGCAGCTGAGCGTTGTACGCTGATGACAAATTCGCAGTGAATGATTAGATATTTTTTTATTTCATTTTTTTTTATTCTCTTATTTGGAGCAGTGAGTGAAGCGCTAATGATTGCGGGGTTGACCCGCTTGTGCAGCTGCAGCAGCTAGCGGCTAGCACTTAATTTAGCATTTGCATTTACATTCCGCATTTAGCCACACAACAACAACAACAACAACAGCAAAAGCAGCAGCAACAACAATACTTACGCTGAAATCATTTTTCGTAAAATCAACGCCGCGAACGAACGGTAAAACACTCATCCTGGTTATGTTGTGCACTCTGCGGCTGCCGCTGCTTCTTCGTCTTCTTGTGCGAGAGTTGTGAATATCATAAAATTAACAACTTTGCGTTACGGACACGAAAACGGACACGAAGAAAACGGCTGCGAGCCCTGTTCTTGTTATTGCTATTTCAATGATTAAGTGCCTTTGCCTATTCTAGAGATGGCAAAACTATCGATATTGGTATCGACAACATCGATTATTATAACTTGATATTTTTAGAAAGACTGCAATAGTTTCAGGTAGATTATGATGGAATATATTTATCGATATTATGTTATTTAATTTGCAAGTGCCTTTTGTGCAGTTCCTTGTTTTTCATATTAAGATGTCGTATTTTATTCGTATTATCATATGTAGATCTACCGTTGGGGTATAAAGTATATGAGTCACTCAAAGAAATCAACTTTGTGCAGGACGATATCTAACTCCTCAAACATATACCCACGTATGTTGGCAGACCGTAACGGACCGATGTCAACAGGTCAGAAACAAATCAGCTAATCAGCGAAGAGTCAAATGTTGCTTCGGCAAATTGATAACACTGCAATTATCGAACAGGCAGTGATCAGTAATCATACGTAAGCTGTGGCATATATCAAACCTTAGGTTTCTTTGTAAACATTAAATAACTGTGCCTAGTTAGAAACGACAATGCAGTAAAAAGTCTGATTTTGTTCGAACCCTCAACTTTCATCCAATCCAATTAGATTATGCGGCCAGTGTGTACATTCGTGTGGGTTGTAATACCGATAATTTTGCCTTAAGTAGGTACACACTGGTCGTGTGTTATTTTGAGGGGGTGGCAAAATGAGCAGCATTTAGCGCAAGTGCACGGAAAGGACTTCAGTCTCCTGTTATCCTGTAACTGCTAAGCGAACCCTCTATGGAATATCAACATCGTATGCATATTCTAGAGGGTGTGACCAAGTGAAAGTCCAATAATTTTCATACTTCTCTCAGTCTTTGGAATGTGAAGTTCCTGCAGGACGTTTGTCTCGACAACGTTGCAAGTAGAAATAAAATAAAATTAAAAAATAAAATACCTACACATTTACAAAACAATTTAATTGAATTAAACACTAATCGAAATGCGAAAAGCTTGTGAAATAAAGTGCTACGCGGACTTTTAAAATCCCGTTTTGTCGCTTTGTGGCAAGCAAAAATTTAAAAGTAAGCAGGATGCGAAAGCGAATGCGATGAACGCCGAGGTTCAAGTCTTCAGCTTTGTTTGTTGTGAAAAATTGTGTACCCATTTGCCGAAAAAGGGGAGTGTTTTCTTCTTTCTTTTTTTTTTTGATTTGGAATGCGCTGCTCGGCGCTGGTAATCAAAAATGCCACACGCAAAATAAATGCAAACTATTTAAATGCACTCAATCACACATTATGCATAAATGTGTAGTGTATGTGTGCGTGTGTATGTCTTACACACACACATACATCTAAATACCATGCAGGCTCTTCTACTTAGCAAAGCAGCAACACTATTCAAATCCTAAGCAACAAAATTGAAATCTCAAATTCGTGGGCGTGTGTGTGTGTGTGTGTGTGTAAGTTCCAGCCCGTGCCCTAAAAAACTATTCTATCAAGGATAGATATTTGAAATATATATATATATATATATATATATGTATATATTTATATAATTATGTATATATATATATATATATATATATGTGTAGAGACACACACATGCGTAGTGGGCGTGTGGGCTGCTGATGGATGCTTCAAGCAGAAACTGTCAAATGTTGCATTTGTCCCTTTTGGGGTAAGAGTGTAGAAAGCCGCAACTACAGCTAAATAAGCGCAAGATGCTGCCCTGAGTTCAGATAGCTGGCTGCACTTTGCCTCAGATGGGTCTGGGACGAGGGGCAGTTTCTGGGGCAGGGGTAAGCGCGGCATTTACCAGTTTCTGCACAATGCGGGACTAAGCATAAGGTATAAGGAAGCAGAGTGAACTTTTAATCAATAGATACACATACACACACACACACGTACAGAGATCCCCGGACCAGGAACAGGAGAAAGCAACAATAACGGGAGCAGCAGCAGCAACAACAATGAAGCGCGCAAGTGGCTGAGAGAGGTTAGCGAGAGAGAATTAGTCGGAAAGAGAGAGAGCAATAGTGAGTGCACTGTGAGAGAGAGAGTGACAAAGAGAGAGAGAGAGAGAGAGAGGGCCTGGCCATTAACTTTTGTACCGTTGCTCGTGCTCTTACTCGCACATGTACTCGTGCTCCTGTACTCGTATTTTGTCCCGTTTGCCGTTTTTGTTGTCAGCCAGAGCAAGCACAAGGAAGAAGAAGACAAGTGGACAAAATTGCTATTGCGCTGGGCAGCCGCAGCATCAATAACAGAGAGCACATCACCATGAGCGGAGCGTGCGGGCCGAAGCTGCGATTTAAGGGTGTGTGTGTGTGTGCGTGCTTATGTTCGTGTCCTCATAGGGAGCCGTGCGAAAAAAAATGGGAATAGGAATCAAGTACGAAAGCGTTGCACCGACAATTTTTAATTAAAGTTTTGCAACATGCCTCATTTTGGGCTGCAAGCGAACGCCCCCCACATGCTTCTTTAATAATAAATTGCATGCTCTGAATACCCAAAAAAGTTCAAGTGTGTAATAGCTCTGCTAGTGAAAGGGACAAAGTGCTCAAAGTCGACTCGAGTGAATCTTGTTTAAGGAACTTTATCTCATTGGGTTATCATGTAGCAACGTTGACTTGTGCTGTTGCTGCCTGCCTCATTTAATCTGAATGGAATTGTGAAAAGTAATAATGTGATGAACGTGATAACGGTATTTTTTTTGTTAACAGACTTGGAAAGTGCTTGAGAAAAATTGGTGTTAAGACCTTTTCGCTTTATCACAGCTAATAATACGTATATGTACATAATGTACATGTGTGTGTGTATATTGCATACACACACTATGCATCCAAGTTGCGTTCCATATTCGTGCACACCCACACACACACACAAACCACTGTGTATGTATGCTGGAACGTGCCAAACCACGCCTAAAATTTTTGAATGAGCTTCATCGATTGCGTCGTGAACTAATTGTGCTTCCTTGCTGTCACAGTGTGCAACAATTTTATGTCAAGAGTTTAGAACTCTGTCCCCCGAGCACGACGACGACGACGACGACGGCGACGACCATCAGGAGCAACGCACTCCACTCCGTTTCCATTTCCATCTAAAATCTGCGCAGCACTTCAATCGCTTTACAAACGCGAAAAAGGACCAGTCGCTTAGTACGCATTAGACGTATTGAATCCGATTACCAGGATGGGCGACTATCACGAGTTCACGGATCAGTACAAAGTGCCGGTGATAGCCAAGCTGCTACATGCACTGCCTCACTACAACATCACGTTCCACAAAATCAACAGCACTTTCCGGCCCAATGATGAGATCTATCTGGAGGTAAGCTCACCTAAATTTTTCCTACAAATTTTAAATGAAGAAAAAACTATGTAAAAAAATATTAAATACACATGGGAAAAAGGTGTTGTTTAGCATTAAAGATCAGTTTTTAGCTAATGATGACCGATTGGCACTACTTGAGCTTGTATAATATAATATATTATCTTATAACCCATATATTTGATTTAATATGCTAAAGTGTATCAATACAGTCTTCTCATTTCTATATATATATATAGTATCTACTTATTTTCTGCTTTATCCATTCCTATTTATATATACACAACTTTCTCTTCTTCCACATAGAGCCTGGGCATCCTGGGATCGGTGCCGGCAGCACTGTTGATTGTCTCGCTGCTGGGACTGCTATTCTATTTGATGACACGCTGCTGTGACCGCAAACCGCGTCCGGCGCACTCGATAACCAGCCTGAAGGTGGCCCTGTCCATCGTTACGGTGATGTGTTGTGCGGCGATTGGGCTGGGTCTGTATGGGAATGATGATCTGCACAATGGGCTGCTGGAGGTGTTGACCGCTGGCCGCAAAGTGGACAATTTGGTGACGACAATACGGAATCAGACGCACATACTCGAGAACACGCTGACCAATCGCATACGGCCGCAGTTGGTGGAACTGGCGGACATCTTCGATCAGCCGGTCTCCAATCAGACGGCGCTATCCAAGCTCTTCGTCTCATTGAACATTGTCCAAGGGAATGTGACGCTGGCCACGAATGCGGCCAGCGATATTCGACGGCCGTTAATGAGCATCTCGATGACTCACTTTCTCACTGTGAGTATTCCTAGCTAACACTATTCGCTGGCACCATAATCTTTATTGCACAACTGTACAGCGCGGTGATCAATGGGAGCTGATACGATGGCCCGGTACTGTAGCAACTCTGGCACTGTTGCTTGTCCTTTGTGCCGTGTTGCTAGTGGGCGTGGCACGGCATTCGCGCTGCGCCCTAATCCTGTTTAGCGTATGCGGCCTGCTGGCCGTCACTGGCTCCTGGCTAATGTCCGGCCTGTATTTGTCTTCATCGGTGGCGGTGGGTGATCTCTGCATTAGTCCAGCCGATTTTCTTGTCTCCACCGCACCCCGTGATCTGCCCACCAATGTTCTGCTGCACTATACCCAATGCGAGCCCGGACACACGAATCCATTTACGCAACGATTGCGCGAATCACAGAACTCGCTGAATAATGCACGCAGTGCAATGGCCACCGTCATGAAGATTTCCCTGGTGCTGTTCAAGAGCTCTGGTCTGCAACCGAAACTGGGCGCCGTCAATGCCGATCTTAATAGCAGCGAGCGATTGCTCACCCAGCTGACCGCTCTTGTCGACTGCAAGGCGGTCCATCATAATTTTCTTGCCGCTGCACGTGGTCTCTGCGAGGGCGGCCTGCTCGGATTGGTGCTGATGCTGATCGCCAGCTTCATAGCGGCCATACTGCTGACGATCATGGTGTGGGTGGACTCGCACACTTGGATCTATATACGCAAGCGCAACGATTATGCGCAGGTCGACGAGCCATCGTATATTTCACATCCGGCTCCACAGAATCATCAACAGATGATGAATGCGGCACGCACGTTGCCACGCAATCATAACGGGTAGGTGTTTTGTGATCCGAAGACTGTTCTAATTGCAGCTTGGGCAAATTGCGCTCTCATTGCAGGCACTTTAGTCCACCGGTGATCAGCGGCTCCCACACGTTGCAACATCCCAACAAGCGACAGCAGCACGAGATGATGGCCCACGCACACATCCAGCAGAACATGAGGGCTATGGGCACCCATACGCTAGGCAGACTGCCGTCGCACAATCACAGCCCTACCCACATGACTGGTAAGTGCCAAGTGCCGTCAAATTGTTCAACCTCATCCAACCATCCACCAAATTCGTTAGTAGCACTATTAGCATCACCAGCATCCTCCACACTTAATCTCTATTTCTCTTCTATTCTGTCTACGCATTATTTATTGTGTGTGTGAAGCTGTACTTATTTATATATATATATATATATATATATATATATATGTATATACATGCATATGTATATATATTTCGCTTTAGCGAATCAATCAATTATCTTTACTTCTACATCTGTTCATGTAAGCTCAAAAATCTAGTTGACTCCAGAACCAAAATGCTAATTGACTTTAGGGCAGAATGTCCGTAGTTGCAGCTGTGTGTTCAGAAAAATCGTGTTCCATGTAAATCTTAAAGTTGAATAAAAATTTTTATTTTATTATTGATTTTTTATTTAAGATCTTTTTTGTATGGTTTTCATGCTCATTGGCGTCATTGTCATTCCATGCGTTCGACGCGATGTCAACTGTCACGAATCCGCCACATCCGTACCCGATTCCTCATCCGCCTTGCTAATTGTGTGTGTACATTTTATAGGTCCTAATAACGGTAAATATGCAACCCTAAGCAAACAATGCAAAACTTTGGAAGCCAATGACTTTTACTGAAAATCGTCGCCAGCCGCTGCCGTTGCCGCCGCCGCTTCCTCCGTTCCGCCCACCTCACAGGCCCAGGTGGCACAGGCCCATGCTCATGCCCAGGCTCAGGCCCAAGCTCAGGCCCAGGCCCAGGCTCACTCTCAGCAACATCAGCAGCAGCAGCAACAACAACAACAGCAATTGGGTCCACAGCCAATCTACTGCCATCATCCGCATCAGCATCCGCACGCGCATCCGCATACCCATCCTCATTCGCATTCCGCAGCCGTTGCCGCCGCCGTACAACACCAGCATGCCATCTACCATCAGCAGCAGGCTCAGGCACAGGCTCAGGCCCAACAGTATGGCACGTATACGACAGCTGCGGCGGCGCATCACGCACAACAGCATCATATGCCACCGCCGGGTCAGAGTCAGATCTATCAGCAGATACCGGCACATTTGGCTGGTCAGTTGGCGCCCAATGGGAATCCGCATTCGATTTATCAGCCGCTGGTGGCGGTTAGCCAGGGATCCATTTATGTGTCCAATTTGGCGACAATGCGACGCCAGAATAGCCAGGGTGGTCCGCAAATACCCGCACACCATCATGCGGCATCGGTGCAATCGCAACCCCCACCCAATCCCCATGCCCACCAACATCAGCAGCAGCAGCAGCAGGCTTCACAGCAGCATCAACAGCCGCCGCCGCCATCGCAACAGCAGCAGCAACAGTTGTTGCAACATCAGCTGAAATCGCCACAGCAACAGCAACAGCTGCAGCTGCAGCAGCAGCAGCAGTTGCAACAGCAGCAGCACCAGCAGCAGCCGGAGACAGAAGTAGTGCCCATTAGCACTACTATGGAAACGGGCATTTATGATCGCGATAAGCAAATTTACAAATGCTCCACTCTGCGTCAAGGCGGAAAATTCGATCCCAAGTACAAGCCATCGATATTGAATTGCCCACTGCCGGAGATACCAAAGGATGCGGAGCAGCCTAAAGTGGAGTCCATCTATCAGCAGCAGCAGCAGCACCATCATCAGGCGCAAAACTACTCCAAGTAAGTACACCATAAAATATGTGCGCCGCCACAAACCTTCCGATTGCTTCGCTGTTTTTTCAGAACACTGCAGCGGCCACCAATGAAGTTGCCGCCGCAAATGAAGGCCATACCGCCGCCAAGGATTGGCACGCCCACGTCACCACCGCCGCCGTCAGCTCAGCCCGATCCGGCGCTGCTTAATGGCAGCGGCGGTGGAGGTGTTGGTGGTATTGTCAATGATGATGCCACCCTGCCACCGCCACCACTAGAGGCGGCACAGACGCATCTCACTGGCAGCGTGGACGTAACGCCTCCCAAGTCACGCGTCCAAGCGGCAAATGGCAAGCCCGGTAATGGACTAGCTCTGCACAATGGTGGCTCTGCAACGGCAGCAGCCACATCCACTGGTCACGTCGGCATTCTGGATGATGATGACGATCTGCCGCCGCCGCCGCCGGCGATAACTGATGAAAGCAACTATGCGGTAACCGAGCTATAAGATGGATACACCTATATAGCGACAGAGTGTGCCACATCCACATATAGCATTTGAGTGTTCCTTGGTTCTTGATTTACATTACGAATCCTAATTCCTTTTTTATGCATCCTACAACTTAGGGCTAGTAAAAAAAAACATAACGAAAATCGACAAAAGAAAAAGAAAAAAGTAGAAAGGCTTTAAAGCTGATTGAAAGACAACCCACTACTTACACACACACACACAAACACACACTCTTATACAAGCACACACACACACACACGCCCACATACATACATATGTATCTATGACATATACAAACCATATATACTAGACACGATATGTATTACGAATAGTCTTTTTGATAATAGGGAATTTTGATTGTAACGAGTTTTAAAAAATAACCAAGACGGAAAACTAAATGTGGGACAACATCTTGTAATATACAGCATTATATTTAAATGTATTTATACACATACATATACAATGAAATTGCGAAAATGAGAATGCGAAATTTCGGCAACTGGAACACTCTTCACAACCAACGGAAAACAACAAGTATTTCAATTTACTACATAATATAGATAAGAAATCGGAACAGTCGCGAACGAAAGATTTGAAGAGAGCAACATTTTTAGGCATTTTATCGAGTCAATTTTGGTTGTTGTTGTTTTTTTTTTTTTGTAATGTTTTTTGAATACATACATATAGAGGAGTGGTCAAAAGGCGAAAAGGTTATGTGGACTTGTGGGTTAATAGGTTGTGCTCCAGTTAAGATCCGGTTAGTTAAGCAGTTTAGTCTAGCCTTGCGATTTTATTGTAATTAAACGTAAGCTTAACAACAATGCATTTATTAAACATTTAACAACTAAAACTAAAAACTTAGCACATTCGGAGTGCGCATATACATACATAAATACAATACATACAATATACAAATGTAGCTATACAAGTAACTGTATATTTAATAGCAATAGATAAACCAAAGTCAAAGCGTAGCAGGAAACAGCAAAGCGGAAGGAAATACAAAAAGCAACCCAACTGGAGTATACTCTTTCCCGAGTTAAGCTTCTGGGAGAGCGAGTGTGTGTAATCAGATAGCAATATGAACGAAATATAAGTACTGCCCCCACATTCGGCTGAGCCGAATCAAACTGCAACCGATAAGCATAAGACACAAAAACAGTTATATAAATGTACATGCATATATGCTTATACATATATACATATGATGCAAAATACGAAGAAAAAACCGATGTGAACTCTGTCTGCAGTTGTCACATTCAATCCTTGTAAAGTTATTTAGGCAAGTTGTTAGTGGAATTCTATAAAAGACCTGTGTGACGCCGCAACACATCCCGACAAGTCAGAAAGTCATTAATACAACAGCAATAATATTGATATTGATCAAATAAAAATATAACAATAATAAAAGTACAGCTAAGGATTTATTACTAGACTACTACTGAGTGTAGAGCACATCGGGAATGATCAATTATATAATACATATGTATATGTAAATATATATATATATATATATATGACCAAATATAAAGCGGAATCGACAGTAAAATTATAACTGAAATCAGAAACAGAAACGATTTCGAAAACTTATTCGATAATTTTAAACTTTTAAGTATTAACGCGTATGTATAGATCTGTAAAGTAACTTCAAACGAAACGACCTAATCAAGTTTTTTATTCACTTATATACAATTACGATACCATAATGTTATAAACTATTGAAAGATAAGGTACGAGAAGAGCAGCCCTCTCGCATCATCCTTTCCCCGTCAACTTTCCGGCGTACTAAAGTCGAAAGGGTGCAGTTTGTTATGTTCGATTGGCCCGAAGATTGCAGACCCTTGCAGATATATATTACATACATATTGCAGTTGCTAGATGTAGTCAACTGATTTTAAGCCATATCTTATCTTAACAGTGTAGAACGGTGTTAAATTTGTAATGATTAACCAATTCCATGGAACAGTTCAACTTGTAATCGATTGTTCAAATAGTAGTTATTACATATGATAGTGTTCCCTTTTTTAATCAAATTTGTTCACCGTTTTTGGAAGGTATCTTTAAAAAGAGATTTTTTTCCTTTCTTTTTTTAAATTTTACAGGCGACAATCGCAATTCGTTTCGAGACAAATGTATGTGTGTAATCACCGAGTTCTGCATACATATGTGCCAAGTTCTATAAAGTTTTAAGGTTGAGATATTAGCTCAGATCGTCGTACCGACCAATAAAGCATTTATTAAAATAATCTGCAAGGGTAGGGATACGCTAAAATAATAATAAAATTAAAATACAAATAAAATAGATTAATGGAAAATAGCCACAGATTCTAGGAGATCTTTTGACACAGAAATTACGAGTTGCTGGACCACAGTACAAGAACTTTGGGATAGGTGGGACATGGAGTGTAGAGTGAACTTAAGACCGATGGATCGATGATCGAAGCTATATATAGACACACATAAATACATACATATACGTATATAACACACTAGCTCGTAAATATATCTCTGTGTTAAATGTTGTCATCGTACGCGTTGTAGTTATTAAAGGGAAAATACCACAAAAAAAAACAAAAAAAAAAACTAAACCAAAAAACAATCGAAATTTTAGGAGCTGAGGTTACTTTAAGAATGGAGCGTTGCAACATCATGTTGTACAACATATACATCTAGTGTATATGCACAAATAGTTAAAGGCAATGTAAAGTAACGGTAAAGACGAATAAGCTTAAAACAAAACCAAAAAAAGAAAATACTTAAAAAGAAAAAAAACTTAAGCAAAGTTCGAAATTCTTGTAATTAATACAAAATACATTAGTATTCGGATAAATTGGAAAACAAAAAATGATTGCTACACAATTTGATGATGAGACAGGGGATTCGGGAAGTGAACCGATTGAACGGGATGGTATCCAATTCGCAGCAAAGTAGGAACTACAAGAAAAACACAAATCAAACGCACAAGACCCGACAAATTTCATTCAAGCAAAAAGCGGCAAATGTAAAAATCGCTAAAAAACCAAAAAAAAACAAAACAAGACAACAAAAAAACGAAAAATATTAATACAAATAAAATAAAATCATAAAATTCAATAACATCATGTGTGTCCGCTTGGGTGGGGATAAACGGTATATGGTTGCAACACTGATCAGCGAGGTATTATTCCACAAGTAAGTCTATAACTTTCTCAGTCATTCGAAATGCGAAATCCTTTGCATTTATCATTGTGCACATGTTCAGCAGCATACTTTATTTCAACTTGTATAACATCATGTGTGTCCGCTTGGGTTGGGGATAAACTGTATATGGCTGCAACACTGATCAGCGAGGCATTATTCAGCAAGTCTATAACTTTCTCAGTCATTCGAAATCCTTGGCATTTATCATTGTGCACATGTTCAGCAGCATACTTTATTTCAACTTGTATAACAAATATATTTATCATTTGTATTATGCACTTATATTAATATACATATATATATATATTAAATCATATTTGTATGTGTATTTGAATTATTAAGCAACCGTTATCGACTGATGTGGCTGAATGGTGCAAGTTATTTCTACACGAAAACTTCCATGCTACACACAAATCAAAATGATAATCGAAAGGCATAAGTGGAATCGTTGAAAATTATATTAAATCGCAACAACAATGCAACATAAAAAAAAATATATATATATATATATATACGGAATACACATAGGTTGATTATTCATAAATGAATAAGAATAGATAAATGATAAATATTCATTAGATAGAAATACATAAAAGTAAACGAAAGATCCGTCGATTTCTCTGCTCTCCTCTAAGATTTCTTTGGAATTACAGAATTGCATTTGGAGGTTTTGTTTTTAGTTAAGATGGACAAATGGTAGGCGCGTCATAAGTTGGGGCTACTTAAGCTTGTCGTTGCTCCTCGTTTGTTTGCCCCTGGCCCAAGTCATTTAGTAATTTATTGTTGTTGATTGCACTATTGACAGCCACCAGTTCGGGCACCGATGAGGATCCAGCACTGCTCTGGCTGACAGTGCGCACTCGATCCACGTGGTTGCTAATCGCTGCTGTTGCTGCTGCCGCTGAAGCTGTTGCCGATATAAGCGTAGCTGGTGGTGTTGCAGCAACCGGCGATGCTGATTCGGGTGTTTCAGCGATTACGGGCTCCACAGTTGGGAATATGGGCGGTGCGGCAGTGGACACCACAGGTGTTTGTATCATTGGCGTCGGTGGCGAACGATTCGCTGGCAGCTGATGAGCTGTTTCGCCCGATATTTGCATGTGATATCTGTGGAGAGTTGTGTGGCTGATGGATAGCTCATTGTAGTAGCACAGGATTCAATTGGACTCACTTGTAAATGTTTTCTGTGCTCTCGACAACGCCCTGTGTCAAATTGAGGCTGCGACCCTTGATACCCGACTCCTTGGCGGGCGGTGACCACCAGTTAAAGACGCGCCCCACAACTGGTACATGGCGCAAAATGCCCTCCTGCCAGAGTTTCTCCTCCGATTCGCGCTGCAAATCCGCAGTAGCCGCCTCAATGCCCTGTAGATTCAAAGTTAAGTTTAAGTTATTCACAATTGCAAGTAAGATTTCCATGTACAGTTTTTACCTTCTTCACAATTTCAGACATGGTGTCGAGGACGCGCGAGTTCTCCTGCACGCTCTTGCCGACGGTAACGACAAGGTCAAGCAACTCTTCCACCTCCGTCTCGTGTGTGACCATGCCGAAGCGCACACAAATAAGTCCGTCTGTGCCCTCTCCCAGCGAGAAGGCATTATCCGTTGACTTGAGCGCCTCCACCAGATCGATGTTGAGTTTGTTTAGCTCTGTTTTAGCCTGATCCGTTAGCAGTGATTCCCAACCCTCGGGCACAAATCGCACACCGCCCATGCCCGCCCACTCCGGCAGCGGAACGAGTCGAAGAACCTCGCTCCGCTCAACCAAATACATAAAGCGTGCCTTGTGCTTGATTGTGGCACGCAGTATGTCCACGTGCGCCTCCAGGCTTTGCGCAAAGCTCTCCAGATTTTCGGAGCTGGGCGGCTGTTCGCCCAGACCTAACTCCAACGGACAGTAACGAATGCAGCTGCCATGCGTCGTGTGCTCAATCACCTCAAAGTCAAACTGGAAACCAATCAGAAATCAGAAATCAAAGCTGCCCTACGGGTGACATTGCGATAGCTACTCACATTGGGGCAGTCGCGCTGCAGTATCTGACCCAGCCAGGAGTTCAGGCGATCAAAATACGAGGCATTGTTCACTTTCTCCAGTGGCCGGAGGCCGGTTTCGGCAGTGGGCTCCGCACCAGTTGTAATTGGAATCGTGGTGCTCCCATCGAACTGATAGACAACCACAGGAGCAGAAGCATCGAATAGGGCGTTCACATCAAAAGGACTGTTTATGACGTCCGAGAGAGGGGCGCCCGTTTGAGCACCAGGCGTGTGACTCTGTAAGGGAAGTATAGGCAAACATTATAGTAGTCAATATTTTGATTTGTGTGCTGAGATGCCAACCCTATCTTTAATCCCGGTTAGAGGCTAAGTGTCATTAAGTTAATATGCCTAAGGTATTTTATAATGAAAATCCTTGATCCTGTTCTCAATATTACTAAACGTATTTTGTAAGTATGCGCATGAATTCATCTTTTCTTTTGATAACTTTCCCTCGTCCCACTAATATCACTAAGCACACTAGTTACGATTACAGATGGAGCTTTACATGAGGTTATATTCCATTTGAGAATTTTCGACTGGACCATTTGAACAGATGTCAAATTGAAAACATAACGGAGTTGAGCACCAGGCTTGTGATACTAATCAGGAATATATATACCTGATGGGATTGGATCAAGTAGACTCTCTAAACGAGATGATTATAACAATATTTATTATTGGTCGAATTAAGTATCCGGATGTTAAGATCTACCAGAGATTCTAGCTATATACAGATGGAATTTGTTACTTTACCAACACACGAATACCCTCGCATTTGGAGGCGATTTCGAATAGAATACTGCAAGTCTGAAATGCCACATGTAAACGCTCAGCGATTGCCTTCCGGCCGAGCGCTTGCAGGCTGGTCCACAATGAGAGGGCGCTTAAGCGCCGCGAGAGGATTGGGTCTGATTCGAAGGCACTCAATGCGCTGTTCTGCAGCGGTCGATGAAGCAAAACAATGGGCAGACTGGGCACGCCCAACCAGCTGCCCAAATTGACGGCCATAGAGTGCAGGACATCATGAACATTGCCCGGCCGTTGGGCACAAACGAGTGCGGCCAATCCATGGCCGCTGGCATGCAGCCACATGTTGTGCGCCTTGCAGACATCGCGCAAAAGCTGCAGATTGTCCACATAGCCGCAGAGCGAGGCCCCAATGTCGGCAACAACCAGCAGTGGTGTGCGATTGGCGGCCAGATCTAAGTGCACCTGTTTTTGTAGGTGATTCAGATCCATGGTGCCGTATTTACTGTCTTCCGGTATGATTTTGATGGCATCCAGCGATATGCCCAGTTGCCTGCACGCATATTGCAATCGCACGGGTGTCGTATTGTCCGAAATGTAGAAGCATGGATGCGCCAGCGCCGGTATTCCACCTTCCAAATAACCCGGACAGCGAGCGACAATTGCAAGGCGTACGGTTCGCAGGACGGCATCAGCGTTGTCCGCGTGGAAACTACTAGCGGCATTGCCAAAGTGAAACAATGCGCCCAGCCAGCGTGTGGCATCGCCCGAGATGCTATTAGTCACACGCAGCAAAAGATGTCGATCCAGATGCGATAGGTATGCGACAATGCTGTGGGAGATGAGGGCCAGATGTGAGACATCATCCAGGGCAGGCAGCGGAAACTCCGGATCATCGTCGTTCTCCGCGTAGGCGACCAGTTGCTCCAGCGATTTAAGTATATCTGAGGGTACACGATGCTCCTGGCGCAAATGCGTCGAGAGCACAATATCGGCGGCCGAAGTGCGTGTCTCGTGTGTCTCCTCATCCTGCAAAGAATGCTGCTCAGATGCACTCTGGCTCTGACTGTCGCCCGCCCCGCCGCTGCTCACCTTGCTTGGCGAGCCGGCAACGGATTTGACATTCTCCAGTCGCTGGAGCACCTGAGATGAGCGCAGCTCCAGTTCCGCCAATCCGGAGCGTATCTAAAATGGACGTTAGCAAACATGACACGCGTGATTGATGATAAGTCGCATGGTAATTGCACCAATAAAAAAGAAAGAAAGAAAAACAAAAATACAAAAAGCAGAAGAAATAATAAAAACGAAAACAAAAACCACAACACGTTGACGTGTCTCCGCAGTCGTCATCAGAAGTGCCAGCAAGACTTACGCTGGATGCGGCGATTTCAGCCACTGCTGATGTTGTCGTTGTTGCTGCTGTTGCTGTTGTTGTTGGTGCTGTCGTCGGTGATGATGTTTCAGTTGTTGACGCTGGCTGCTGTGCCGTGGCAGAGCTTGGCTCGTCAACAACTCCAACCGCTGACATTTCTAATGGGTTTACCTGGCAAATTCGATGCGTTTGCCTTTTCTTTATCTGATATTCTAGCTGATGTGGAGTTCTACGAATGAAATATCCAAGAAATCGAGTATTTCTCATATATCGTTAGAGCGGTCACACTGCACACACAATGTCTCGGCATAATCGATTGCTATCGATATTATGTCATCGCTTCAAGCAAGTTGGCAACGCTTGGAACTGCCAAAATGGCGCGACTTTTGTAAATGCTTCAAAATCACTACAATTACTACATGCTTGTTAATGCTCCTGTTGTAGTTAGTTACTCCAATTCGATATTTGTTTTGATTATGGTCTTACGACCCAAATACCATTTGCAATGACAGCCACTAATGCGTGTTTGTAGTTTGACATTACTTGGCGACATGTGTGTTCTCCTTGGCACAAACACTAAATAAAATGCAACTTTTGCGAAACTCGAGCAATATATGGAACTGGATTATGCGAATATATATTTATGTGTGTGTGTGTGTGTGTGTGTACCTTGGCTTGTTTGCATATGTACATTTATGTATGTCATGCATATATGTACATACATATCTACGTATGTATATCTATAATGAATCTGCTTGTATGTGTATGTGTGATTTCATGTAGCTTTTCACTTTATTTATGCATAAACTTACTGAGAAAGTTTCGTGTGCTGTAAAACTGGTTAGCAGCAAAAAGTTGCATTCGTATTGAAATTTGGTGCCACCCCCTCATGCCACATGCAAATAACATATCGATGCTGCTTTTTCAAAGTGTAACCACTCGGGGGCACCACCACCCACAACCCAACAGCGCCTTTCCCCCCCGTCCACCATAGGGGCTTGCATTGCTTTTCCCTTGTGGCTTCGGCGTCTGTTGTGTCGGGGATTTGCGCCGGGGCTGTCGAAACGTGCCGCTGCACATGCATCAATTTGCCTTGGCAGCCACAAGCCCCAAAAACCTAACGAAACCTACCCCCAAAACAGTTCGCAAGCCATCACCACCCCTCCACCCCTACCACATAGCCTACACACACACCCAGCAACTGTACACACATATGCACATACAACAAATATAATATCTGAGCTGCAGTTCCCTTTAAAGCTGCAGTCCCTGAACTTGTGTTATGCGTTATTCAAGAAGTCGCTGGCTAAGTAAATTAATTCATCATACTATCGAATTCAAGCAGTTGCCTCCATTTTATGCATATATATGGTACACACATACGTATGTACATACATTGTGCATCCACATAAACATTTGCACCATAAATTTGGAAATTTCGATTGATGAAAACAGCCGCAACATTTAAATATATTTACTTACACGCACACACCGACTAATAGATGTGCATATATCTGTTAAGTGCCATAAATTATGGTCGACATTTAGTGTACTCTGCTCCGAAAAGGATTTAGAGGGATTTTTTGAGAGAAAGGCTCGAATACACACCAACCAAAACTTTTGTTGTCGAAGTTTCTATAACATTTATGAGTATTTGAATGATAGATAAACAAACAAACATAGAAAGTTATGTATATACCATGTACATATGTCAAGTATGTATATATCAATATTTATATATCAGTGATCAGGATAGAGTCAATATAGCCATGTTAAGGACTCTCCAGGCTAACAAAATGTGTAATTTGAGTCGCTTGAGCAGAGCATGTAAGAATATGCATGAGATCGCAGCCGCATCCCATTTTTACTTCAATTTCCCAAAACTAATGTGCTCCCATAACATATAATTAACAATTCGAGTTTTTTCCACATTTAAAAAAAGCGTGGGCTGGTTTTTTGAATTACAAGTACAGCGAAATGCACCTAATTGTGTATGTGCAACGCACACACATACAAGCACACGCTGAAAGTAATGGCAGAAGTGCGCGCAGATGTGTGTACTTAGCTCTACCTTAAGGTACCCAAGGTGTTGCCGCCAGCAACACCACTTTAAGTTCCACACACAAAACCAATGCGTATTAGAGAGAGAGAGAGAGAGAGAGAGAGAGAGAGAGAGAGAGAGAGATAGAGAGAGAAAGATAAAGAAAGGGAGGCAGAGTTTGTGAATGAAAGTGGGTGGGTTCTGCGTGTGTTTGTGTTTGTTGCAGAGGTGCAAAGTAGTTACCACTTAGAAACCAAACTTCAAACAAACAGACGCGGCCCACGCTCTGGACCATTGACAGCAGATAATCTGTATGGAATTTAGCAGGAACCATCATATGTACATATATGAATGACGAAGCTAAATGAGCAGGTCTGCTGCTACTGCTGCTGCAGCGGCTATGGCCAACCCCACGCCCACCTGTCGTATGTCACGACGCCGCTTTTGCCTTTCGCTGAATTCCAGGTAAATGCCAGAGCCATCTAATTGGCAACGTTATCAGAAGACATAGAAAACCAAAAAAAAAGAAGAAAAATAAAAGAAAACAAAACAAAAGAATGAGCATGGGTCTGGGTTAGGTTTGGGATATTGCGGCTAGGAGTGGTCTGAGCACAATGTGCATACATCAGCAGGAAAAAACAAACCATTATTCACATAAACACATATATACAGATAGGCATACACATTGTCAAATTGACAAAATATAAAAGGGACTGCAATGGATGGCCAAGAAATGCACACACACACACACACACACACACCCTATACCTATACATACACATGGGAAGGCAAGTAACAGACAAACAATAACAACAACAACCAACAAAAATGCAAAAAGAAAAGCGTCGCCAATTCCCAAATATCTGAAGGCAAAGGCAAAACAAAAGAATGAACGGCTATCTGAGGCATGTCGAAGACTACATACACTACTCTTGTAGACTGTATTTATATATTGTAGTTGGATTTGGATTCCCATGATTTGTTGTCCAATTTTTAGAAACATATTAACACAAGTATGGATTAAGTTTGGTTACGAAAAACGAAGAAAGTGATTCATACACGAACTCAGCTTTCAACAGATTGTTCCTTTGGCAGCTACATATATGATAAAGTAGTTCAATGTCAATTATTATTGCCCAGTTGTAAGACACCTCAAAACATGTATGTATATTGGCTAAGTTTGATTTAGATACCTTGGTAACCAACAAATATTTTCTTACAAGCATTAATCTATCGACCAATCGTTCCTATGCCAGCTACGTGATGATATAGTTTTCGGCAGTTGAATTACTATAATATTTTGTTGAATTATTAATCGTCTCGCCAGCATTTCGCCAAGGTGAATATAGTGAGTTGATGTTCTCATGCATAAGATACCTTGATGTATTATTAATGAAGACCGAATAAGAAACACCCAATTTGGGTATATGTACACATATCAATGCGAAAATGTGTTTGTTGGAAAGGGGTCATTTCAATTCGGGTGTCTAACTCAAATTATTCATTACCCTTATTATTATTATAAATGGGGGAAAAAGCTAGCACTGCGACCTATGAGGTCTATTGTGCCCTCTTACTGAGCCTACAGCTCTTCCATCAATCCCAACTCCTGCACGAATGCCAGGATCTTTGTTACTTACTTAAGATGTTATTTTCGTCCCCCTTAATGCATTTATTGCTGCTTGACTATCGGAGAGGATGGATATATCCACATTCCGATAGTATGGCTTTAAGTTTAAATGCGCACATCTCCATATTGCACACAACTCAGCTTGAAATATGCTGGTGTGCTTTCCCAGGGACTAATGATAGGATAACCGAGGACCCACCACTCCGAGACCTGTTTCCCTGGTTGATGAGTGATCAGTCGGTGTGCCATTTTATGGTATGCGTTGGGGACAACAGTCGACCATCAATCCATCAATCTTGCGACTTGATCCACAGGGAGATCTTGCGGGATTTTTACATTTCTCTTATTGTGCATGTTGTGCCCACGAGTAGCAGAGATCTGCGATACCCGGGTAAGGCTGATTAGAACAGGCGGTCGCCATCTGCCTGAGCCCACCGTTAAGAACTGGGCTATTTGTTAATCCGGGCCCCCGGCCAAGTTGACTTTCCGCACGGTCCGAGTGATACCTTAGTCCGGCCCGAAGTGAGATGTGTGGGGATAGGATGAGGGTAGGTAGTGATTCGGGGAGTTTGCGGGTTGTGAGAGGCTATACTTTTAAGAGGCGGAAACACAAACACCTTGTCGGTACGATTAATAATAGTTCTGCTCGCTGTCTGTCCGGGACTGCTTTTTTACGGGCACTATTGCCACGTATTATTCGCAGCTAACCTCCGGCTCCGGCTCTTGATCTGGTACTGGGCCTGGGTCTGGGCCTTACACCCCCAAAATGGGCGGACGAAAATTCGTTTTTCATATTTTTCAGTGTTTTCCACATTTTCAATGTCAACCCTTTTTTTATTTGTTTCAGTGCTTGCGAAAACATTTTCAAGAACATAAACATGCTGTACTACTCGATGAACTTGCTGTGTCGTACCATGGTGGAAGTGGTGGATGCTGGAGTTGAACAGCAGCACCAAAAACATCGCTCCCTTCTCTGGGAGGGCCTTAGCAACTCTGCCGTCGACGCCATCATTGGCGATAGGTGTGATCGGCTGTACAGGAACGGAATCTGCATGGAAAAATGCCTCAGTAGCCTGTACCTGGCTGTTTGACGCAAGCGCAAAAGGCGTGAACCGGCATTTCAGCTCATCCGTAAATGCCGATGTAATCTCTGCATCCGATCGACACCAAGTGTTATCCGGTCGCATAATGGAGATCCGCCTGAGTGGCCTGATGTCGATAAATAAAAACCTTGAACGCATTGGCATTATTTGCAAGGCCATTGGAGTTCCACACGCCAACGCGCATCCCAATTTGGCTAATTTATTGTCCAAGTACAGCGTGCAACAGGCTCATCATGGCCATAAGTGTCTGATTCGTCTTGTCGAATTTTGACATAAGACTGTCAAACTGGGGCTGGGAGTGCTCATGGTACAAGTGAGGCTGTTGCACTAGCTGATATTGCTGCTGACGCTGTGGATGCTGGTGTTGTTGTTGATGACGTAGTTGCTGTTGACGTTCTTTTTGTATGCGTTATTGCTGTTGGTGTTGCTCCTGCTGGCGTTGCTGCGAGTGTTTCTGTTTTTGCTGTGCGCGCTCTCAATACCTAAGCATCTGGCGAACTTTATGTCGTCGCGTTTTTTTTTGTCCGCTGTTGTTCAGGAACCTGCGGTGCAACTTTCTGAAGCGGCAAAAGTTATTGTGGCTGCTGCTTTGGCTGCTGGCGGTGCTCAAGTTGTGGCTGTTGTTGATTATGAAGCTGCTGCTGATGGTGATGCTGCTGCTGTTGCAGTTGCCCAAGTTGCTCCAGGAGCTGAGGACCCGTTTGAAGTCTGCCAGCATCAGCATATGGAAAATTTTCGCTGCGTATGAGTGCCAAGCTTCTTGGGAGCGACTTTTATGGGCCTTGAGCCAGCCCTTTTGTCTGGGCCACAAGCTTCCGTACTTTGGCAACGCGTTGATAAACCGGTCATCCTTTCCAGCTTGCTGGATGGCTTCCTCTGCAGTTGGCACATTTCGGGACTGCATCCAATTATTCTTCTCAAAGCTGTAGTATGAAAAAACTGGCTATAAAACTGATATCTGTGTTTTAATCGATTTATTCTATTCGATAGCTGGATCTTCAAGTCGGGCCACAGAATACCTACTTGTTCGGTATACAGACAATGAGATTCAAACATTGGTGTTATAGAATGCGGGAGTGTTGTTTGATTTATTACAATTAGGCAAACTTCAAGTCTTTAGCTCTTATGGTCTCTGAGGTACGAGAGTGCACACAAACGGACCGACGAACAGACGGACAGACTGCCATGGCTATATCGATTCGGCTGTTGATTCAGAACAATAATATATACTTTGCTTCTGTCTGCCCGTTACAAACATTTGCACAAAACACATTTACCTATTTTCAATGGGTTCAGTGTATAACAGCAGTTTGGCCGGTTAGTCTTGGGGGGGAATGAATGTAGTTCGAGTGCTGTGAATAATTTCCCATGCCGTGATTTATTTAAGGCATGGCAAGTTTTAATTGCGCCAGCGTGAGTTTTTATTTCTGCTGTTGTGGTGTTGAGGGCTCCAGCTAAATGTTTATTGCATAATGGCATTTCCCATGTTTATTTTTTTTTTTTTTACAGATTTTATGCTTTGGGTTTTGTGCTATGATTTTGTTTTTTTTGTTTTTTTTTTTGCAGTTTTGCTTTTGTTTGTGCACACATCCTTTGAACAAAGTTTTTCCCTTTGCGTTTCTCTCGTTGTGTTTGTTTGTGTGTGGGTGTGTTTGGTTGTGTCTGCCTATATTGTTGTGTGCAGTTGTAGTTGTTGTTCTTGTTGTTGTTGTTGCTGTGGCTGCGGCGCTTCTGGCATTGCCATCATCATCGCGGCACTTTGCAACCCTGACCTGAATTTAATTCTAAAATTTTTTATCTGGATTGTTGTTGTTGTTGTGCGGCAAATCAGAAACCGAAACGCCCACGCACACACACCCGCCAGGTTGCTCCTACTACTGTCTGTGAGTGTTCATTTAATATTTGCGTGTGACCTTTCTTTGTTTTGTACTTTGATACCGAAGGTACCTTAGTAAATTTTCACCCGCCGCTACCAGGGACTGAGGACCTTGAAACAATTTGTAAGCAAGAGTTACCAAATTTTGAATGTATGTGTCTAATAACTCCCCTAAAGATCAATAAATAATTGGATGGCCCACTCAAGTTGATGAAGAAGTACAGCGCCACAGTCGAGCAGGTGGCCGGGCTGCAGCATAGGCCGGAAAATATAGATGAACCCTCCTTGGCTGTCTTGTCTAAGCTTTAGGAGATGCGCACCAAGGAGCAGGATTCGCTACTAGAATTGGAGCACGGCTTCTCCCGTGTACAGTGAGGCAAACCAAAGAGTCCTCAGAGAAGCTGCAAAAGTCAGTGACACAATCGAGGATGCGCAAAATGCAATCGCAGGATGTACTCAAGAAGAATTTCACTCTCCTCTCCAGCCGCGAACAAGAGTCGTTGACGCGACGCAAGAACTTGGAGAAGAAAATGGAGGTGCCAGTGAGAGCCCGCAGCTCCACGGCAGCGGATCGTAATAATAATCCATTCCAGGATTTACAAAAAGAGAGCAGAGCTTGGCACTTTATTCCCCCGGGGAGTCCCCACATGGGAGAATTATGGAAACCTAGAGTTGAAGCGATAAAGTATCGTCTAAAGCGGATTCTGCGAAACAATAGCTACATCTTTTGAAGAGTTTTCTTCGCTGATTGATCTCAATGGAAAAGTGAGAATGAGTCGGACTATATACGGACCGCTGGACATTTCCTAGGAAGATTGAATCAGAAACTCATGCAGCTGGGAACATTGCGTTTATCAATTCACCGGCCAGAAGCACACGTAGACGATTTGTCCACGATCAATTGCCTTTACGGATTACTGTTCCTAGACGACTACCCACTTCCCAATCCTCTATCAATGTATCTTGAACACTCAACACTCTTCTGTATTAACTACCAATAACCCAGCCAACTAACATGCTATCCAATTAGAAAGTAGTTTATTTATTTTGCGATTTATGTTTACAGTGTAAATTACCGAAAACTCATTTTTTTTTCAATCTCTTTGGGTGTCAGTTTACAATCTATTTGTGCCATTTTATCATGTCTTGTCCTTACGCACTGTCAAATGGACTCGCAAAATGCGCCAAAGATAGAAGAAGAGCTCAAGGGACAATTCAGTTTTAAGCTCTATGGCTGCAGGTAGCTACTTGACTGTCGTCATGTTGTGCATGTGTTGCGTGTGTGTGTGTCTTTGATGGCCAAGCAGTTAGTTAGGCAATGACAATCAACTTAAAGCAGCATACCCTTCTCAGTATCCCTTCCCGGCCATACTCTTAATCCAACTCCAGTTCCATGGGTCGACCAGTAGGATCAGAATCCGGATCCAAAACAGAAGCAGAAGCTAAAGCACAATGTAAATGCAAATGCAAATGCACTGGACAAGGGTAACTAGCATACAAAACCAATTTCCTTTTTATGGCAAATGAAATGAAAATTTGAAATGACCACAAAAACGAGTGACAAACACACACACACAGCAAGTGAAGAAAAATGAGGAGGAGGTTGCCTTTTAAAACAGGAAACGGCAACACGGACAACATGCGACATTGTGAAGTGGCTGCATTTATTCAACTATGTTTTGCTTGCGCTCTTTCACTCGCCCTGTCTGTTTAGCTGTCTAGTGCAGCAGAAAGCTGGAGCCACTGCATCATAAATGGCAGCCACATTAACCAATAAGAGGAACAGAAACAAAAGCAGCAACAGCAGCAGCTGCCAAAACGCGAAATTAGCCGCCAAAAACTGACCAACTGAACAACTGACTGCTCAGCGACTGTCAGCATGCGATTAGATTTGCGGTTAGGTAAGAGGAGGAAGCGAGCATTGAAGAGGGATGTGGGATGTGATAGGTTGTGGTGTTACACCTTTTTTTGCTGTCTTGCGATGTCAGCAGACAGAGAGACAGAGAGAGAGAGAGAGAGAGACAGAGTTTTGGGTCAACCGAGAAATATACCCGCAGCGGTTTTGCGGTGGATTTATTTTATTGCCCTACTCATCAGGCCAACGCATAGAAGAGCCAATAGGTAGCTGGGGCAAGGGGCAATTTGGTGCACCTCGTCGTCATCAACTGCCGTTGCCTGCTGCACGGTGCCAAGTCGCCTTTTGTGTGGTTTCTCTTGAATCCTTTCGACAGTTACTTTGCTGAAGTTAGAGTACAGCTGGGATGTCTTCTCACCATCAACCTCCAAGCCACCGCATCTCATAGAAAGCCATACGTATGCGCTTTTTATTTGATTTGATTTAATTTCATAGTCTGTTATGTGTGCTCTTCTCTTCGCCTCTCCCTCGCTCTAGCTCTGTCTGCTGCTGGAAGAAAGGGGAGTGTGTGTGTGGGTGGATTGGCAGGGTGAATTCCTTAATGTATGCCACTGCTGGTTGAAATTAATTTCATTTGATTTTTATTTATTTATGCCAATGAAAATTGATCGGGCTTTGTATTTTAAATTGTGTTTCTTTTTAAAACTTGGTCCTGCATAAAAAGAAGAGAAAAATATCTGCAACTGCACTGTTCAAGTATGAACATGTGACGCTCTAAGATGCAGGTAGCTGGCTCATGTAGCGCTCTTAAAATTAGGCACTTGAAGCTGGCTTGCATGGGGTCAAGCTTTTATTAGAGATGAAAGAGGAGATGCGCCATACACTGCAGTCGCCTTACAAGCGGTTGGAGTTGCACTGCGGTCGACTAACAAACGGCCGCACTCGATAAGAGACCAAGCGGTCGCCTTACAAGTGACTGCATAATATTCTCTATGTATTTAGGTTTAAGAATTTTATAAAAAAAGGCGAAATTAATCATCGACTCAGTTGGACTACACACTATACGTGTTTCAGACACGCACTTTGATATACAGTGGGGGACAGCTTAATTGGACCAGTGTGAAAGACAAAATGTAATTGCCTGCCATTAGCTAATTATTCATTATTTTTCAAAAATTCCAAAGACCGATGGTAGGTACATATATTAACTACCAAAATTAATACATGACCCCAATACACTGGGTTTTCCCCACCTGCTAGGTAGGATTATGGCCGGCAATTACTTCTTTTCATTGACACTGTTCCAAATAAGGTGTCTCTCACTGTATATTACTATTCGGAAACCAAATAAATGTCCTTAGGCCCGCTGACAAGTAAGTACAAATATATGCATATATTAATTTGAGATCGTCTCTTTTGCAAATCAGAACACGCCAAGAGAAATGGAGACTAAGATTGGATTGACCACTTCCACGTGCGGGCTATAAACTGATGCTTGTTTTTCATTCGATCGGTGATTCTATATAAATGGCTTGAAAACATTTATATGCCATAGAATATGTGAGCTCATTTACTTGCGGTAACTGAGTTCGAGCTTCTCAAAGTTGTAATGGTCGGTGCTAGGAATATACACTTTTGTATACTTTGATATCGAAGGAGTCAGTTACGCCCGACTTCAACGTTGTTAGTGCGATGTTAAAGTAGCTTTAATAGTAGTAGAATAAAAGTAGTATATCTAAGAATGTGTAATAGGTTTTCTTTAATGCCGTCTTCTTGTTTGTCCCAAGATTGTTAAAATCTAGCCCACTTGAATAAAAGTATGCTACATTAAATTTAAATCACCATTCGAATAAGGGGACCTTTAGTGAAACATACTGTCATACGCCACCCAAAAGAGCTACAGAAATGTATAGGGTCCCATCTGGTATTCGCGATCAGGGCTCGTAAGTCAAGCTACCCTTACAAAGATCGGCATTGCCAACGAACGCTATGAGAAATAAGTTCTGTCTTGGACAAGCCGATTAATATCGGTTCGTATATACTAGAGTATGGAGCGGCCTTTTCAGGCGTTGGTCCAGACCATGGCTCCGCAAACTGCCGCTGCTGTTGTTGTTCGTGTTGTTGTTGAGGTTATGCGCGTTGCTCTAATTTTGTTTTTTTTACTCCAGCGTCAATCGGTTCGTTTGTCAATCTGATAATCAAGCCCCATTCAGACAGCCTTGATACGGACAGCCAACACGTCAGTCAGTAAGTGAGTGAGTCTGCTGGTTTCGTATGCAAGACCATAGTCTTGGTTCTGGTCTAAGGCCTAGGGCGGCTGCCACGCGGGTCACCCTTATATACAAATACATATATTAATAGATGGCTCGTCATGCACAACACATCATCATTTATCAAAGCGCGGCAACAATTCGTAGGCTGACAAGCCACTAGCTTTTAAGCGAACACCCACTACCGCCCGCCCGCCCTTCTCCCTCCCCAATTCCATTTATTTGCTATGCTAAACCAAAGCCGTCGCCATTTTCTTTCGGCGCTTATTCGGCGGCGGCTTATCGTTAGGTGGTCCTGTCATGTAACGGTTAAATCTGCATGAAAAATTAATGCTGCTGTGTGCATATGTATGTGAGTGTGTGTGTGTATGTTTGTGCGTGTGAGTGTGACCGTGCCTCTATGCTATTGAAATTAGTATTGCCCTTTGGCAGCCACATTCCCATTCATACACTCAGAGAAAAGAAACTCTGCAATGTTGTTTTCGAATCAAGTAAATCACTGCCACAATCCGACCTAGATTGCACCTTTATATTGTATTATATATATTGTGGAATAGAACCATTTCCGACAAAGTCTAAGCTTCCCATTATTGCCCCGTAAAAGGTTTCTTTCCGAGCAAGCGTTTATACAATGTGCATATGACTTGGCCGGCACTGATTTGGATCAGCACTTCTTTTTCTAAGTGCATTGTTGACATTTGCATTCACAGTTCAAAATGTTTGCATTTAGTGTTTATATTTTATATATACATATATATACATATATAATAACAAGTATCGTTGAAATTCGTCGCACTGTGTATGTGTGGGACAGGTCAATGCAGTATTCCGCAATTGGGTATGTAGGTCATGCGTGTGTGTGTGTGGATGTTACGCAGTATGTGTGATAGTGTTTTTGCTGTGTGTATATACAGGTATATAGCCATTAGTAGGTGTGACGCCAGATGTTCTCGTTGGGCTGCTGTCGACGCTGCCGCAGCTGCTGTTGCTGTATTCTCTGATAAGATGAGCAGAGGTATTTATCCGTGTCGCTTTTGTGACCGCCGGCGGGCTCATGGCACGGTAAATTCAGGCGTCTTCGCTTCTGGCAGCGGAATTGCCGCTGATCGCCGATTGCCCGTGGGCTTTATACCCTCCCACTGTTGTTATGCTTTTTTTTCTAAAGGAACTGGTTTTGCTTGTGGCAACTGCTGCTGCTTTTGGTGCTGCTGCTTTGCCCGCTGCTGCTTTGTCGTAGCTTTCATTTTAGCTGGCGGCTTTGGCTCACTATTTGGCTGCGATGTCGCGTGCGTTTTAGCAGCCTTTGGCAAACATCCCGTTGGTTTGCTCAGCAGTTGTTGCAGGTGTTGGTACTGCCGGTTGACGCGTTGACGATGTTGCTGCTGCGTTTGCTGCGGTTGTCGTTGTTTTTGCTGCTGTCTCAGGGGCATTTGTTGAGCGTGCATATGCAACATTTCTGCCTGCATTATCTGCTGTCGATACTTAAAGGCTTGTGGGCGTACACTTGAGTGGCACTCACTGCTAGCAGATGATTTAATGACTTCGGCTGTTTTGGCAGCTTTATTGTAATTTTTTGTGGCAGTTGCTAAGCCAGTCGTTGAGGTGCCAATTCCAGTCATCGGCCGGCGTTGCTGCCCCTTATGTGAGCCACATGACTGGTGCGTTTGATTTTATTGGCGGTGGCAGCAGCTTGCATGCCACTTGCGCTTGCCCTGCTGGAGATTAGATTGCTCATCTTCATCATCTCTTCTTTGTCCAAATGGTGCTGTTGTTGCTGCTGCTGGGTCAATTGCTTGTTCCTGGTTTTCGTCTTGCTTTCGATCTGATTTAGGATCTTGCTGCGGGTTGTAGCTAATCTGATGGACCATTTTGATTTTGACTTATTATTGTGATTTTTATTGAGCATCGGCAGTGCATCTGTATCCCTTGCTTGTTGTTCCTCCAGCTGCTGCTGTTGCTGCTGCGATCGCCAGGTGGACGCCAGCGGATCCAGTGGCTGTGCATTCTTTTTTTCACTTACCAATTGAACGGCCTTCATTATCCTTCGCTTTGTCCTCGCCACCGAAGTATATACCTGCTTCTGCTTCAGTTCCTGCTTTATCGGATAGTTCAGGCTGCGCTGCCTGTGATTCGTGTGGAGCACATTGCGCAAGCTGAGGCAGTGCAGCTGCTTTGGTATCTGCTTTCTGTCTAGACGCCGGTTGCGGTCACTTCCATACTCCTGACGGCGATTGAAGGCTTGAAATTTGTTTGGCCCATCCGCAAATTGTATAAGCTTAAATGGTCTTATGTGATCGCCGAACGGGTGCAAGCAGATCTGCTCCTTTTTAGCCGCTTGGGATAGACCCTTTCGCTGCAGGCCATCGATAAGTCGGCTGTTGCCGAAGTCCACGGCAGCCTCTGCTTGGCGTTCGAATCGGACGGCAAGACGCTGCTTCAGTGCCTCATCGACAACCATCAGCTGCTGATCGGCATAATCAGAGTCGTAGTCAGAAATCCGCCTATGCTGCCGTATCCCTGATTCAATCTTATGTAGATGAGGACGGCAGCTGGAATGGAGATCTCTGTTTTTGACATTGTTGTTGCCTAACGACCTGCCCATGCCCAACTCGAAAGTTGTAAGCGCAGGCAACCTCATCGAACGTCCATGCAATACGCTCAGATTAATCTGATTCATATCCATTTCAGCAACTGTCGTTCGCCTGTTGCGCCTCTGCTTGTTGCCGGCACTGAGCAAAGTGCTGCTACTTGCAAGACTGCTTCCGAAGTTTCCCCGTCCCCGGGTACTGCCGCCGTACATGCGCAGGCCACCAGCTGAGAAGGACATGGAGCGACGTCGATTGGCCTTCATCACGGTATGCAGCAGATTACCTGAATTGGCATTAATTGCCTGTTCGGTCATCTGTTTGTGGTTGCGTGGATATTCCGATGTTTTGCGGCCCAGCTGCTGCGATATGAATGACCGCACCGGTGCACTATGCTCCTCACGCACCTTCAGATTCTGCATTGCTGCTGATGGATAAGATTGAAATGTTAGTATTTTGTTAAGTTGTAACTCCAGCTGGTGATAAAATCTTTCCTAAGGTCTATATAGACCTCACATTGTACCGCGAATTATGTACTTGTGATCAAAAAGATAGATCGGCTCTCTGCAGACCAGATATCAATGGCCTTAAATGGGAACAATAGAGAATATATTTAAATGAATAAATAAATTGTAATATATCAGAATTTTGGTCTGCAAGGGGGTGTAACTTTTGCTCTAGCACATTCGATCCCCAGCAAAAATCGTATACAGCAACTGTAGTCTCCACAACAGATGGTCTCGACCATATCAAAATTGTATGGGGTTGATGGTATCGTTCATTTTATTTTATATGTGTGCATATATTCATGTGCATATGAACTCACCTGAATTGTAGGCCACGACAGAGTTTTTGAGTTCATTGTAGCTCTTTAACGCATTATCATAAATCTTTTTGGTGTTTCTCAATAGCCAGAGATTTTTGCGTCCATTGACACGCATAAGCCGATCGGCCTTCATGTTATATAAGTCTCGTCCTTTGCGGTATTGATTTCAATGGGTGGTTGCTGCTGTTTGTCCTTTGTTGTCAGTGTACTCAGTATGTACCAAAACAATTTACTTATTTCTTTCACGCGCCTTTTACTCTAAATTTTGGATATATTTGATGTTGTACCAGATGTTTATTAATTATTTTTTTTCCATTAAACTTTTGTCTCCGACCTCGATGAACAACAAATTTTATATACAATTGAGTTGCCTGCTAAAAAATAATAATTCTGAGTATATCCATCCATGTTTATAGGGCTATGACAACTAAAATCGGCCTATTTTGATGCTGAGTACGTACAATGAATCTGTTTAGTTCTATTTATATATAAATTATACAGATTAAAATATCCAATTAAATAGCCAATTTAGTTATGTGAACAAATTAGGGTCACCTATTTACTTCCCACTCGACCTTCATTTATTGGCTACTCGGTCAAGCGGCTAATGCGAGCTGTGTTGGGATGATGTAGTAATTAGCCACAGATAACAACGCACACATACACATCGGCCAGGTGACTCAATCATCATCATTACATAGGTCATCGTCATCCTGCTTGTTTCATAATTGTATTGATGCTGTTGTTGTTAATGATGGGGTTGATGATTATGCTGTCGTGTGCACATTGCTGCTGCTGCTGCTGCTGCTGCTGCTGGCTCATCTTGTACACAAACAAGATGGCTAAAAGTGCTGAAAGTGCTGGTAACAGCCAGGCACGCACACTGCAAACAAAATTCGACATTTTTAACTGTGCGGCGTTGGCATAATATTTATGTGGCAGCCAATAATTGCGAGTTTTATGTATGCGCAGAAAAACACCACTGAGTTTACACATGTTTTTTTTATTATTATTATTTTTTTCAAAGATCTCAAAGATCCGCCCACCTATAGTCATGAGTGCAGGTAGAAATTGTGCTGCTGGTCGGGCAGTGCATGTGCACAAAGTGGCTTTAATTAAATTACATTGCGTAATTTATGCATTGCTTAGCCCCGCTGCTCGTACGACCTCACAGAGAACAAATCGCGAGCAAGCGGCATCTGTACCTGCTACTACTAGTTGCAAATGCCGTTGGGGCATAATCGAATCCAGGATTTATTGCAGCGTTGCCAGCGTAAATGAATAGAGCCGCAATGCCCAACCACCATATAATCCAAACACACGCAGTAGCAACTTTTTTTGGGGTGAAACCAACACATAACACAAGACTTTAAAATTAACTTAATTAATTGGCACATTACTTCGGTTAGTGTCATCATTTAGCCCGGACCGACCTCCTACTCCTACGCCTCCACCGTGGCAATGTTGTTGATGTCTTTGCCAGCGTCGACTTCTGACCCTTTTAATACTTTGCGAGTGTAAAGTGAATTTTAGTTTAAGCCCAAAGAAGGAAACGTTTTCTTTGCGGCACTCACCCACATTGTCCCCCTCCTTCACATTCCCTCTCCCATTTCTTTGTTGTTGTTGCTGCTAAGCCGTCACATTAGCAAAGTGAGGTGCAAATATTACGAGTGTCCTTTTTTGAGCTGACAGCCAGTTTACGTTCCTGTTGCTCTTGTTGTTGTTGTTGTTTGTTGTTGTTTTAATTTGAGTGAATGATGAAAAGCTGTTTCAAGAAGAAATGCTTTCAGCTTTTAGCGTGCCGCCTAATTGCGGGCATTGCTGGCCGTTTGCCTAATGCTCTGCTTTCCATGTGCGCTGGCCCCATTAAAACTGACATTCATTGCATTTCTGGCAATTAGACTAATTGACTTTTAACCATGAGCACATGATGAGTACACCCAAACCTCCTTTCCTCTTTCGCTAACGCCCAATCTATAAGGGACCATTAATTTTGTATGCGCAGTTTGCTTGTTGCACTTTCATACTTTTCAGCTAGATCGGGTCAGCGAATTATAAGCACAGAAGGAGAGAGAGAGAGAGAGAAAGAAAGAGAGAGAGAGAGAGAGATTAAAGACAAAGATTAAAGTCAGATCTTTAAACACAAAGCAATCCAATCAAACGGAATTGAAATACACAAATGTGCACCGTAAGCTGTCAGCTGTAGCTTTGCAGACTGTGCAGTTGCCCCTAAAATGCGTTAATTATTTGACAAATAACGGTTTTCTTTCATTTAACTATTGTCCAGTCTTTGCCTTTGCTGTGCTCGGTTGTGTTTTTGCTGTCCTGTGTCCAGTTCGTGATTGCTATTAAATTTTATCTCGTGTATTTGACTTATTTAATATAAAATATAACTGTGCTTTTCTTCTTCTTAATTTTTCTGTGATTGCTGTGGTTATTTGGGTTTCCTATCAGTAATTTTGCTGCAAAGCACAAAAATTTTTTTTTTTTTCATATTGTGTGCGTTTCGTACTCTCGCGCTCATTGTTTCGGTGATAGTTGTTGTAGACAAAGCTTCATACTTACTCACATTGCTCGCTAGATCGCTTCGCATTGTTGTTGTTATAGAGGTTTTTGTGTGCGCTTTATTACTCTCTCCCTCTCTCTCTCTCTCTCTCTCGACTCGTGTGCTCTCATAACGCTTTAGTACTATCGCTCTCTCGACTTTCGTGTACTCTCATAACTGTGTTTGTACGTTTTGTTGTTTCAGTTGTTCAAAGTTTTGTCAATTTTCGTGGATATTCGTACAGCTCCAAATCTTGGCGTTGCTGTTTCTATTTCATCTCTTGTGCGCTGTTTGTTTTGGTATTTTCTCTGCGCTGTGCCGAATCTACATACATATGTGTAGTTTCTCTTCTTTTAGAGCATATTAATTTCTACATTAAACATGTCTGCGTGTTACATAAAAAGCTGCAAGTGCCAGGTTGACCCTAAGGCCGATTTCGTCTGTTGTTGGCTGTGTGAAATCGTGGTACACGTCAAATATGCTGGTTTCACGCAACGGGTAAAGGATATAAACGGCAATAAGTCGGGTTTAAAGTGGAGTTGCGAGTCATGCCGCGAGACGGAGTTGGATATACAGGGTTTTATGAGGCAAACTAGACGGGGCTTCCAGATCTTCGTCTAGATTTTAGTAGGCTCAGTGCTGATTTTGATACAATGGAGAGTCAATTTAATAGTGTAAAACTGTTGAATGAGTCTCCTAAGCAGAAGCGATCGGCCGAGCCTGCTTTGCCTCGAGAACCAAGTTTATTGGCCCCGGTTCTCTCATTGCCCCTACACCGCTAACACCTACTGTTGATAATAATAATGTGTACTTACGTACTGTTCTGTAGCTATTTGCAAACCTTTACTTAAATTATTTACATTGTATGTTGAGACTTATTGTTTTCCCGCTATTTGGAAGGAGTCCTTCATTATTCGTCTCCATAAAAATGGCTCAAAGCCTGATATAAAAAACGACAGGGCCATTTCCCAATTGTCCGCAATACCTAAGGCATTTGAGAATATATTAACAACTCAACTGCAACACTTATGCAGTTATATTATTGCGCCATTCCAGCACAGTTTTTACTATCACTAACATTCTTGAATTTACTTCCCTTGAGATCAAAGGATTTCAGAATAAAATGCAAACTGACGTCGTTTACAGTGACTTTTATTCTGTTGACCATTGTCTCCTTCTTCACAAAGTAAACCTTATAGGGTTTTGGAGTATCTGAGTAACAGAACTCAAAAAATTGTATTTAAATCAGTATTTTCTAAACCTATCCTAGTCACTTCTCTACCCCAGGGTATTCACCTGGGTCCAGTGCTTTTTAATCCATGTGCCTGATTATGACCTCCCATTGCTTATTGCAGGCGGACTTATTTTCCTTTTTCTCGTGGTGTAAAATGAATCTGCTCATGTCATTTCATCGTATCACTCCGCATGTTGTTAGTTACACGCTCGATGGGGTGCCAATTGATATATTGAACGAAGTAAATGATTTAGGTTTACTTCTTGATCACAGGTTAAAATTCGATAACCATATTAAATTCACTGTCAACAAAGCTTTTCAACTTCTTGGTTTTATAAAGAGTTGGTCAAAGGAATTTGATGAGCCTTATACGACCAAGATACTTTTCACTTCTCTTTTACGTCCAATTCAGGAATATGGATCTTGTGTGTGGTCTCCACAATATCATATTGGAATCTGTGCAGAAGAGCTTCTTACTTTGACTGGGGTGTACTTCCTCCATACACCAATACGCTGCTTCTTATCAACCTTCCCTCCCTAACTAATCGCAGTGTTATACTAGGAGTTTTGTTCCCTCTAGACCGCCTCGTTATTTCTTTCCACTTTCTTTTAATGGTTGTACTACTACGTTTCGAGTACTGTATAATGATTATAACGAACTATACCATGTAATCAATTCAGAGTGTTCCATTTCTATTATTAAAAACTGAATTTTAAATCTTGGGAATAACACATGTGTTGGGGCTTAACTAATTCTTACAAATTATTTTTAGTTTTATTAGATTTTCCTGGGTTTGCCCTAATTCATTCCCAGAAATCTTATAAATATTTCTAATGTAATTAAATTTCTTACTTTTATTTTTTGTGTCGACTGATTTTAGTTGACAATAAATAAATAAATAAATATTGTTAGTTTACTTTGAGCTTGTTGTTAAGTTTAGTTTATAGTCAAAATTTTCCTAATAATAACTTTATGGTCGAAATCTTTTAGTTAGAAATTACATTCGATTTAATATTTTCTTGTCAGCGAGGCTTAGATAAGATTAGGGCACCTGAACTGCGGACCTAGAAGCTGATAGAGATATGGTCGAGATGATAGCTTTAGGTTTTGGACTGGATTAGCCGCAAAATCAATAAGCCCGTCTGCCCCGTATCGACTCAAGTGAAATCATCGTCAGCGAGCGCAGCCATCTGAAGTGCAGGCGAAACTGTTTCTGACATTTGCACCCAGCTTATACCCATGAGTTGAATCGTTCGTGTGCTGCAGCTACAGCTCCTGCAGAATCTCCCCCTTTACCGCCACTTACAACCACTTTTGAACCGAAAAGTTCTTTGTGGTTGGGCGGTGGCGTGGTCGGTCGAAAGGTTAGGGATGAACGGATTCTCGACGGGCTAACGTCATGCCTTTGGCTAAGCTGCTCTTGTCGTAGTAGCTCGCGCTTGTGCTGCTTTTGAAGTGTTCACTCGGCAATTTTCCACCACTATACGAATACAATTTTTAACAACTCGCCGAGGCGGCCGCTACGTACGTCGCTTAAATTCCCAGCGGTCGCCAGGGCGACGAGTCCATCAACTTGTGCCGACGTCGTTTTAGTTTTGTGAAACTTTCCGACCCTTAACTCAAATTTGCAAAAGTGCCGTGGTGTCCAACCTAAGACCATGTATACCGAGCGCAACGTGACAACTCCTTAAATGGACATAGCCCCCGACCCATTAAACGATCTGCCCATTTACCTGTCATATTTATGAATAATCGGCAGTCAATCTGGGGACAACTCCAAACCTTTCAGATTGGTGCTCGTTAAACTATTAATGCCAACAACGTTGAATAATGAGCTCCGCACGTTGCATTTTGTGATATATGACTAGCCAATGGCTTCATCAATATTGGCTGGCTCGCTAATGATGCCCTCGCTGCAACGTCATCCACCCAATCACCCAGCCGTCCAGCCATAACGCCGTGTCGCTAATGCTACTCATTACAAGCATTTGAGTTGCAGAGACTAAGGATAATATGGCACGCAGACGACCTAAATGATGACCTTAAATAGCAAGCCAAATATATGAATTTTCTGCAGTAGTAGTAGTATCAAAATAGAGAATACTTTGTAAGTAAACTAACAAAATGCAACGAACATGCGACTCAAAACTTAAAGATTCAATCAAAAACTTATATTAATGATTAGAACGTGATACGTGATCCGTAATACGGATAACTAGTTCAATAATTCGATTATTTGCCAACAACAAAAAATAATTATCCAGATTTTCATGCGATGTCCATCAACTCTCATATGAGTTTTTCCCTTGTTGCAAGTGTAAACAAGTCAGCACACACGAGATACAATGATACGGTCTCATGTGAAACCCGAATTTGCTCAAGCGCATGATTTTAGGCCAATTCGTTGTACACGTTGGACACATGAATGAACACCAAATGATTTGAGCATTAATATTTTACAAAGTTTTCTTTACCTGTGTTTGTGTAAGCTGAGAAACCCCGAATCCACTGAAAGTGTATAAAAAGGATATAATAGTTTTGTGCAACTGTATGTAACAGGCAGAAGGAAGCATCTCTATTCCTCTAATCAGGATCAGTCGTGTCGATATAAGTAGTAGGGAACTGGGGATTCTATGACAGGAAAAGAAAGCTATTGAACGTTTTCTGGGATTGACGTCGTATTTCAAAAAGTTTATCGATGGATATGCAGCGATAACAAACCTTTATCAGATATGTTGCGTAAGAATGCGATATTTGAAGTCAAAGAGTTATAGCAGAGAGCATTCGAGCAGTCAAAGGCGGCGTTAACTAGCAAGCCGGTCCTAACGTTGTATAAGGCTAAATTGGAAACGGAGATACACACACAGACGGAGATCCACAAGTTCGTTGCACTGAGTTATATATATGAGTCGAAAAATGAAGTCTTGTGAAGAAAAATATTATTCGCATGCACTCGAAGTGCCAGCAATCATAGGAGCTTTCATAAAATGGCGGGTATGTGTCTCGGGAACGAAGTTTAAAATCTTCCATGGTTGTAATGCGTTCGCCTGGACGATGAAGAAGAGAAAACTCCCATTGCGAGTAACTAGATGGGCTATGTACTTTCAAGATTTTGAATATGAGATAGAACATCGGTCAGGTACAAAAATATGGCATGTCGACGTACCAAGCCGTGTAGATTGTTTCGTTTTGACAGAAAATGTATTGCATAGACCAAAAGAAGCACAAGTGACAGATGACTGGGCAAAAGTTGTAAGAAGTATTGTTGACAAGCAAGGGTACGAGGACTTCTATACTGCGAATCAGATTTTGCTTAAAGATGATTATTATAGTTGGGGAAAACCAGCACTGCGACCTATAAGGTCTATTGTGCCCCTTTGTTAAAAGATACAAATCGAGAATTGATTGTGGTCCCGTCTGAAATGGAGAATGCAATCATACAAATTGCACATAAGCAGGGACATTTCGCTGCAAAGAAAAGTTTTAAATCTTCATCTTGAGATGATATATACACAATCTGAAAGAAAAGGTCGTTTGTAGTGGTTTGTAGTGCATTTTGGTAAATGAAAATATGGGTAAACCTGGTAGTTTTTTGTCGGTGATAGATAAGGGTGATAAGACATTGGTTACTTGTCATATTGACCATGTAGGGCCACTGAATATTACGAAGAAACGCTATAATCCCATATTGGTGGTTGTCGATGCATTCTCGAAGTACATTTGGCTGTAACCAGCGCGTAGCACAGGCATCGATGAGGTAAAAGATAGCTTGGAAAGTAAAGTTAATTTCCGTAATCCATGTAGTAATGGGGATGCAGCGTTTACTGCAAATTTATTTAATGAATATTGTGACAGACAGAGTGTTTGGAACACGATTAGTGTGTGATCAATATGAGACGACGTTAAGAATCGAACTGCCTGCTCTGAATAGCAGGCCTTTATTTTATTTAAAATTCCTCAACCTAAATACATAGTTTTTATGTATAGTGCAGCCGCTTGTAAGGCGACCGCAATGTGTCTCCTCTGCTATCCCTACACAGGGTATTCAGTATTTGATGACCACAACCGGGGTGCCACGCGATAACGGGCAAGTTGAGCATATGTATGGGGTTATTATACCAATGCTATGAAAGTTAAGCCTATAAGCATTTGAGAAGAGAGCAACAGATAATAAATAATATAGATCCGAGGAGCACAAAGATTGTACCTTTTAAGATTTTGACTGGTGTAGAAAAAAGCAAAGAGTTAATTAAGCAGGCTTTGTTTGAGGAGCTCGATACAAAACGCCAGGAATTACGCAGGGAATCGCGAAACAATGTCCAAGAGATGCAAGAAGAAAACAAGCGAGCCTTTGAGCGGAAAAGAAAGTCAGAAAACAGCATAAAGTAAATGATTTGGTAGCTATAAAGCGGAAAATATCTTGGTGCTTATAAAGTAGTTAAGGTATGACCCCATTGTCGTTATGATAATGAGAGAGTGGGAAATGGAGAAGGGCCGTGACGCACATCAACTGTGGCGAATCCTAGATCAGGAGGGACGAATCTCGAAATGGGAATAGACACAGAGAGACGAGAGCAGAAAAAACGCCAAGTGGTCACCGTTAATCAGCCACGAGTAGACATTGAGAGCTCAAAGAGAGAATGGTGGTGAGCAGCGCGTTTATTCGATGCCAAGATCTCGCCAGAAACACCTCCAAATTTGAGTTACGAAACCAACTCATTAAAGTTGTGAAATTATATAATATTTAGTGAAGTGAATATGTTATTAAGAAATCCGAAAATAATACTAAATAAACAATTATAATAATAAACGTCGTTCCAGAGTTATGTACTACTTGTGAAATATTCGGGACCCACATATGTATGTATATGACAGCGCTTGTGTGAGAGAGGGGTGGTATGATAATCGTCTGTATGTACATATGTTTGACAGTAAAACTACAATATATTTAAGGCCTGTGTTCAGAGCATTCTTACCTCTTTCAGTATGACCACTGGACTAAAAGAGTTGGAGAAAGTGACAGCTAATATTTGAGCATTTATTTAAACACAAATTGAGTAAATTTTGTTTTCGTGTGAACCTTTCGATTTGGTCGAAAGTTCAAAGACATGCTGATAGGCCATTACATGGTATCTGCATTATTCAGTGCGGCCGTACCGTACCGTCCAATCGTCATAAAAGAAGCGACTCAATAAAAATTAGTGGCAAATAAAAATTTAATTTTTAAACAGTACCAAAGCTCAGTCGTTGAACTGAATAATACACAACTCAAGAGCGGTACGGTCCAATCAAACGGAATGTGAAAATCTGTTGAGCTATGTCCCCAGCAAATCAAATCGAAAGGAAAGTTTCCCAAAAAGAAAAATTAAGAAACGTGTACGCCTAGCGTTAACAGAACGTGTTTTCCGCACTTGTGCTTCGTCTCAGTGGCAAAATCAAAAGGGAAAACGAAAAGAAACCGTAAACTGAGCAGGCGAGACAACACTGCAAAATGTTGGCAACACACACGATGCCCAGGCATTTGTCAGGCCCATAAAGCGGCCTGCAGGCAAAAGAGGTGGGAGTGGCAGCGGCACTGGTAGCTGTCAAAAGTCAAAAGACATATACTACATATATGCACATGTAACAAGCAATGATGCCTCAACCCCAATGCTCGACTTCTGTCAAATATTCACAGTACGTCACCCAGTCAAATAAACGGTTACACTCAGAAACAAAATTTACTGGCTTTACTGGTTTTATTATTTTGAAAAATTATTTTTAAATGTAAGAAATTATTTTTATCAAAATAAGAAAGGATTTTCGTAAATCGACATTAATTAGATATTTTTATAATATGTAGAAAATCATTTCTCAATAGTTGAAATCCAAACTCTAAGTTAGTGAACATTTTTCAAAATACGCATACATACATATGTATTGGTCGGCATTGCCTTAGACCTACTTACATACATGCACAGTAAATACGTGCTATCATTCAAAAATGATTTCATCTCAATAGTGCTGAAAATTATGTATACCGTTTCAATCTGCTTGTGCAATCTATGGCACGATTTTATCTTATATTCTGTTACTAAGCTAAACTTGGTCACTTTGGCAATCTGCTTGTGTTAATCTATAATTTCAAATGCAAAAGCAGTTTAAGTAAATTGCTACCTGATACAAAAAAGGCTGCAAAATAACATTTTTAGACGCGGCACATGCGCCCAAGCACATACACACACATCGAAAGAATTTCGGTCGTATGGTAAAATCTGTTCTTGGCATTGCCAAATGGTGTCGCCAGCACCTCAGAGTCGACAAAGGGCAACACCAAACAAATTGGCGGCAAAGTGAAGACACAACCACCATGCCCCAGGACCTTGTGTTTCCCTTTTCCGAGTTTGAGCTTATCTAAAGGCAGGCTTTAGAGGCCTGCCAATAGTTAAGTTCAGTTTGAGTCCCGGCGTCCCTTTTTGTCAGATTACGATTACGCATACGCCGCGTGTGACACGCGCACAGTGTCATGCTTCGCAGCTTCGACGAAATTAAATTAAATGCTTTTGATTTATTTATTCATTTGTATTTGTGCGTCGCCCCGTTTGCCGAACACTGGGGCAGTGGGAGTCTGGGCAGCGCCGAAGACAAAATAAAAAAGTCCCCTCAAAAATGGAATACAGAAAAATCACAAGAGGCACGTGAAAAAAAACTTGTGTCCCTCGCTCTCTCGCTGTCCGCCTGCCAAGGAGCTATTGTTGTTGGTGCTCCACATGCCACATGGTGCAGCTCATTGCTGCTCTTTTCGACCCTTTTCTTATTTTTTGTTGCAGTTTGACGCGATTTTGCTGTTGCCCTTCGTGGCCGCTTTGATTTCACTTTGCACATTTGCCTGCGTGCTCGCTGCCTCGGCATCTCTATCTGTCTCTGTATCTGTGTGTATATCTGAACGTGTGTTGAGTGGCACTTCAGCAAGCTATGACACGCCTGTAGGTGCGGCCAAGCGAAGATGAAGATGATGATGACGACGGAGATGGCCATTTGGCTGCTGCAGTTGCATCACTGCGCAGATGTCTTACGGGTCAACACTTGCCGAAAGGTAATGTTTTGGGGTCCTGTTCATCACCAAGCTATCACGGCTGACACTTTAATCTTTTCGTTGAGATTTTAGGACCAATTCTTCAAACCATCGCAACGAACGGTATTTAGTTTCCGAAGATTTAATTTTTGCACTTTATCGTACAATGAAAAAATGAAATACAAATTTGTAAATTTATCAACAGATGCCGCTCAGATTGGATTGGATTTTTGTTCGGGCAGAAAAAGTGGGTTTCCTTGGACTACAACATGTCGCGACGGGGTGTCAACAAGTGAGCGCTCTCATCGCAAGACGCGCAACAAATCTAGCTGCCAACCTGGCTGTGTGGATGTTTTAAATGCTTGATTAACACGACCGAATAAAACTTTTTTGTAGTCTTCACTCGATTGTTGTTGTTGCTGTTGTTGTAATTCTGGTCACTTTTAATGGCAGTTTGTGTGTTTATTGCCCCCCCTCACTTCCTTCTCCCTGATCAGGCAGCTAAGGGAGCAACTTTCAGGTCGATTTGCCGCCAGGCTGAATGTTCACTTCTTCGCATAAAATGTCACCATATTCTTCTTTCTTCCCTTTTTCTTCCTTGTCCCCTCCCTTCTCACAACGTTCTTCGTTCGTTTTCTTTATTCGACTTTGTGTGCGGCATTTTATTGCTTGTGCAAATAATTTGTGCAAAGTTCTCAACGTTGTCCTCAGTAAAAGGTTTTCCAACTTGTCATTGATCACAGACGCTGGCTCATTGCACACAAGCTCGAAGAATACCCGTATTTTAAGTTTGTGTCACAACCCTCGTAAAAATACAAGTTCAAGGTGCAACACCCGTATCATCGTAGGGATCCTCCTTAGGTACTTGCTCTACATGTTACAGCTCTTAATTAGCAATGCGGTACACTGAGAAATATAAAGAGGGGTAAACCAAAATTTATGGCATCCCCCTTTTATGGCCCATGATAAGCATAGGGATTGTATGCTGAGTTTGTCGTTCTGTTGTTGTCGTTTCTGCATTTGTTGTTTATGGCCATGTGAATTTTGATTTTGAAATCGTTTTACGATTTGTATTTTACGCACGCGTTAAGAACGCAACACGAAAGACATAATCGCACGCGGCTGTACAGTGGCTCAAATTTCAAAAATGAAACTGCTTTCCAATTGCCAAAAATCAAATATTATTGGCTCTTAACGAACCACCACATGAACCTGATGATATAGTTAGTAGTTGGTTTAGTTTAGGTTATATTTTTAAGGGCGTTCGCATTAAGTTTTTGATCGTATATATATATGTATATATGTCAGTTTATTCTCATTAAGATATATGTTTCACATTCCACTGTGATTAGCATTTAACTGAATTTTAATGAACTACGATTAGCCGTGTCGTTAAAGTTAAACACCTTCCGAGCGCTGTGATGATACCTTTTTTAATTATACTGCGCTGGTTTTAAAGCCCATTACCAATCTCTCAACTACAATAAGATATTTTTTTCCCACTTATTTTTGTTGTTGTATTTTTTTTGCGAGCCAAACTCAATTAGGTTGCATGTATGCGCGTTGCCTTGTCAAATACGCGGCGGATGGGCGGATGGGCGGATGGGCTGCTGAGCTGCGGGTAGGGACTGGCGATTGAAGGTGTGGCTCAGTGGCAGTTGGGTGGGTGTAGCGAATATGGCAATCCAAATCACAGCGACAACAGAAACTACAAGCGAAGTACAGAAGTACAACAATTACAAGGGAGGGACAGGACTTCTGGAGGGGGAGGAGGAAGGCAGCAGAGCACACTAAATACCCAGCAAGTGGAAAGCGGAAACGGAAATAGCGCACACAGCAGAGCATGGAACGAGCTGGGAACTGAGTGCTGAGAACTGTGTGCGCAGAATGTGTGTCGCTTGTAATTCATACAAATAGCAAAGTTAGTGATATACACTAAACCCCACCCACGGCACTTCGTTGCTCTCCGTTGCTGCTTGTCCTCGCTCGTGTCCTGACCATGTCAGCATTTATAGCTGGCGTAAATGGACGCCGGAATGGACAAACGGATTGTGTGGGATGGTCCACAATGGTGGCCAGCTCAAAGCTACTCATCCACCTGCTCGTTCTCACCTCTGCGCACAGCTCCGTCCCATCCCGCTCCCATCCAGCTGCTCTAGTGACTATAGCCAGAGTTTCAATTCAATTCGCTGCGCCATGTTCATTGTTTATTTTTCATTTAATTTTACACTTTTCATCTTTGAGCGAAGCGATGCCATCATTCTGTATCTGGCTCTACTCTAGATTGTATTTAACTCGAGTCTATTCACTTTTTGATCCACCCTGATCCAAAAAAATCATATTTTGCAATGAATATATTTTTTTTATCGATGGATCACAGTGAATCATATGTTTTCTTATGTTTTGGAATGTATTACATGATATTTCTTAAGCTTATAGAAAGTTTACCCTTATTTGGTGCGTAACCTTCACAAGTAACTCGTCATGCCTCCAATTCAACAGATGCAGTATTACATCAGTTAGATGCCGAATTTGGTACTTCATACATTTTATTTTACAATTCGAAACGTGGCGCTGGGTGTGAAAATTCAATTATGGATGACACCGACTTAGTCTTTGAACTGTGGCCCGTAAGGGGAAAGGGGAAGAGAGCTAGGCGAGACTAGGACTCTCCTGCAGTGGGTGCCAACAGTTTTGGAGCGTAAATGACAAAAGTTGCGCTCGAGTGTTGATCTAAGTTAGGTCTAAGCGGTGTGACGGGTAGGAGCCAGCATTCCAACAGTGGGCGGGAGAGGGGGACGTGTCAGTGCCAAGAGTTGAGACGATGGGCAACACGTTAGCTGTCAGTGGATGTAAGTGGCTTCCTTAAAACTTGCGCTTGTGCCGCACGCAATTTGCAGTAACCAAGACCAACAACAATGAGTTATCAAAGCTGCTGCTAGCCAGCAATCTCTGTTGTATTAAAAAAACAACACAGACACACATCCACAGTAGTAGAAAGGTCATTAGAGTCAAGCCAGTGGCAATAAGTATAAAATTGATCTACTACACAAGTCTCCGTTTCCAGTATAAGGGGCGCTGGAAGCACATTAACAAATTGACCTCTATAATGCAATTAGTGCACATAAGACTGTTATCCTATTAGGGAATATAAATTGATTTACTTTTGCAAAAGCCAAGCTAAAGTGTTTATAATATAAAAAAATGAGGAGTTATGTTTACTGAGGAGTTGAGTTTATCTAGTTTTTCTGTTTAAAAAGTACTTGCCTGTGGATTTAATTATGAGTTTTCCACGCCTGTCAAGCCAAATCGCTCAAGCGTTAGCAATCGCTTCAAATGCATCAATAGCGAGTCTACTTGTGGACCAAATACAGCCAATATAGCTCAAATCTGGTATAATCGCTTACCAAACACACACGCACACACATAATATATTTGTTAGGCCCATTGAGCGCTTAAAGTATCGCATTGTTGCCTTTCTCTTTTGGGGCACATATAAGAGCCAGGTTGCCTTTGGCCCCCGCTCAGTCAGCTGCGCCCTTTTTTATGTATTGAATAGGCAGCGTGCAGCCGTCAAAGCCAATCCCAATACCAACAACAACGAACAATTTTCTGCCTCAATTAATTAAAATGTTTTGTTCTATGTCTCAGCGAGTAAAAGGTTCACGAAGAACTTGGAGAACTCAGGGTGGAGACTGCTCTACGATGAGACGAGAAGTGTTGCCATTCGCATCCTACCATTATGCATGGCACATTCCCTGCCTGCCAGCCTGCCTGCCTGCCATCTTTGAGCCATTCTAGTGTAAAATGCTGATTGATATTTTCCATCCGGATAATAACGTAGACCCAATACTGCTGGTGTTATTATGCCTGTAAAGATTGTCTTGACTAAAAATCCTTTGGCTTTCCAAGGTCGTCTAATAAAAATTAAGTTCATCCATCATTTATGCCATATAGCTGGGCCAAAGGGGCGCAGAGTAAAGAGGCAGGGAATTTATATGGGGTTGCCCAAAAAGACACCAGCCAGTGGAGCTACGTTGAGATTCGCTGACAGCAAACGACTCAATTAATCTCACCGCACTGCATTTACATAACATTTTAAGCAAGTTTATTTATTTTAATTGTTGTCAACTTTTGTTGTCGCCATCGCCATCAGCATCGCCATTGCTAACGCCTGTGTGTGCCTCCACGAAATCTGCACATGGCCACAACTGGCTGCTCTTACTCTTGTTTTAAGACAGTATGCCTTGTGGCTTGCGCCTCGTTGGACAAGCCGCAGACACAAAGCAGCGCACATAAATAATCGTTTTCAATGCCAGCTAGAGAAGTGTCCCGACAGCAATGGAGACAGGCCAGAAGGATGGTTTGCGGTGGGGGCAGCGTAACAACCTTAGCTGAGAGCTTATAATGATCGCTAATAGAGATGCCGCCTTCATCTTTCAGCTTCAACTTTGGTTTCGGTCAACAGTTGCCTGTAGGCGGAAATATGATTTTCATTCTTAAGCAAGAGATGCAAATATTCAATGAGCACACTCGACAATAGACACCTTAAACAGTCATAAGACATTCCGGAAAAATTAGAAAGTGAAACAGTTTTACAATAGGTTCGCTTCAGCGTTCTAATATTAGGTAGATAGATTTATATTGTGGCATCACAAAGTTGCCTGTGAGGAGTCCAACAAGCGCCATCAATTTGCAAGGGCTTGCCAATGTGCTGTGTCTATTGGCCACCACATCCCACAATGCAGATTGCGCATCTATATGCGGTTTTGTTGCGGCTATCCAAGCTCCGGGCATCGTATCGGGCTCGGATAACGCTGCGAGGTGCTCGGTGCACGGTGTCCGGTGCTCGTTGCTCGCTCATCCACAATTCAGTCAGCCATAGCAGACCGTTGGACAGCGAGCAAAGGATACGAGCCGATTCAGAGGAGTGCGCAGAGCATGGCGCTTTCATTAACCTTTTTGGCATGCAACATAATTCAATTTGGCATCAAGTCGATCTGCAGCAGAATCAACTCATTTGCATTAATGCGAGTCACGTGTGTGCCGCAATAAGGATTGCATTGGAAAAGTTCGCTATTATATTGATTTGGCAAAATATCCCCTTAATTGTGGTTAACTGAGAGTTAGCTTCGGCAGCAGTTAACGTGAAAAGCATTTTCCAATATTGATATTAATTGAGACCGCTCAAATATTTGGGATCCGCTTTGAGACCTGTGCTGAATACCGTTGGACTGTTGGAGCCGCTGTTAACAACTTGTGGTCCTGGTGCAAAATGTCCTTGGCACAGTGTAACCAGTGTGCCACATTAGCCACATCAAGTATACGTATCGTTGCCGGCGACTTTTGTAAGCTTCTAGCTGTGTTGCGCTGCACACGGTGCGCATGCCAGGGAAATTTTAGCAGAGCCACAAGAAGGGAAATTTTTGTGCCGCAGCAGTAGTAACAGCAACAACAGCATCGACAGGCAGCAGAAACAGCAGCAGCAGGAACAGCATCAGCAACAGCAGCAGCAACAGCAACAGCAACAGCAGCAGCAGTAACAGCCACAGCAGCCATTGCAGGATAGTATGAAACAGGACTCAGCGCAGACGGCACGCGTTTCGCTTTGAGGAGAACCAAACGCGAGAGTCGCAGCAGCAATCGCAGTCGCAGTCACAGCAGTTGCCGTTGTTGTCGTCGTAGTCGTCTTAGCCGTTGTCTCGTTGTCTCCGCGGCCGTGTCTGCGTGTCTGCGTATGTGTGCGTGTGCGTGTGCGTGTGTGTGTCTGTCTGTCTGTGTGTGCGTGTGTATGCGTGTATGTATGTGACTGTGTGTCTGTCTGTCGCGCATGTGACTGTCAGCTGCGTTGGTTTTTGTGAGTTTGAATGAATTGCTGATGCTGCTGCTGCCTATACGAATGACAGAAACAAGCCGTAATTGCAACGGCAGCAGCAGCCTCATCCAGCTAATACCAACAACCATTACAATTATGACTTTGGCTGACTTAACGCATCCAAAACAAAAAAACCAAAAAAAAAAAGGACATAATAAAAAATAAAACGCGCACAAAATGCTTACATAAGTTTTGTGTGTGCTGGGCAATAAAAATGCACACAACTACAGCAGCAACATCAGAAGCAGCAGCAACTGCACCAACGATAATAATAATAATAAATAATAAATAATAAACTAGCTAAGAAAATATGAATAAACGATGGCAAAATGAAAAATTACACTTCAAAGCAATTCATAGAATTTTACTGTGAAAAAGGCGCGCAGCATTTGGCAGCTGGCTGCTGGCTGCTAATGCTGGTGTTGTCGTTGTTGTTGTTGTTATTGCGTTAAAGCGTCGTGCGATTGCCACGAGTGTTATCGTTGCCTACTTTGTGGTGCGCGCGCGTTTCTTGCCATTGTTTGTTGTTGTTGTTGCTGCTGCTGCTGCTGCTGCTGCTGCTGCTCAGCTGCAAAATTGTTACACGGTCATTGCGGAGGTCGCGCTAACAAAGCTGCCAAGGCAAAGATAAAGAGCAAGAGCTTCAGCAACAACAGCAGCAACAACAACGGGGCGACAATTGTGAGCCAGTTGGGAAATTGAAGTTAACATCATTTCGTAACCAATACAATATGCTGCACTCAGTTAGTTGCAGATTATTAATTGCCGTTAATAAGCAATTAAATGAATTGATCAACTTGTTGCACAAACAATTACAAATGACTTAAATAATATTGGAAATACGTGCGTTGGCTTTTTAGGGCATCGAACACAACCAAAACAGACGTAGAAAGAGCGAGACACAGAGAGAGAGAAAGAGAGAAATAGAGAGCGAGAGAGAGAGAGAGAGTCAGACAGAGTGTGTGGGAGAGCAAGCGAAAACGAAAGAAAAAACACACATAAAAAAGTTCAAAAGTGCCAAAGACAATTGAAAAATTTCATGTGGTTTTTCTTCTTTTTTTTTAAGGTTTGCTTCCTGTTTTTTTTTGTTGTTTTTATTCTGTTCGAAACTATAACAAAAAGCAAAGCAACAACAAAAAGTGCACAGAATTTCAAAAATTCGACTAGAAAAATGGAAAGCTGAATGCAAATAAGCGGGCGATAAAAACCCAAAAAAAAAACAATTTTAAACAGAAACATACCTCGAGCCACGATTTGAGCAAAGGAAACGGAATTTTCCAACTGTTGTTTCTGGTGTCAGCCAGAAGCAGTTGCTGGCTTCAACAGCATTCTGTGCCAAGGTAAGATTCAAGATAATTTATTAGCTACGTACATGTGTAACTGTGTTGTACCGTTCACATTGTTGTTGTTGTATTTTTGTGCAAGTGTTCCATTAACTATCTAAGCATATATATATATTGTTCAGGATTTGTTAAATCAATATAATTGAAGACTATTATTCGTAGAATCCAATTGCGTACAGTTATAAATGTATGTCAGCTACTATTGTAGGATGAATGAAGTTACTCTTATCAAGATCAGCATTATAAAGTTATGTGTGTCGTTCGTCTGTTTTTTATACATAAATTCTCTATCTTAACACCACCTATAAAGTTGCGTGGATAATATTTTTGCAAACACCTGTATCATAAAGTAAAATTGAAATGTGACAACTTCAAAAGTCAGTCAATTGATAAACTTAAGAGCCAATCCCCAGCGATAACGCTTGCATTTTAGATGAAGTATTTCAAATGAATATATCGCTGCTGGGCTGTATTTAATTCGTAAATTATCCACACTTCATCGATTTGGTTAAGCCTAATCCACAATGTATGATTATCGAGTGTAAAACCATAATGGAGATCTTAATTAGATAGATGTTTATATATATATACATTAAGCATATGATGAATAGAACGGCAACCATCCTATTGTCTATTTATAGCAAATTCATTAAGCCAGGACGCGGTCTGCAAAACCATAGATATAGGCGCATTATCAAGCATAATTATTTGATCATGATATTTAAGCCATGCTGTAGTGCTTAGTGCAGGCTATTTTGTAGTCCAGCACGCAATGACCTCGGTTTTAGAAGAAAGCTTTCAATCGGAAAGTGACGTTGCTCAATTTATCTTTGGTATGATTTGATAGGTTTGTCGTTTGACTTCTGATATCATTTGACAATTCGGGCCTATTATGTTGGTTTTAGTGGTCGGTTTTGGGGGACTTTCATTACATTTTGATGTTTCTGGGAAAAAAGCAATGAAATTATTTACCTATTTTCCCAAAATCTGTTGAGAAATGTTTGCTCTACAATTTGATCAATTACTTAGAGCATAGGAGAGACAAACTGAGAGAGAGCGAGAGAGAGACACACAGAGATAAAGTGAGAGAGATCCTGAGAGAGAGAGAAAGAGATAGAGAGAGGGAGTGTGAGAATGACAGTGACAGGGGACGAGAGAGATATCGGGGTAGTTGCGAGGTAGGCTGCTGTGGCAACTATTGTTTCTGTCGTTGCTGCCGCTGTTGGTTCTTGGTTGGTCGCTGCAGTGGTTGCCAAAATGGCAGCAGCTCCACATTTATTTATTTGTTTTTGTTGTTGGCTTTCCAATTACACCAGTGTGTCACACACATCACACACATCCCACCGCCCATCGCCAACCGACCCCTCCCCCCACCTCCCCTCCACTCGGCGTAATCCCCACAGACAATTCGCCTCATCAAGCCAATTTTCCAACTGCAATCGGGTGCCTACATTTGAGGGTTTTAATTAATTGCAACAACAATGCCAGAAGCAAACAAAACCATTGCACACACCCATACACCCCACACACACACACACACTTTGTGGGATTATATGTATATGCTCATATATAAATATGCTGATTGCAAGACAAGGCCTAGGGTCAAGAACTGTAGCTATTAGAGCAACAGCAAGCCAAAGCAAGTAACATTTTGTCCATGATAAGATGTGTTCTCAAAGTGTAATCAATTTTCTAATAGCAAATCGAAATACTACAACTAATATTGGATCCCTAAGTGTATGGCTGTCATAAACTGATAACAATTTAATAATACACAAACACAACAAGACTTTCCAATTCGTCCAATTCATGCAACAAATGTTGAACCATTTGGCATTAATACCCCCAGAAATCTCATAAGTATTTTTTATTTTTGGATTTAAATGGAATTTTAAGTTTTATTTTAATACGATTTATTTCAATTGACATTAAGTAAGTAAATAAATACGTGACGTTTTTAGTTTCCCTATAAAACTGTGTCTTAGAGAACACTATTTGGGATTATCCGATTCATTCACAATCTTTTTTTTTTTTGGGATTATAGCACTCGAAGCATTAAGTGATTGTACATATCTCTACAGCAAAATTTGCTGGTTCATGGTGTTGACTACTTTGCATTTTAATTGTTTTCCTTAATTGTCGACCATCGTTTGGGGGGACGTGAACAGGCATAATATCTGCAGACCCGAATACACAACTGACGCGCAGAAGCTTTTAGGGCGTGGCATAGTCCCTGGTTATTGTATTGTATTATTGTAGTCCGCATTGTGTATGGGTCCCAAAATGAATGAGTGAACTTGGCCAAAAAAAAAAGGGCAGCCCAGTCCCATGCCAAAAGTACAATGGGGCGTATAAGCAACAGCAACAATACCATAAGAAACTACAACAAGCCAAATAAATTGTAAACATGGGAACCAAAAAAAAAAAAAAATAGCGCTTGCAACAATGAGCAATATGAAGAGATTAGTGAAATGACCAACAGAATACACGGCAGGCGCTGAAACACCCTAAGCCCCCCGTATCTGGCTGAAACAGTGCTGGTAGCTGGCTGTGTGTGTGTGTGTCTATGTGTATGTGTGTGAGGCGCAAACAGGAAAAGGCAAGGAGCGAAAGCACTGAGCCAACGGTGCTGCCCTGATGTGACGTGTTCCCTGCTGCTGCTGCTCCCGCCCCCATCTCCTTCATCATTTGCCTAACCAGCTCGAGTCGCATCCAGTTCACTCCAAATCCAGCGAAAGCGCCGACATCTTCGTTCTCGTTGCTTTTTATGGCAATGTCAAACACTGCAAATCACTTTAAACTAACAACTAACTCAGCCTGGGGTATTCAGGCGTACATATAGAAATCTGTTCGTGACTCTGTGTTTTTGGGTGTGTCAATGCTTTTGTCTGCACTGCAGCAGCTAACGCCCCAAAATAAGAGAAGGCAGCGGCAAAGGTGTCAGCTATGATGTTGACCAGACCCACTGAAGTAGTGGCACTGTTTTAATTATACCCTTTCAGCGTATGTTCTAATTTTGTTAATAAAGTGATCACCTGTGCAATTTGGTATTTTTAGAATGCTTCCCTTGCAAGCTGGACAAATAAGATAATGTCGTAGTAAATATTGTATATATAAACGCTAATCACGCACTTCCAACGGTATTAGTTATATAAAAGCTGACATGATCAACTGATCGCGCTTTGGACTCTAAAATATCTTATCGGGTTTCCGGTCAAGAGAAGAATTGCAAACAATTTTGACATGTGCAGCTCCCAAGACACTGGAAATTCTCTCCAGATTTTAAGGGTTATTATTATTCGGCAAGATAAAACGAATATTTCTAAACGTTGGTGTTTTTCTAGTTGCTCAGCTTTTAAGAAGTGCAAAAACTATAGACAGGAATCATGAAACTTCCTCCACACTGACCAGTTCGCTCACAATTAACCAATTAGCAACTTTTCAGCATTTCCTTTTCACGGGACTGTGTTGACTGGTTTTTTTTGTTTTGTTTTATTTTTTATTATTATTGCATTACACTTTGTTGTTCTTGTTGTTAACGAAAATTTGTTTGCTCATAAACATTTTAATTGCTTCAACATAAAACAATGAAACCAACAACAAAAGCAACGGCAACAAATAAATAAATAAAAAACACGCTGAGTAGGGGAAATAAAAAATGTGTTAAAAGCTCTCGCTGGCCAATAAAAATAAATAAAATCAAAAGCAGCAACAGAGGCATAGAGGCCCCGCAAATAAACTGGTTGGTAGAATGTGCGATGGAGAACTGGGCCTGGGACTGGGACTGGGACTGGGTGGCAGGCAGGTGACATGAGATGAGAGAGAGAGAGAGGGTAGGAGAAGGGTGGAAAGCAAGGAGGCTGTACCTGTTAGTGCCAATTAGCATAAAAAACTCCGAGAGTAGTCTGAACAGTGCGGCTAATAAAATAAATCAACTTTTGGAGTCATAAGGGTAAAAACAATTACAAGATATTGCAAGTCTTTCGAATTGGTAAGAATGCAAAGCATAAGGATTTGAATCTTGTAAATTTAAAGCCGACCGGTTCAGTTGGGTGGGTACGCTAAGTGCTCCTTCTTATGGAAGGTCATTTTTTGCAACGTCCTCTCAGCAGTTTCCTGGCAAGGATATCTAAGTGATGCACTTTGTTGATATATCAGTAATGACGTCATCGATCAGCAGGAGGTGCAGATCGCGAGTGGTATCACTAGCAGATTTGGATGTTGTCGATGTGCGTCTTTGCTGCGATTCCATTAATTTGCGTTTCTAAAATATTTGTTCTCTTGGTCAATATTTTTGTGGCTGTTCAATTGCATAATTTGTATATTTGACATGTGCATACGCTTGTTCAACTGTGAAAGCAACCCTCGCCGCCATTTTCATCGAGTTTCTCATCCTTGTCTGCCCGCTGTGGTTTTCAATGTGTTTGCGCTGCCAGCCGCACTCAACGAACAAAATGCGTAAAATGAAGGGGAAAAATCATCATAATAAAATACATAATTTTCTTTCCTTTTAACATGGTTGTTGTTCGTGTCGTAATTGTTGTTGTTGTTGATGTGGGCGTTTTCCTGTTCGAGAAACTTTTTAATATCATTGAAAAGGCCTCGGCAAGACCTCAGAAAGTATTTTCAGATTTGCGACGTTCTCATTGTATCAGAGACGGTTGCCTGACGCATATTTTCAATATGAATACGACATATTCGAAACATTTCAAAAGAACGATGTAATAAGCAAATCAAATTCAATTTAGTGCATAATGTTATTCAAAGTACACATTTATGATTGGGGTTTTAAAGAGTTACATTTTTTCAGCTTAATGTTAATTATACACAATTTAATTATTGCACATCTATTGCCTTATAACTAGATCTAGATAATAATCATTCTACTTAAAATAATGACTTAATACTTAATACTTTATGTGGAGTCTGAGGTGTTCGTGGTGCTACAAAGGAAACACGAATCTGTTTTTCATTGTTGCTGATGGTGCGTATTTGTGGCAGCCATTTACGAGCAACATTTTAAATATATAAGCATTATGTGCATCGAAAATGGGGGCAAACGCATAAATGCGAAACGGCCGCATTGGCCAGCAATAAACTCGAAGGAGTGCGAATAATATAAAACCATGTACACATCCTTTACGCCTCGTTTGGCCTCGCCCTAACCGAATAGTAGCTTACATAACTAAGCCATCCAGCAACATTAAATTGAATTCCAATTTGCCACAGTGTTGACCAATGAGGATAGTTGTACAGCTTGTGTTCAAGTATTAGAGTATTCAGATGTCGTGGTCGCTGCATTTTATTGCTGGTTATTATTGTGGTTACTGTTATTTCTTTTGTGGCTCTTGCTGCCTGCTGCTTGTTAAGTGGCATGTCCCTGCATCACCCAACCTCAACTCATGGGAGACTGTGGCAGCTACGATGTCTTTGGGGAGCTGTCTTAATAGCTCGCATGCTATATACATATGTACATGCAATATACATTGTGAACATATATGATCAGGTGTGCAGTGTCCCAAGTTTTTGACTACTCACAATGTGGCACAATTGAAAGTGTGACTCTTCAAGTGCGACTTCGATTGCCACAGCCATTCTAGACTTTAAAACCTGGCAACACAGTTGTATTTCCTCATTTGCAATGTCCGTTTTTTGACACACTTATACACATACCGTCAGCAACCGTCATAGCCACACACGCATTTTAATTCCTGTTGCACCAATCAAACTGCTCACTTAACAAGAAGTAGGCACGCCGCAGACGGCATTGCGGACTGTTAGGCCACATTTCGTCCATTATGATAGAGCGGATTTCCACAAAACCTAAGATCAAAGATTTTATGCAGGTCCATGTTCGCTAGCTTTGATAAACTAGGTAGGTAGTGGCTTCCCAAGGTTGCAAATCGCTTCCTGGAAAGTGCCGGGCAGAAGCAGAAGAAGTGTTTCAGAGATTCTACATGTTCCTCTTCTTTATAGCTTCTGCATAAGTCATTATACGGCACTTGGAGTCTACTGCCATGCATGTCTACTAACCAGTGTCCTATTATGCCACGGATTACAGCGAAGCAGTTTATGCAACTGAAATTACACAGCTCTAACTGTGTCTCGTATTATTATTGGGCCATATTTGGTGTGCATTTGACCTGTCCTTGATATTGAGCTTGCAGGTAGCTAGAGGCATGCATATGCCGTCCTTATCCTTGAGGAGGAATATTAGAGTTCCTTTCCTAGCTACCTCATTAGACTTAAAATTGTCTTCAATATCCTGGTAACCAGGCATCCATATCAGGCCGATAACATGCTGCTTAGCCATCTCTTGCAGAGATTTGCGACAGCTTGTTACCGATATCGAATTCGAGGATATTGCGCTAATAGATTTGATTGCCGCCTGGCTATCAATATATGTATATACTTTCAGCCTTTTTAGGCAATGTCGGTAGAGTGAAGGATAGTTGAGTTGCTCAACTTCCCCTTGGGGGAAGTATGTACTAAAGAGTGTACTGAGTTGCATTACAGGCACGCAGTAGTCTGTTTTCAAAGGATTTTTGAATTTCCTTCTAGAATAAGTGCAGGGCCTTTTTTTGAGCAGTCAAGACTAAGGATTCTCTCCGTCTTATGGCCGTGCATGTTGAATTTTCTATTTCCTGTCTTTGCAGACATGGGATGTCCAGGATAGCGTCTAGTGCCTCACTAGGTGTGGTACGCAGAGCTTCTGAGATGCAGAGTTCAGACATGCGCTGAACTTGGTTGAGTTTATACTGGGTAGCTTCCTATTTTAAGAAAGGCCACCATTATACGACCCCGTACAAAAGTATTGTTCTGACAAAAGACATGTACAACCATCGGACAATATTTAGAGACATATTTGATTTGAGCCCAACGGATTTCCCACACGTGTATAAAACGACTATTGCCTTTTGAACCCGTACTTGGGAGTTAAGGTTCCACTCTAGTTTCCTATCCACTGTCAACCTTAGGTAGTTGGCACTCTTACTGAAGGAGAGAGTTACATTATTTAGCCTGGGAGAGATAAGAGGAGGGATCTAGTAATTTCTTGTGCAAAAAAACAAGGTCAATTTTATTGGGACTCATACCTAATTCACCCAAGATGACAGTATTTGAAGATTACTGGTCATTAGGTCTCATAAAGTTTGGGGGTACTTTCCTATAACGTCGTCCGCATATGCAACAGTTTGGCAGCCGCCCCATGTTCCGTTGTAATTAATTTCCCCCATGCTCTATAGAAGGGGTGACAGGGCGACCCTTTGGGGCGTACCTTTGCTGACATACCTGGGGAAAGTTGATGATCCAAGTGTTGATTTCACAATCTTGTAGGTAAGCAATTGATAAACTTGCGTAAGTCTCCAGGTTCAACAGAGCTCCAGTTGCTGCCACTGGTTGTTGGCAATTCGCCTTTACACCCGCTCCTGCCGCGAGATTAGCTGCAAAAGTGTACAAAGATCCGCGATGTGCAGGTAAGGTTTAATAATATCGAAGGTCGTCAGGTATACGATATGCTCCGTAAAAAACTGGGCTATTTATATGCCCTTTGCCAAGCTGCGTATCGGCACGGGTCGCAGTCACCTCAGTCCGGCCCGTTACTGAGAAACTGGGTACTTTACCAGGAGCATGACTATGGAAACAGACCATGTCCGAAGTCTTAGCATAGGTAACTTACGGACCCTTGTCGGCACTCTCGTGGAGGGTTAAGTTGAGGAATTTTCACCAATCCAACACGCGTTTGAGTCACTCCCCCGTCTTTTCGGTTATGCGCAAAACTGAAATTGACAGAAAAAATGTTTAAAAAAATCACCAACTACATATAACAAACAATACATATTGCAATTACACTCGCGGGCGCAGGGTGTCTGCCATTCACTTCTGACAATGGACATTTACATTCATATATAGGTATGTATATATATATTCATATTTCCGTACGTAGTCTAGACACATTGTGAATATTTCGTTGCAGTGGCTGGTCGCTGTTTATGAAATGCAAAATAATGCCAATTTTTTTAGATATATATGTTGATTTTACGGTATATGTTCATTTATTATATTATAAGATATTATATTACAGGATTTTGGCTTAACGATATACATTGGTATGTTTTTGCTTATTGATTATTGCACTTAAAGCATTTTGCTTCACCGCTGCTAGCAACTCAACTCTCTTGAATGCCGATCAGATATCGATACTTCTCTTATATCAATACGGACTGGATTACCCGCTCTCGATTGCACCGGGACAACTGCAACAAGGTTGCCCGATAGCCTTGACCGCTTCCTGTTTGTTATCTACTATTTCAAGTCTTACATATATCTATATATTTTTTTTAAATACTTACTGGTATACAGTACAGATAACTCCATATAGAGCAAAAGAACTAAGGGGCATCTGCGATTGTCGATCTCAATACCACAGACGCCTGATTTCATCCAGTATTAGCTAGAGCCTTGTAGCTGGTTGGGTTGGGATTCTGTGATAGCGGACCGTGGCAATTATTCAAAATATGGCCAGAGTAAAATTGCAAACAAGAAACATATGCAAAGTGAATATTTAGCATAACAAATGCGCCCACTGGTGGATTATAATTAGAATCCAGTTGGAGTCTCAGTCCTTGCTGTGATGACTTTACTTTTACAAAACTGCCTCGAAGAAACTCCCGCTTGGTTGCGGGGAGACAGCGGGCTGAGGCAGTGTATGATGACTGGTAAACAAATCGCTGGCCAAAGCCGCAGCCAAAGCAGGAAGCGGTCGATGAGCAGCGGAGGAGCAGTGACGAATGAGAGGGAGAGTGAGAGGGATGGAGAGTGGGAGGGGAGAACAATGCTTGCCCTTTTGGCTACATTAATCGAAGTCGAATGCTGAATCTCTTCTACATGTGGCCAAGACGGAAAGCAGGAAGGAAACACTGCAGACCGAGCAGCGGCCAGAACGGCAGCTAGCATTTTAGCCGAAATGAACTAGAAACGAGGTCAACAACAAAAGCAATGGAACAACAACAATACCAAGGCAAAAAGAGAGGAGACCTTCGGCTTGACTCAGAAGGCAAGCCAATCAGGTATGGGTTGGGAGACCTGTAGGAAGTCATATGATTTATTTGCCTAAACAATTGATATAGCCAGAAACTTGTAGCGAACGATGGGCGGTAGGCATAATGACGCCTCGTTGAACTCTTTGAGACCGCCAGAAAGCAGCCCAAAGCTGTGACGAAGACGAAATATGTAAATAGGATTTATGGCAAACTTTTAACAGGGTTTTAGCACAGAGTACAAATACACACAAGCGCACACTCACGCTGGCAGAAGGAGGATGTCAGAAAACAAACAGTTGAAAACATATTTATCCAAGTGACTGGATTTTGGATTGTCTTTCTATATGTATTCGTGGCACCGTTAAGCCGAGTAGGCTGTGAATCTCAACTTGGCTTGCTGACGAAATCTTATTTCCTAATTCCTTTCGATTTAATTTTAAATATTTTATGATCATTTAGGGGAGAACCCGTCGAAGGTTTGGGATGAACTATTTAAAAAATATCTTAGTATGCTAAATTGTTGCAAGAGTTAATATTCTTCAAATAAGCGTAAAATATTGGCAAATAATTTGTGTCGTGGTGGCCAACTTAGAAATGTTTTTGTTAACCGCAGATCATCTATGCATATTCCCCAGGTGAATTCCGCAGTAATTATAGACAATTCTAATAGAAATGGGTTATAGGGTATCTCGAGGACAATTACTCACAATGGGAGCATTCTCAACATGTTTTAGTCAGTTTAGTATGTGTAGTCATTGTTAACATATACGCACTCGGCCTGTTTATACATTATTTCTGTACATTTTCAGACTGTTTGGAACTTTTGAATTCTCCACCTCGTCGTTCCCTCGTTCGGTTCCCTCGTTCGGTTCCCTCGTTCGGTTCCCTCGTTCGGTTCCCTCGTTCGGTTCCCTCGTTCGGTTCCCTCGTTCGGTTCCCTCTTTCGGTTCACTCTTTCCCCTTCTCCAAGACATAGTATGTCTTCATTCAAATGTCTCTGAGTTTGTCTTTTGGTTTGTCATGTGCAAATTAAGCCATCGTCGTCGTTGCCAGGTTACCTCCCTATCACCCTGCTTCAGCTACTAAGACATTTTTGTTGTATTGTGATTTGCTGCTGGTGTTGTTGTTGGTGTTGTTGTTGGTGTAGTTGTTGGTGTTTTGGTGAGTTGTTGTCATTGTGAAACCAGCTTCAGCTACAGTTTGTGCAGCTCTTGGCATTGCCAAGTGTAGTCTCTGGAGGTATTTACGCTTTCAATAATTCAAGCTTAAAGGATAATCACGATATGCTTGTATGTAAATTTTGATAATGCCATTTGGCTGGCAGGCTTCACTACTCACGCCGCTGCCATGGCAAACACCGTTTGCCTTTGCACTTCTGCTAGTGTGCGTGTGTGTGGTTATGTGTGCGTGCGAGTGTCTGCGTGTGGGTGGCTTTGTGCTGTGTGTTGCTGTTGCTAGCATGTGAACTACATTGAAGTGTTTTCCCAAGCTGCCATTTTCACACCTTTTTGCTTGGCCCATTTCGGCTGAGCTGATTTCCAGCTGCCTTGTTTTGTTGATTCGCTCGCCGTCTGAGAAGAATAAGCACCGCAGTTAGTCTTTCCAGTTATTTACTTATTCATTTCATGTATTTATTCACTGATTTGCTGTCCCCTTCTCTTGACTTGACTCCCCTTCTTTTTGGAAGGTGCTACTCATTTGTTGTTCGTGCATTTTGCTTCCGGCAGTTACTTGAATTTATATACAGCCAAACGACAATTGATTAGGAAGCTGTCAACGCGACCCATGCAAAATGGCCAACTCCCTGGTTATCCAACTGCCCACCAACTCCTGCCCGATGCCTGCGACTTCCGCCTACCTGGTAACATTTTTGGTTGCTGGTCCGACGGCTGATGGCATATGGTTGATGGCATATGCCAGCTTGAAATTGCTTTCATTCTCGGCAAGTTTGCGGTGCTCAAAGAGTGCAGACCCTGTTGGTTGCAAGTGCTGACCAAGCGGTTCACAAAACTGAGCTGGCCAGCAACATTTGCATGCATGCATCAACCACTAGAATACCAACACCAACAACATCAACAGCAGTAGCATCATGTAAGAATTGAATATAAATGCAACAAAAAAAAAGAAGCTTTTCTCAACTAGCAGATACCCCATATATGTAGATATATATGTATATAAGAATTTATTTAAAATATAAAATTATTATTAAAGATCAAATTCATGATTTGAGATTGTCTTATTTTGGAAGAGAAAATTAAGAGAAAAGAGAATTAAAAATTCTTAAATAGAGGTTATGTTACTGTTCCGAGATACAAGAGAGGCACCCGGCAGGGAATATTGCCCAAAAGGATGATAAGGAGAGCTCTGCATGACCTAACTGGGAACTTGAGCAACTTGAGTCATCAAGTCTTATGCCACTGTCACTTCTCCACCGCTAATACATACTTGCTTAACCATAGTACAGGGTATAGATGCACACTCATATACAGTCGCCCCAAAAGTGCCAACTTGAGCATCTGTGTGTTAGGTGGGCGTGGCAGTTGACATATGAAAAACTTTGAGCGAAATGTGTTGCGAAATTCATTTTAGTTGTGTTGTTATTTACTTTTCCAGCTAACTTTTGGCGCCTGAGCCACCTCTCGGCTGGCGACTGCCACAACGCAAGTGCACAAGCTCGTATATTACACATGGCACAACAGTCAGCATCAATTACTCCATTTCACCGCACTCCAACTCGGATGCACAGCAAATGTGTTAGGTGCGCTGGGGCTTGTCATATTTATTTATTCTTATCGATCAAATGCCATTGTTTCATTATATCTATGCCACATTCTGTTGGTTTTAATCATGATCCTCCCCTGGCAGCCACATATATTCTTAGAGTGAGGAAAAGTTCACACGCGTTCAGATATACACACACGCACTCATACATATGCGCTGAAAGGACTGACGCTTCAAGCTGCGTGCAGCGGCAATTTACCACTTGGATAATTTGTGTGTATTTCGTTACCGCTGTTTTTTTGGGAAAAGCGAAATACATATATCTTAAATTGAAAGCATGTACACCATATACAACAGATATATCTCGCTTTACGGCCAAGCCTCGTTCCACGAAATTTGCCCGCAAAGCGAAAAGCCATATTTTTTTTTTTTTTAATGTAGCTGATTTATTTAATATTGATCAACCTATTGAAAGGTTATAAAATATTTTTTTGAAGAATGTATACATTGTAACAGGGAATTTAAATTAAACAATATAAACATATGATTGGTCTTACAATATTACGTAACATCAAGTATAACATTAAATATAACATTAAATATAACATTTGTTGCACAATCACGATACTATTAACGCCCAACTGTCCAGAGGTCGCTGGTGTGGAGGCGCTTTAAGCGTACACGGATTGTATTCGTGAGTAAGTTTCCTGTCCAGATAGCGAACATGGTTCTCCTGAGGTATGACCGTGCTGTTGAGTCGGACGGTTGGACAGTTACCACTCCTGAGCGCAAACGTACAGTGCTGAGACTTGTTCTCATTGACGCAGATGTTCCACCGGTTGGCCCAGGTACTAAAACCATCCAGGAACCTTTGCGTAACCGCTGCCGCTCTCCAAGCAGTGGAGGAGTTAGCAAGGAACACAGTGTCATCTGCGTATGTGGTAAGCAGTGGTTTCTGGCTACCGGAATCGGCAGTCCGCAGTGTACAATGTGTACAAGGCAGATCCAAGGACACTACCCTGCGGTACACCCGCTCGGATGCGGCGGATGTTTGATCGCTCGCCCCTAACTTCCACCATTTAAGAACGGCCAAGCAGGTAGAGCCTGAGCAGTAAATACTTGATAGTTGTGAAACGGTGGCAGCTATCGATAATTTGAAATAAACTTGATCTGCTCGTATCATACAAGAACTTATATTTCTCTAGCTATTATAGTCTCTGAAAACTACTTTACACATTTTCAATGGATTCAGGGTATAAATGATCTAAATAATCTAAGTAAACACCCAAATTCGGAAATTAATATATATGATCATATAATATAGATCATTCACAGGAATTTATATATTTGTGATGTACTCAGGCTACGTTTATTGTATCGTGAGTTTAGCAGAAGTACATATGTATACATGTACATACATTAATATTTTTTGTTGTTTTTTTTAAACACATTCAAACTACAACTTAAATTAAATGCATTTGTGCTTCTCCTCCGTCCCGTTTCCATTGCTTTGTTAAAGGCTAGACAAAAATGGTGTTGTCGACATTTTTTTTTTGCAGCGTCAAATGGCAACTTGAGAATATTTTTGCAACTGCAACATGCACTTTATATGCACTTTATTGCAGTGTGCAACTTTGTTGCCGCATTTTATGAGAGAATAATTAAAATAGTTGCTGCCTATCGTCACATTACGCATACGCAGCTTCGCTTATGTGTACATACATATGTATATGTGTATGTAATTCATAATGCGACAGAAACTTCCGCTTCTTGCAATTGTTGTTGTTGTTGCTGTTGCTGCCCGTCTACCTGGCACATATGAATATTTGTAGGGCTCCTCTTCATCGTCGCTGCTGGCTGTGCTTTGTGCCAGCTAAAAGCGCGCAATTTGCATAGTTGTAAGCTGTGTGTCGTGTGGTGTTGTCTGTCATAAGTTTGGTAGAGTTTGTGGATCTCAGGCTTGGAGCTCCAGGCTTGGGGTATTCGGCGCATGTTTTATGCATGCGTTGACATCGTTCGCAAATGACGTAAACCAGAGGCAGCAGCAGGATGGCTGTTTACCTCCCAGTAGCAGTGTTGAAGGGATGAAGTGACTTTTGATGCAGCCGCTGTGGGGTCGCCAGTCATTAATCAAAAATAATTACTTTTTGCTGCCCGAGAGCTTAGCATACTTATTTGTGAAGCTTTGCCTGCCTATTGACTGTCAATAAAGTTATGACCTGCCACGCCCACGGCTACCCACTACCACCCACTGCTGGTGCTGCCTGCTGCCATGTTATTAAACGTCCAATTAGCCATGCCAACGAGTGTGCCGCCTCTCGCTTTCTCGCTCTCCCATGTTTACTCGCATATGCAATGGGCTGGTGTCCTTCAGCGCCAGGCTGACAGCAGCTGCGTGCTTGGCCTTGCAACAGCGGAAATCAATCACAGTGACATTGCCACGCTTCCCACGCCTTATTCTTGCAAAAGCCCTACGTATATATTCACATAACACTTTCTACAGAACTGCGCGCCTTTAAAGTTTTACGCGGCAATTAAAGTGGTTCTTGTGACGCCAATTGAATCATGACATTGCATAATATCAATCAGAGCCCGAGTCACGATTACAAATTCGATCGATTCTGTTGTTAATGATTTACATTCTGTTAACACAATTTATATGCAGCAGGAGGGTACATACAATATTTCTTGTAAGAAGTTAGATTTCGCATTAATATACCAAAAAATAGTTTCCTTCCAATATATCCTTATTTCTTTCCACCTAGAAATATATACCTACATATACAATCCCCGAAATTCGATCAAAAGCACTCGTGTTTATGGTACCAAGCCTAGCTGGAGCTTGTTTACGCATTTTATAATGGTCCTCCATCTTCCCACACTGTTATGAAGCATTGGATTGAAAGTTACGTTAGTTTGCCAAGATTTTTGCATATTTGTGTTTTTTGATTCGATTAAAGGCTCCTTTTAGCCTTCGGGATAATTAAGTATACAAATTCACTTAATATTTTATGGGTAGAAATATATTTAGAATCTTGGAATGGAAAAGGACAAAACACTATAGCCTCAGGAGATAGCTAAGATCATTGTTTATAAGGATACTGGAATGAAAAACAGAGAAATATCAATTAAATTAAATCGAAGAAAATTACAACAAAAATTGTAAAAAAAAACGAAACAGCAACAAAATATTGCCACGCAGGCAAAAATCCGCAATCTTACCGGCTGGGCTGGATAAAATTGCTACGGCGTCTAAAAGTCTACTTGATTCAAGGTTACAAATATCGAAGCATCATATTCAATAAATTTTATCAGATAGTAATCGATTGGCTTGGAAGAAAATGACGTCAAAGCCAGTATTAACGAAGGCATACTACATTGCCAGACGCGGGCCTGATATAAATATATTTATATATACAGTGGCTCGCACCTTATTCGGATCAGGGTCAAAGAAAAAAAGTATTTGCCTGCCACAAGCTAACCATTCATTATTTTTCAAAAATTCCAAAAACCGATGGTGTTTATATATATTTAGGGCCAAAACTAATATATGGCCCTAATGCACTGAGGTTCCCCACCTGCTAGGCAGGATTATGTAATATGTTGCCCACTTTCAGGGGCAGTTTTATTTGGACTAGGTACATTGTTGGACACCTGGGTGCCATAAAACCCGGATTTTTTTATCTAAAGTTGAGTATTTTCGGTATAAATAGACCAATCCTTTGTAGTCAGTTTAGTTATATTCTGCATATCGGGTGCAATAAGCCAACAAGGACTCTGGACAAACAGACTACCCTTGAACTACGGAAACTCATCCTGGAACACCACAAAAACGGATATTCACATCGCCAAATAGCTGAAATGGTAAATCTGAGCAACTCGACTGTATATAGCATCATTCGGCGCTACTTACTTACAACTTACTTTCCGGATCAACCAGGACAACGATCCCAAGCATAAGGCCAAGATAGTGCAGTCCTGGCTCATCAGGAACTGCCCCACATGATAATTCCACCGGCACAGTCTCCGATTTTCTTGCCGTCCCTTTCTCGCACAAGCATGCGCATATTTATGCACTCAGAAAATGGTTGCGGCTGCTGATAGAAATGAGATCAATATGAGAATGTATTTTCGACCATTACTAGGGTGTTACGTATCCGATCTTGATGAAATTGGGCAGTTGCATTTGCATATGTATCGATATTCTTGAAACGGTGACAGTTATCGATAACATAAAGCAAACCTGATCTGTGCCTGGTATTCGAGATACTATATCCCAAATTTGGACGGCCGAACGGACGGACGGACATTGCTACATCGACTCCGCTGTTGATTCTGATCAAGACTATTTATATACTTTATGGGATAGAAGATGCTTCCTTCCGCCTGTTAAATAAATTTGCACGAAACCATTATACCCTTTTTAAGCATTTTTAATGGGTTCAGGGTATAAAAAGAAGAAGAATCCCTGAGCGCACACAATCACGTAGTCACCTTAACTTGAAGGCAGTCTTAAAATAATAATTCGTTGGCCGGGGCGCTGGGTATGTTTTGATTTGGCTCTTGCCCCGCAGTTCTGCCTGCCTGGTCAGCAGTTGGTCATTCCCAATTTTTCCCTTATCAGCATATTGGAAGAAGAAGCAGTATTCAGCGCCCCGAAAAACCCGCTTAAAGTTGGCAACTTGTTCTCACGCATTGCACATTAGCAGACGCCAGCGTGTGTCACCACTCCCCCCCGCTCCCTCCTTGCCACAGGCTGAGGGGCATTTAACACACAGCCAGGTTTTCTGCCAGCTGCCCAACGGCATGCATTTTGGTTGGGAAATTCGGTTTCCTAATTGATGAAACTGGCTAATGCCAGCGCCATGGCTGTCTCTGCTGCTGCGGCAGCTATTGGGGCGCTAACCGCTGACTTAATGCATAATCCAAACTTCTGCTGTCTGTGTTTTGTGTTGGACACCTGTACTGTGCTTTTGTTGGCTGTCGCTTCTTGTAACTTGTGACGGCTTTTGTTTGCAACACTAAGCTGACTGAATGCCAACACTCCTTTGACTAAAGTTTGCAGCGGAAGCATTCCTAAGGCGTCAAGTCCGGCAAACTGAAGCAATTGCTGTCAAAAGTAAAGGTAAAGAAAACGCTTGTGGGGAATTCGGGGTAAGCGGGAGTGGCACCCACAACTGTGCCGCAGCATGCGTTTGTTATACGAGCTACAAAAGCTGCTGTTGTTGCATTGTTTAGCGTTTGCGATTTTCAGCAAAACTTTCAGGAATTTAAGTTTGTTGCAGGCAAAACGCTGAAACCAATTCTTTCCGCTGGCATCATTTTTATTAAAAGTTATTTGTTGTTTGTTGGCTTTAGCTCTGGTAGAGATATTTCATTTGGGAATGCTACAAAATTGGATAATTGCTGTAAAATATATATATTTTATACATACAGTGGCTCACAGTTCAAAGAAAGCATTGTCAAAGAAAAAAGTAATTGCCTGCCATAAGCTAATTATTTATTATTTTTCAAAGACCGATAGTAGGTACATATATTAACCACCAAAATTGATATATGGCGGTAATACACTCAGGTTTCCCCACCTACTTGGTAGGATTATGTAAAAAAGTAGCCCATTTTTAGGGGAAATTTTACATTGTGGACACCTGAGTGCCATAAGACCCGGATTTTTTACCTAAAGTTGAGTATTTTCGGTATAAATAAACCAATCCTGTGCAAATGTATGTAACAGGCAGAAGGAAGCATCTTCTACCCCATAATGTATATATATTCGTGATCATAATCAGCAGCGGAGTGGATGTTGCCATGTCCATCTGTCCGCCCGATCGTCTGTCCGTCCGAGACTATAAGAGCTTGAGACTTCGAATTGAACATAGGATGGAATATAGGTTCTCGAATACCAGATCAAGTTTGCTTTATTTTATCGATAATTGTCATCGTTTCAGGAATATCGATACATTTAGATTTCCGAAAGAGATTAATGCTACAATTTTAAAGGCAAATTCTTCTTATTAATTCATAATAATATGATAATAATATGCATATGCAATATTGTTGATCAACTGCCCAAATTTCATCAAAATCGGATAAGTAACACCGAAGTTATAGACGCAAGTAGATCCTCATATTGATCTCATTTCCATCAGCGCGTGTATGTGTTAAAAAGAGATGGCATGATAATCGCCGCGAGCGTCAGTATGTTTTTGTGTGTATTCCGTAAAGCCCCGTTACCTACAATTGCGGGAACACATATATATGTATGTTCGGGCCTTCTCACATTTGGGTGAAAGACTGCTCAAAGGGAAATTTGGCAATAAAAGTAGAATATATTGGGAATACAATTGGGCTCAGGGTATATAGTAGTCGAGCTCACTCGACTTCAGCATTCTTAGTTGTTATATATTATTATTGTGGACTTTGTAAAAGCATTATCAATATATGTATGTTTCTTTACATTTCTTTACTTTCGAAAGAATCGAAGATTTAATTGTTTGTGAGGTATTCTTGGTGTCTTTTAGATTTCTGAAGTGTTTATCGGCTTGCAACGCTGCTGTTTGCCAACCAGCAGCAACACGCACAAAAGGACAAATGTCTGTGCTCTATTACCCCATATTGCGATTTGCTGCACACACAACTGGGACAAATCGAAAGCAATGCGAAGGCAAAACTAAAAAGTAGTCCGCACATACACACAGCAGCAGTAGCAGCCAAAAACTAACTGAGGAATAGAGGGGGCAACAGTAGTGGCCATCATTAAGCCATTCTGCGCTAATCGGACATGCAAACGAAGAAACTATGCGAAAATCCATGTGCTGTATATGAGATGTTGACGTTAGATATTGGTTTTGCTATTAGGGTTCCGCTTGGAATAGTTATATATGTACAGTTATCATACCTTATACACTTATACACTGGTGCATGCATTTTATCAGCCTGTTATGCGAAAGTTTTCGGTTTTAGCGTTTCAATATTTTTGCTGGCGCACAAAAGTATGTTAAAAAATTTGTGCAAACACACGTGAATATTTCTGCGGTTGCTGGTCTGTCTGTGTCTGTGTCTGTGCGTGTGTGGGTGTATGTTCTCTGCCAAAAGTTCAAGCCTGATATCAGTTACTTGTACAATGAGCAAAAGAGAAGGCAGCAGAGACGTTCACATTATGAAGATAAGCCTTAGAAAACAAAAGGTCTCCCTCCACACACACACACACACACACAAATCGCTGTGCGTGCGTGTGTATGTGAGGGAAATGATTTGGCTTGTCCTACTCTCGTTTGGCGTTTGCCACATTTTTATACTCTTGTCAAGTGAAATTGTTATGCGCTGCGTCGTGAACTCTGCCAAGAGTCTATGTATGCGTTTATTTACACAGGAGGCACACAATGGATATTAATGTCAGATCTTAGCTTTGGGCATTGCATGTCTGCTTGTCAGGAGACCCAGCTGCACATTAAGTGCCCGCACATGATTCACATAACGTATGTATCTATGGCTGTGTGTGTGTGTATGACTATGGACAAGTATCTGATTTAAAGAGCATTGCAGCGTCATGCTGCTCATGTCTAATCTGACTAATTTAATGTTATACTCTGTGCATCCGAAATGTATCAAATAGCATAATAAAGTAATGCAAATGTATGTAAGAGCAAGAGATAAAGCTGCCATCAGTCTATGTAGATTATAACCGCCAGAGATATGAAATTTGGCATATGCGCCCAAATGCGTACTTTTGCACACAACTATACCAAAATCGTATATATATTTTCAAATTGCAAGTCCAACATCTTAGCGCATTTTGTACTGGTGAAAGAGTATTCTACGAGAACTATTTTACAACTTTGCTTATCTTGAGTTTTTTCTATTTTTTTTCACTTTTTTTATATTATTTTAGTTGTGGCTCTTAGTGCCGCAAAATGGGTCTGTTGCCTCATACCCAAAAATTTAAATGAGAGTTGTTATTTTCACTGGCCCACAAATTTTCGTGTGTGTGTATGTCTGTGCGTGTGTGCGTTCTACACACACAAATCAAAAACTTTTACTTACCCCTGCCAGAGTTTGGTCGTAGTCTATTAACTGCTGGCGCACGCCTCACATACAGCTTATATCCAGTTGTACGCTCAACATCACACATCTTACATCAATCGCCCACCCACCCATCACCCACCACCCACCAAACACCAACCACCCAGTCGTCCTGGTGGCCCAAAAAACACACGCACTGTTAAGTAAGTTCATTTATCTACGGGCTTCGAATGTTTTTTGTCGTTGCTGTTGTATTTTAACTTTTGCTTTTGTTTTCAGAAACATTTTCATTTTCTTGCCGGCCTGTGCGAAATTTAAAACAATACTCACCCGCTGCACCAGCAACTGTAGCAACATTTATTATATAAACACCAAAAGAAAGTGGCTACAAAAATTCAAGAGAAAACTGTAAAACAGGCAGCGATATTAAGGCCAACTCCAGAGCTAAGCCAAAGAAACTAAAACTGAGAATTTGCGATAGATATGGATTGCCTGGGACTGGGGAATAGCATTGGACTCTGTCTGAAACGACGAAGCGACTTCAACTTTCGTCAACAACAACAACAACAAGAGCAAAACGACTGACTGCTGCCACTCAGCACGGTTCTCAGTTCACATTTTGTATGTTTGTTGTCATTTGCTTTTTACTTTGCTTTTATTTTTTCTTATGCTGCTTTTCCTTCTTTTTATGCATTATTTGGCGCAGTTTTTGGCTGAGTGCTTCAAGGGTGTATGTCCCTGTGCGTGTATGCCTGTGTGTCTGTGTGTGTGTTTGCTTAAGTGTTTGAGTGTTGCTGTGTCTTTATTGCCTTAAGTAAGCAATTTGAAATTTGAGCTTCTACAACAACGACATGCGACAACAATAATAAATAACAAAAGCGACGACTTGGTTTGCCGCTGCTGGGATTGTGTTGCCACTCGATCGAATTGAGGTTTGCAACATTGTTTGACAGACCAGAAACGCGACGTGGTTTGCGTGATGATATAAGGGTTAAATAGACGTCAATTTAAATAAATTAAAAAAAAAAATACTAAAATTACTGTCTAAATGGTCACAGAGCTAGAATTTAAAACTTGGAGAACAAAGTGAGTGCCAACTCCAGACCTGATGTGCCAGAGCCAGAACATTTTTAATTACAATAATTAATGCGAGCCGACGAAAGGCAGAGAGGGAAAGTGAAATAGATAAAGAGGGCAGTATTGCTGAGTGTACATATGTTTGTATGTATGTATGGGGCAACGTCAAGCGACGTACAACATGTCGTAAATTCAATTCTCCCAGCATCCGACGTGCGCTCACGTACCACCATTAGAAGAAGCGCAGTAACGCAAGGGAAGCAAAACGAAACGACTGGAAACTACGCCAGGCAACTAGAGTCGTTCATGTACCCTGGGTAGGCTTGGGTTGTGTAGGGGCAGACAGCTGAAAAAATGAGGCGTCTTTCTCTTTAGGCTCTCATCACATTTGTCATGTGCCGCCCCACACCAGCACACGATTATAATTCATTTAAAGCAGATAAAGAAAAAAACTTAAAAATGATAAAAAATGCTGAGATAGCGGCTCTTGTGTGCATGTATGTACCGTTTAAAATTAATTGTCGCAGAGGTGATGAGAAAAATAATCGACAACAGACAATTGATGACCCCATAATGAAAGCAGTTTGAGTTTTGTGCACTGAGTAAATTTTGGTATGCAATTGACAGCAGAAGACACAAATAACAGTTATCTTTTTTGGTATACGAGAATGTGAATATGACAAGATTCCGATGTAATTCCCATCTTGATCCTCAAATGAAATAAATAATATTTTGCTTACTATATATTAATAATAATGAGAGTAATTGCATGTGCAACGCGTCGTATGCGCAATATTCGCTCGTTTCGATTTGATTACGTGTCTGAACTTCAGCTAGTGAGTAACTGATATGCCAAGCTAATATCTAACTTTTCAGCTCTGTACGCATGGGAGCGTGCGAGTCTATTTGTTAGCACATGTACGTGATGCATTCAGACAGCGTCGCGATATCATCGCATTTGCACATGCCGAATGCAAATAGTGACTACGGACAGCCAAGTACCGACTGGCAAATAGTAGCTAATAGTGCTACTACCATCGAACATCGAGTATTTTTCCACACATTTGCAGTACTTTGTTCATCTATCTTTTGGCCCTTTCTTTTGCCGGTTGCCTCTGGGTCTAGTATGCAGCATATTTGTGTCACATCTGAAATATGTAATACCATTGATAATAAAAAAGTTTCCTTATCGGTTTTTGATGATAACCTGTGACCCATTAAATATCGATTATACATCTTCTTAAATTTCACACTCTCTGTGGGTCTTTCACTATATAATCCTTGAGCCGACCAGTAAATAAATCGATTAAATCTATTGATTATCGATCAATATTCCGATAAATATGAAATACCATAGATATCTAAATCATAAATCTCCCTCTCTGCACGAAATGGATGCATACAATTAGGCATATCGGTATTTCTTTGGGCAAGCATACTACGGCACAGCGCTTATCGATAACAGATAACATCAGCGTACTTCTCTTTAGGCATTTAATTCTCAATTACCACTGGGGAAAATGTTTCGCAAAGCGCGCACGTTTCTTGGCCAATATTGTGTACAAATGCCCCGAAGTGCAAATGAAGGCCATGGCTCACAACTTGCACATACACACACACACACATACCACTTACATCCACACACCCCTCTTGCGCATACACATAATAAAACCAAACAGAATAAAAGGGAGAAAGAGAGAGGGAGAAAGAGAGAAGGATACCGAAAAAGAAATGCCATTGGCGTTTCTCTTTTGTATTTTATAAATTGTGTGAATTTTAACACTTGATATTTCTTTAATGAATTATTTGCCCTACAACGTTCTTGGCATTATTTAAATTTCTCAACTATTTTGCTTGGCCAACCGAACGTATTACGAGGGGCGGCAGTCGACGATAGGCTGGCAAAGTCAGTCGCTGCTAGCTGCACGGCTGTGTGAAACTTATGCAGCAAATAGCTTACAATTGCGCTATTTATTGTAAGTGTGTGTGTGTGTGTGTGTGTGTGTGTGTGTGTTTCTATGTATGTGTGTGTAACTGTTAGTGCTTTGTGAATGGGTCAACACAAAAATTGCCAAATTACCGGCCAGACGAGCACCCAGTCGACCACCATTCCATTCAAGTCAGCCATCTGTCCATCTGTTCCCCCCTCCCTCCCTCCCTCGACAAAACTCCCTTCCGCTTTGCCTGCTTTTGCTATTGCTCGCTTTTGTAGACTGTTTTGCAGCTGGACAACTGCCGTTTGGTTCGGGTTTCCATTTTGTTTTTTTTTTCGGCTTGTGGTTTGATTGTCCTGCCCATAATATATGTTGTTGCCGTTGTGTGCGTCCATTGTTATAATGTATTTGTCTTTATATGTCCGAGCGCAATTTGCTGGCACTCCCGCAAAACGCAGAAAAAAATAATAAAAAAAAAAAAAAACAGTGGAAAGATATGTAACCAAAATGTTCCGAAAATTAAAACATTGAAATGTGTCAAGCGACTAGGCAAAAGCAAGCACACGCACGCGGCACACATCAGGATCTGGCCAAAAACTGCTGCTCGATTGCCTCTTTATAACACTTGGCACAGCAATTGCCAGCCCACAGAAATACACAGTATGCACACATATGTATATACATTTATTCAGATGTGCGGCGAGCCACAGGAGGCGCTTAAGAAGTTCATTGTTGAGTCCCCGAACCTTAAGATTGAGTGTATGGCCGCAACATGCTTACTTCTATCTTAAATCCGCTCTCTCTCTCTCTCTCTCTCTCTCTCTCTCTTTCTTTCTCTTCGGGCAAATCTGCTTTGGCCTTGTTTAGCCACCTTAAGAAAACTTGGCCAACATTTTGGCACAAAATTGTGCAACTGTATTTAAGCCAAAATTTAAACGAGTCAGGTGGCTCCCACAAAAAGGCGCCAGGTGGCTGATAAAGGGGTAGGAAACTTTAGCTACGGTTGGAAGGAGAAATGAAACAAAGGGCAAAAAGATGTCTCAACAAAACTTGGAACATTTTATTGAATTTAACATAGGTGTTCGTAAAGCTTGTGTATGCATAAGTATTTCTGAGTTTACTCCTAGGATAATGTAGCAAAGTATGAGTGCAGCAATTGTGAAATGCGGGCACATTGAATGGCATTCAAAATGCCGAATATCTTAAGTAACCTGCGATATGTGAGTACACATAAGCAATCAGATTAGGCTTTGAATGAGAATACGCAACTGTCTGCTCATGGATGTGCTTTTGTCTGTAAGACCACGCAGATTTTAGAGACTATAAGACCTAAAGACTTCAAATATGAAATGTATGTTCTCGTATTATCCCCCGGCCAGATCAAGTTTCTGTTTTCTTTTACTTACTCATCAGTGGCTGCGCCTGACTTAAGAAATGAGAACACTTGCAGTTTGAGTGTAGTAAACTTTTGAAAGGTTAATTTGGCAATAAAACTTTAATATATTTAAGAGCTGGGTTCAATATGATTTGGGCAACATGAGTATGCTTTAAAACTTTTTTTATAATGCACCATGTAGGACAGACTGAAACTCAATATTAACCACACAATTAACCCAATAACAATTTAACAAAGAAACAATTTATATTTTGTATCAATTCATATTTGGACGTTGAAGTACTAACGAGCAGCAAATTCCAGTGGCCCAACGACACCAAACACGGACTTGTTAACGCATGGACCAAGGCAAAACTGCAACCCACCTCCCGCCCAACCGACCGAGGGGTGCGCCGCATAACGCGAGGTTAGGAAAGTTCGCGAATTGATAGGATAGGAAAGATAGGATAAGACAACTTAATAACGGGAAAAGTGGCTTCCAGTGGCTTGCCATGAAGAAAATATGTATTTAAATAGGGCAATCGCCTATAAAAAGATATACATTTTGATTTATGACAATTAAGATTTAAAAAATTTATGCGACACCAGATTTAAAAACTACCTAAGTCAGCTTGAGGCCTCTGTCCAGAAAGCGAGTCGGTAGACGACAGACACAGTTTTACATGATCGGGATACATTAGTACCCGAGAATGACTTATTACGGACTGAAGATCATTTAACAAGGCTGTCAGACCGCTTTGACCGTTTCTTTTTTGTTTATCTACTATTTCAAATCCCACATTTTGCCCTCCTGACTGATCAGTCGCCCCCAATGAATCAAGCCATGGCTTCGTGAATTCGGAGACTGTTGAGGTTCTAAATGGGCCTTCAAAGTTTCCAACCTTTTCTACTTCATATCACCCTTATTCTTTGACAGCTGTTATCTTTTACGGCCCAAGGAACTTTCCTTTTAGCTTTAACCCCACCCCACATTGCGTTCGCTTTATGGCCAAGAAAGCATTCAGCTTGTACTGCCGGTCTATTTTGCGTTTGGTCGGGGTGCTCCGACCACACCTTCCTGCCTCGAGGCTGGGGCCTGCTGGCTGTACCCATTCTGTGCTATGGGCACCCTCCTGGGTGTTGGAGTGGGACGATGTGGAGGTTGGTCTACCACATTTGAGGATCTTCTTTGTCTCGTTTTATCACACTGTGCTGCTGTATGTTGCCTGCGCACATACACACACACATACATGTAGGCTTGCATAAGTTTTTCGAGACAATTGCGCGTCTCGCCGCCGCTCTTCAACATACCAAATATCGCACAATTCGTTTCGGCCAAACCCCGGTGGAGCCGCCAAATTGCAGAATTTATTGTTTATATGTTTATTTATTATCAGATAGGATTTTGACTTAACAATAAACATTGGTCATTTTTTATACTCTGAAACCATTAAAAATGGGTTAAAAGGGTATGATGGTTTTGTGCAAATGTATGTAACAGGCAGAAAGAAGCATATCCACCCCATAATGTATAAAAATCGTTGATCACGATCAACAGTCGAGTCGATATAGCTATGTCCAGAGACTATAAGAGCTAGAGACTTCAAATTTGGAATATAGGTTCTCGAATACCAGGCACAGATCAAGTTTGCTTTATTTTATCGATCACCGCTTCATGAATATCGGTACATTTAGATTTCCGAAGCGATTAATGCTACAATATTATTAATTCATAATATGCACATGCATATTGTTGATCAACTGCCCAAATTTCATCAAAATCGGATAAGTAACACCGACGCAAGTAAATTCTCATACTGATCTCATTTCCATCAGCAGCCTCATGCATAATATGCATAAATATGAGCGTGTATGTGTTAGAAAGAGATGACATGATGTATTCTGGAGAGTGTGTATTCTGGAGAGCTCCGTTACCTACAATTGCGAGAACACATATATATGTATAATCGGGCTTGTGAATACTCTGACTTAGTATTATTTTACTCTGCCGTTCCTGTGCCTGCCATAAGAAAAGAGACCTTCTCGCATTTGGGTGAAAGACTTTTCAAATATTTAACAACTGGGTTCAGGGTATGTCGTAGTCGAGCTCACTCGACTTCAGCATTCCTATTTGTTTTGTTCTAACATATTTAATCATGAAACTAACTTCTTTAGCTTTTGCTTCTCTAAAATTTGTTGATTGAAATAGACAAAGCATCTGGGCATTAAAAGTTTTCGCTCGCGAAATAAGCAAAACGTGACTTTATTTGCAAAATGATGAATCAGCAAGTTGCTTGGGTGGTGGGAGGGAAGCGAGGAACCGAAAAAGGGGGGCAGAAACAGTTGACTGGGCTGGATGCGACTTCTGTCAAATCACCTTTTGCCAGACGCTGTCGTTTCCTTCTGTTAGTCTTAACTACTGCGAAAATTGCAAGTCTACCTACATATAGTACGCAAATGTATGTATATTTTATATGTTTGTAAATATATACCGAATACATATGCGTTCATACATGATGAAACTAAACATAAAACTGCTGACAGCTTTTGCGAAATTGGGCTGCTAAAACGGCATGTGGTAGGGAGTAGGTTTGGGGATAGTAAACAGTTAACAGTGAACAGTGTAACTGACAGGCGTGCTGGCATTAAATCTTCCATAAAGCTCTTATCGATGCACCCATAAGGGCCCTACCAGAGCATGCCCTTCGCCTTACTGCAGCATGATGGTCTATTGTTATTTTTTATATTTTGTTCTGGCAAAACCAAAATTTGTCATAAAGTGTCAAATTGAATTGAAAATGTTCATTTACGCACTGCAAATCCGGCAAATCCGTATAGAGCCGACCACAATAACCGCGTAGCAAAACCGCAGCAACATCGACAACAACAACAACATCAACAGCAAAGACATCAACAACTACAATGGAGAGCAACCAGACCATATCATACCTGCGTCAAGCTGCGCGCCAATCATGCATAAAGCTGCAAATCTGATGCATCGCGAATATACAACGAGAATTGTGAATTGCATCAAGCATGGTGTGTCAAGCCTAGCAATTGAATAATCGCTTCAGAATAATTGTTATCTATATTTGATACAATTATTAAATAACAGCACATTGCTATATATATACAGCTCTACTCATTTTGCTTGCATTTGAAATGATTCTCAGAAGAACGGAAACATATTCGCATAGGATTTTTGATTCGAAAAATAATTTAACGGCTGAAAAATTCAGGTTATCCTGTTATGTTCTATGAAAGTCGGTGCAGATTTTGACAAAAATATATATTAATAAATATCTACTTGATTTATGAAACAGCTTTAAGCCACTGCGAATACTCTTTATGAGCTGTTATTAATGATCAATTCATGGCCATAGCTTTTAATAAGTATACAGGAATCAGAACCATATGTCTAACCCATTTTATTCAAAGAAAGTTTTGAATTATTCATCTCACTCCACTGTGCAGATGTGGCCGCCATGTAGCGAGAGTTACATATTTATCCAAAGTTCGTTGTTTTCGCCAAATCCGATGCATGGGTTAAAAGATGAGTTTTTTCACCTTGGCTTAAGCGTGCGGCAGAAATACTCACAACTAAAAACACTACACACACTCATACAACACACAAAAGGCAAAGAAAGAGATGGATATAGACAGAGACAAAGCGAGCGAGCGAGCGAGCGGGTAAGTCAGTGTCAGTATGTGTATGTATTGGGAAAAATTGCATTGCTTCGAAGGAGGATACTTTTCACGAGGAGTGCTTTTTGCCACACGAGCCCTTGTGTGTTGGTTCTCATTTCCCTGTTCTCTGTTCTCTGCTCAGTGTTCTTGGGTATGTCCTTGTGCTGGTCTTTTGGTTCGTGTGTGCGTGTGTTGCCATGATTGATGCCCAGTTTGCGCGAGATTTCGTCTTAATGCCTTTGACAAATCCGTTTGCACAAAGCGCAGAATGAAAGACCGAAGTGGAATGGGCAATGGGCTGCGATGGGGGGACAGGCAGACATTTGGGCTATAAGGGACTGAGGCGGTGGCATGGCAAAATCTAAATGACAAAAACATTTGAGCGTCAAGTTTTTTTTTTACGTTACGTCGATGTCGTTAGAGAAACAGCCACCAACTCTAACGATAGCTTTAAAGTTTGTTTTTCTTGCACGTTTTTCGAGTAGGCCTGATAAGCGCACAGTGGTGCAAATCGATTGAAACTGAATACTCAATAAAAATGTATTAAACTGGTTTAATAGGTTTGGTTTCGTTTGCTTATTTTAATTTCCAATTTTGAAAAAGTTAGCATTTTTCTATACTCAGCAATCGACTCAAAGTCTTCCAAGAGAATTAAAGTTCAAAAAATGAATCTAGTTGTTCATACTTCCATTATTGCTCCGCAAGCGTAGACGTATGAATGGAGTATTATAGAAAAACGAAATAGTTGTCGAGAAACGGGAAAGCAGCGAAACGTTTTTAATGTATATTTGCGCGCGTTTGCTATTAGTTTCAAGTGCGGCCATATACGTGATGTTGGGAACTGCCTCATACATTAAATCGTCGACTATATCAAGTGTCTGGGAAGGGATCACTTTGAGCACATGCACTTGAGTGTTGCCTGGCTGAATTGAACTTTATGTCGTCGTCTAGCTTCGGTGTTATTTGTATGTGTGTATGTATGTATGGCCCACAGTAGCAGCAAGTTGACTGCCACTCGAGTGTGGCAGAGTGGCTGGCCCTTGACCCACTGTAGCCATGGGTACCTCAACGACAATTGACAGGCGATGTCAGCTGGAAGATGCTTAAAGTCCTGGCATTCCTCAGCGTTGTACGTAGCAAATTCGGAAAAAAGCTTTTTCGATTCCAAGAAAAAAAATTTACAAAACAGAAAAGAGAACGAAAATAAAAACCAGAAAGGAAAAAATTGCTGGCGCTGTCAAGAAGCATGTGTGTTTGTGTGTGAGAGTGTATGTGCTAATTTTGTTAACGGGGCTAATAGTTCAGGGCAAGGAGCTGACGGGCGATGTCCATGTCACATGACAGGGCTGAATCGGATGGACTAGCGGGCAGGCAAACGGGCGGACAGGCGAAGAGCTGTCTAACCGGCTAAATGAAATTTTCCTGCCAGCAGCATCGATCGAGACTCAAAATACATGCTGTAATTTTAAGCGATAAAAGGTTGAGAGGTTCGGATTTCAAACACGACCTCACATACACTAGGCACAGTCGTTGGTTAGAGGGGAAGATTGTGAGGTGGGGTATATGCTCGCAAAAAGTCTTACAAAAGCGCCAGAGCTATGTAAGCTTAGAAACCATGAAAATTTAGATGAAGACGAACGCGTTGAGAAATTAATTACAGGATAAGAAGCAACTGCCAGAGTAATATCCGACAATGCTCATGATGACGATGACAAGCTCCATAATGGTTACGCCAAGTAGTGCCAAAATGAATGCCGAAAAACTGTGAATAGAATTCATTTGAGAAGTGCACATGTTAATGGCAGCTTTTGTAAATGCACACGCTCCATGTCATAGACATATTATATCGGCCGCGAGTGTAAAGCTTTGGCAAGCTTAGCCTGCACGCTCGCTGCAAGTCCAGCTCAGCTGGTGCAGCTGCCTTAAGCTCGCGCTCATTAAGCTTTTCGCTCTCAGGCCCTTGAACTTTAAGCCTCCAACGCATGCGCTTTAGAATGCGGCCAAGGTCACAGGCAATTATCAAGATCCTTGCGGAATATTTGTGCAATGACCGTGCACAAATTTCACGCTGCCATAAATCTAATCTGGAAACATGCGGAACTGGGTGAACACTGGTGCAAAGTGTGTGTGTGTGCAATAACTAAGCAAATTACATTGCTGTTAATCAGTAATGTGTGTGTACCCGATATATGCAAAATTGATATATACATATACCCTGATTCCCTGACCTAACTTGCAAATACTGCAAGCACTCCACATCAACCACAATACGCTATCGACCACGGCACAAGGTTGGGTTAATGGGATAAATATATCAGCCCGCTTCTATTTTGTCTGGTGCGATTTCCATTCTTTAGTCATTTGCTATCTACGACATTATTACTGTAACACCGATTGTCTGGGTAGTACAAGACCCACGCCATATTTCCTTGAGCAAGGCCATCCAAATAGTAGACAGAGTTTGCATGCCGATACGCAAATGAGCCAATGAAAGGTACTCAAAATGATTTTTGTTATTTTAAAATTAGTACAACTATACGAAGAATTTTTACCAGCATTCCTTCGATATTTGTTTCTGTTGCCACTGCTGTTGTTATTGTTGTCGACGGTTATGTTGTCGCGACGGCTGCTGCTGCCAACACACGGCGAAAACATCACGGCACAGATTCATCTCTCATGATATTTGACATGAAAAGTGTTGAAATATGTTTGAATTTTAACGGCAACGATTAATATCGCTACATCGATTAATATCGAAGATCTGGTAAGACATGTATTGTGTTGAACTTTCTGCATTCTATTTGTTTGTTGCTCTAAATTCTTCGCAAAGTAAATACGCATTCGCGCATAATAAATATAATCCATAATGACAAACTGCGTTTAACTCTTCGTTTGAACTAGCCATTTACAAAAATAAGCATTATTTATTACATGCACACCCATGGGTTGAGGCGGGCATAAGAATACCACCACTGAGAGTTATAGCTTGTCGTATGAGGCGACTGATTTGATAAGCGGATGACACTGCTCGGATAAGTACCTCTGGTAGTCGAAAAGATCTTGATCATCATTAACATGGCAATGACCAAGTCGACTCTTGTCCTTTGGAGTGAAAGCAACTCGTGACCAGTTACCTACGGATTAGCCGCTATGCACCTGCCTGGCGGTCAAGCAATATGAGAAGGCGACTAAGCCAGAGTCCATTTATATCTTGGAGAATGATTAGATCACACAATGAATGATCACAGTTCAAAAATTGTGTGAGATACATGGCTTTATCGATTTGCGAATATCGATTTTAACGATTTCCTAGCTACCTAGTTGACGTAGCACTCCAATTTTTACACTTTGTTAGACGGGGGGCGCAGACCAGTATACGTTCCAAGTTTCAAGTTTCTATCTCTAAGGGAAAAAGGACGGCCAAACGGCAATACTAACTAACAAATTAATTGATTAAATTATCCAAAAGCTGAGTAAATGATGTGTTCCAATGAAATTCAAGTAAAGTGAATACATTCATAATCTAAAAATTAACCCACCCGCTGTCCCCCAGTCCTTTGGGATGAGCACGGTTAACTTAGTCAACTCGCGCAAAATGTGAAACGGTCGCCATGACCGGAAGTTTGGCGCCGACAGGAAGTGATCCTCATTATGTGTGAGTATGTGTTGGAATGTGTGTGTGCTCCGCAAAATATTTTAATTGTGTTGAAATTGTGCAGAGAAATTTTGTTTCATGGCGTATGTAGTTTGTTTGCCAAACGAAAACGAGGCCAAGGGAAAAGGACCACATTAATGTAAAACAAAAAGTTGTTTGTGTGATTTTTGTTTAGTTTCCTGTGCAGAGGGGCGACCAAACAGTCGCGTGCCACTGTGTGTGTGTTTGTATGGGCGCTAACTGCATGTGGGCGTGTTTTTTGTGTGCTAGCCAGTGCTGTGCATGTTAAACAAGTTTTATAAGGCCAGCAAGAGACAACAATACGAGTGGCAATTATTTAACTTGATTTATTCACGTCAGTCAACATGTTGAGGGTGGTGAGGAGTGAGCCAAGTAAGTACCAGCCAAGTGCCTGTCTAACGGCATAGTGAAGCGGGCAGCAATTTAATTAGAGCAACATCCACTTCACCTGGCAAGAGCCAGCAGCAGCAGCAGCAGCAGCATCAGTTGCTTAAATGACAAAGCAAACGATGCTGACAACTGAAGTGCAGCTGCAACAGCAGCAACATTAGGAACAAGATAAACGCCATTATGAAAAATATTGGCCAAGTGTCTTAGTTTACTTATGAAGTAAACAAAATGGCGACCAGGACAATCAAGTGGCACTTGGCTCTGTCAATACGAGAGCGCACGGCATCCAGCGACGAGAATCCTTCGCCAGCCAAACTGCTGCAGCTGCCCAGCCATCAAAATGGCGATAAGAACTTACGCGCGGACGAGCGCTCTCCAAACGGAAAGAACTAGAGCGGCTCCAATGGAAATTGCTACTCATTACAGGCCATGAAATAAAGCGTGGAGTGCACTAAGTTAACCTATTAACAGGGGAAAGAACTAATGAAAAACAATTTGACAAATCGAGGTGCATTCATGTTATTCACTATCTCTCAGTCTCCTAGTTAACGATTATACACAAAAACGGTGCGTTTTAGGGCAGATTTTTTAATCTTTGACAAGTAAACAAACATTGCATACTATTTTGATTAATATTATGTCATGACAGTATTAGAAAACCCACTGTAAAGGTCAATATCATTTTTCAATATTTTATTTACCTCAAGTACGATTCTTGCTTGGTTTCCGTCTCATTCTCAGTCTTAGTTCCACTTTCAGTTTGAGTTTGGGCTGGAGTTTGAGTTTAACTCGTAGTTCTCATGATATATGGACATATTGTGACGACGGTTTAGCATCACATATATAAATACGCAGACATTACGCCCAAAAGGGAAAGTGCGACAAAGCTGACGCACAGTGTGTCTGAGCAATAAATTTTAAAGCAGTAACCAAAAAGTGGGCAAAAGCAAAAGCAAAAAAAATCTTCAAAAAAAAAAAGGCGAGTAGAATCAAGGGAAACACAAATCACAGCAGCAGCAGCTGTGACAGAAATCAACTGTCAAATAGCTGGCAGAGTCAGACAGGCTAAGACTATAACTGCGAATGCGACTATCCCTGTCGATGAGATTGGGTCTGGGGCTGGGGCTGGGGAGGGACGATGGAGGACTTTTTTAAGCTAGCAGTTGGGTCGCGTGTTACCTACATCCGCGAGCTGCTATTCTTGTTGCTGTTGTCACCTAACCAGACAACGTAGACGAAAATTGTCCGTATGCGTGCGTTTTATTTGTATATATCCTTGACTACCAAAAGGTATTTTCAATATTACTTTCTCAGATATTGGCAAAAATATGTATTTATCTAATATTATGGACACAGTCGGTTCAAAGATATTCTAGTGCATGGAAAAACTGTGATGTTATTCCGGCACGCTACAATGTGGCTATGATTTGACATGAATGAATTCGTTCTCAGACAATGATCCTTGCGGTTTCAAATCGGATCATATCTGAGATTTTTTATTTTTTAATTAGCTTCATTTGTTCTCCTGATTATAATCCATCTAGTATTTCATGCTATTGGCCTGCATTTAGCAAATCTTTAACATATGCGGCGTAGCATTGTGTCAATATTTTTATTGTGCAATTTCATACCCTTTGTTGGATATGGGGATAGTTCTGCTTGAAATGCAGACTGCCTTAGCTGTGGGTGTGAGTGCGTGTTTGGCTACAAGAAATGCAGAAGTCATTGCAAAGCAACTGCTACAAACTGCTGACAAGGACAATGAATCACACAGGGGCGCACGCACAGGGGCGAAGGGAAAACGAAAAGGGCGTAAAGCCGAGGACGCGGACAAGGACACCGAGGCATGGCAATCGAAGATGAAGCCAACTGCTGCAAAGCAACTAGACAATGAGGCAAAATGGCAGCCAAAAGCGAAACGAGCAAAAAACGAAACGAAACGAGCATAAAGCAAAAACCGAAGGGATAACACTACAAGAATGCGACAGCGAGTTGTGCGCAAAAAAGTAGGCAACATTAAAGACGCGAACAACAAACGGCAAAACGAGAAGCGCCAAACGGCAAGGACAGCACAGTAGGGGGCGAGGCCGTGGCTTTGGCAACAGCAGCAGCAGCAGCAGCAGCAGCTGAGATATATAAATATACACATTAAGAAAGCAAAAGAGAGCGAGAGAGACTTTAAGAGCTAAAAGCAATTCATAAATAAGAGCGGCAATTGATCAGCCACACAGCATTGTGTGTATGTGTGGGTGTGGGAAAGTTAATAGTGTCGCTCAATTCGAAATGTTGATGTCGATGATTATGTTGGTGGCACAGCAACAACAGCACCATCAAACAAAAAATGCAGAGCACATTGTTAACCCCACTTCATTGAGAATGCTAATCGCACTCATTACACAAAATATGCATGTAATAATAGCAAAATCAGCAGCACCAGCAGCACCAGCAGCCGAGGCAAAACAACAATATTCAAGTTGATACCGAGCGTGAGAATGAGATACTTAGATACTGAGAGCCATTGAGAGAAGATGATGCCTCACCATAAATATATACATGCATAGTACCACTAAGCAGACAATGTATTGTATTGTATTGTCTGCTTAGTGATACTACATTCAAATGGAGCTTAACTAAGCTGATCTGAACCCAACATCATGTGATATAGAAAAACGAATCCAAAACGTACACTTCCACAAACCAAACCGTAAACTAAATTAAAACGAAGTCAGATACCTGTGGGCTTAAATATATATTTAATGTGGCGACAACAACCAATTTTGATTGTGAAATCCTCATGATACATATCAACATACATATTTAATGACATGTTCATCTATCACATAGATTTAAAGGGGGTTTTTCAGCGCTTCGGTTTTGTGGGCTTAAGTCGAAGCTTACTTGATAAGCCGATTTTGATTATTCACCATCGTTTATTTCCAACTTTTATATTCCATTATCAAATGATTTGTTTTTAATATAACTTGATTTTGTGGATTAATCCCATAATAATAATGAGCTACAATAATCCGTATAAAAAATGTATTCGAAGCTTAAATATTTACATTTAACAAAAAAGAAAATTAACTTTTCTGATATATTTTTTTAGTAAGTAACTATATATATAACGACTATATGCGACTTTATTGCATATATAAAACTAGGAACTCTTTTTAGTATCTTCGCCAACTACCCAGTTATTTGTTTCATTTCAGGTTGTAACAATGTAGCAATAGGTTTGAATTTGGACCAAATTAACTTTACCATATGAGAAAATAAAGGTTTGAGCGATATTTCGCTCGAGTGCTGCAAGCTGCATGCAAAATTGGATATGCTCAGCATACAATAGCAGGAACAATATGAGTTTACTGTTGGGGTCGTGCCTCTTTGACTGGCATGCCGCGAGCGCCGCCTAATGAGCGCTCATAATGAGCGGCGACGTAAAGAGGTTGAGGGTTGTGTGTTGTGGGCGACTGCGAAGTGAATGTCATGACTGGTGAATGACTGGCGCTGCCCCCGCCGCTGTCATTGCCACTAACTAGGGGCAATGTGGGAGAAGATTGTGATGTTTGCGCTGCTAACGAAAGTTGTCACCCGGCGCTGACGAAAAATCGAATTTTTCCCTCCCCCATATGTACATATACATTTATATATATACATATTGTATCTATATATATATATAGACATTTTTTTTTTCTTTTCTGCGCAACTTGCAATGCATTTAATATGAAAAGACAACAGGCGAGAATAGGAACAGGCAAGCAAGACATGCGAAGCCTTGCGCTGTCAACCAAGCAGCCAGCCAGTCTGACAAGGGAAGCCAAGAGAAGGCAGGCGAGGACAATGCCCAAGCAAGCGTCTTAAACACTGTCAACGTTGCCTTTTTACTTCAAGTGGCAGGCAAGCACGTTGAGGTTGAGGCTGATGACAAGGACGACATGAACATAAGCGTGAACGAGTATGAGCATGAGAATGGGAATGAAACTCGGTATATGGGGATAGAGGAGAGAGTCTATATGGGATGCGAAAAGGTGCCCTTGGCACATATTTTTTATTTTTCCTCTTAATTTTTTTTTGGGCAATGCCAAGTGTGCGTCTGATTAAATTGACACTTGGCATTTTTTGTTGCATCAAAAACGTGTCGATGTTGTCGTCGAGTCCTCTCATCCTGCCACCTGGCTGCAGGCCACTACGGCTGCCTTTTAAATATTTGACAGCTCGTGAAAGACCGCTATGGGTAAGAACAAGGTAGAGCGCAGATGAAGAGCACAGTGAGGTGTGGTGGGGGTAGGCAGCTCGCGTTTCCCGACGACACCACGTTGCATGCATGACATTTTGCCAAATTACTTCCGAAATGCTTTTCACGCCTTCAATGCTCATTTGATGGGCCGAGAATTAAAGTCTCTATTTGCCACGTATGCCACACTCAATGAATAAATTGTAAAACTGTGTGGCAACACGGACAGCTATATATCTTTCCAGCTTTCAAATTGACTTCAAGATCAAGATAAACAATTAATATTTGATTTTATTTGGAAGAAAGACGGCTATCTCAGGCAAGCAGAAGATTGGATACCCTGTCATCTAATTTGTTAAATAACAAAATTGCTCACACAAAAACTCATCTTTCAAACGGAAGCTGCATGATATAGTGATCCGATCTGACTATGACAAATGTATGTACTGACTGCAGATAAATTATGGATACATGTCAAGTTTCGTAAAGATTAAAAACTGAGGAGCTGAGGGAACTAGGAGACAGACGGATTTGGCCTTACCGACTTTACTAGCGATTAAGAATATATATAATTTATTAATTAACTTAATTATTAATACAACCCTCGCGATTCAATTATAATAATTATTTTCAAGGGTTTATAATAATACTTTTTTGGAATCCCTTTAACTTAAGACTGTCTACAATCTGAAGATTACAATACATATTTTATATTGTGGATGAGCTAGCCAACGATTGAAGCGATGTTACAGTTATTCAACGACCAGAAGTGCAGTATATACATATAAGAATAATGCTCTCTGTCGCTTTCCCTCTTTAAGTGATGCCTTGTCTAGGTCAAATTAGCTTTTCAGGGGTAAAACTCAAAGAGACAGTTGGGTCACAATGTGAATTGTGTGCACATTATGCCAAGTATATATCTAAATTAGCATTTGCAACGGCCAATGTCTTCGCACTTTCGGATTAGCTTGCAAATTTTGGGGCGCAAACCATTTTCATGTGGGCCATTTCAAAGGGTAAGTAAGCTAGGGAGTCGGACAAGCTGAGCTCTGCAATTTTAAATTGGAGGCTGAATGGCATTGGCAAGTAGGAAAGGCAACATTAAGATAACTTTGCATATGAATCACAGCACCTTTGAGCCACGTGAACAAATTGAAATTCACCGAATATTTTTTCAGCAATTTTTCATTTTAATATCTTTATTATTATTATTTTGCTATTTTTGTTCGCTTGCTGCTTTTGGCTGCCGCCCCACAATTCAATTTCTGCCAAAAGATGCACAAAACGTACGGTGATAATTAAAATGAATTTGCATAAAAAAGATGCGAACAACTAGAAGAACAAAATACAAAAAGCGAATCAAGTGATGCCCAAAAGCTTTTTTGGAGTTTGACAAACTTTTGCCCCAACGCCGCAAGGAGACTAAGGCTTAGCAAGCAGCATTACTTGCAAATACCCTGCAATATGGACCAAGGACGGCAACTTGGCCAGCCGAGCCACTTGTTCAATTCACTCAAGTAAGCCGAATTAGGTAGGGCACCAAAGAGTCGAGCAGGCTAAAACAGTTCTCTGTTGGCAAATCTCGTTAATTCTTGCAAAATTTGTTCTTTCTAAACAACAATGAAAGAAATATTTTTTAATAATAAGCAACAAAAGTATCATCCCAAAGAGAGAAAAATTACATAAATAATTTGACAAACACTAATTAAATGTGGGGCAAACGTTTTATTTGCTTTCAGCTTTCAGTTCTCAGCCGACAAGCGAGAAGTGGAGAGAAGCAAAGACGCAACAGCTAAAAGCTATAAGGGCCAACCGAGAATGAAACAACGAGCATGAGCAGGAGGAACGCCAGGAGCATCAATAAGCATCAAGGAGCAACAGCACAAGGATCATCATCGCAAGCAGGACTAGCGCAAGCAGGAGCAGCGGTGCATGGAGGCCACCAATAAACGAAAACACATTTAAAGAATTTTAATCGAAAACTGCCAAGAAACAAATATATGTATTTACAATATATATACACAGAATAAATGTATACATAGTATACATATATATAGAGAAGAATCGTTATATACATGCATACATATAGAAAATATATATAGTATATACCGACTAGAGTACTAGACAACAAACGAACAGTATCATCAACACCAAATAGCATGCAACTAATTTAATTAAATTATAGTAACTAATCAACTAAATAAACACAACAACAACAACAACAACAAGCAAACAATGGACAACGGCCAAAACATTTGTGTATCGAATACAACTCTGTAAAGATGGAAGTATTTCTAGTAAACATGTAAATATATGCTGCCAAATCAACAACAACAATAACAACAACTGAGATGCATGTAACGCACAACAACAACAACAACAACAAAAACAACAAAAGCAACTACAGTGGGATAAAGGGGGGCTGAGGCAGAAGACGTAGCATTGAAATTTTTGCATTCACTAGCAAACTTGCTGCAACTGCGTCCGCTCGGAAAGCTGCGACTGCAACTAAAACAAAGCAACAACAACAATAAAAATAACAATAACAACAAACAACATACAACAAAGAGTTACAGCTCTGTGTACAACTGTAACAACAGCTACAACAACGTCGCTGCCACGCCCACAACGCTCAACACCAGCGCGCAGAGGGAAATGAGATGAAGTGGTTTCAAGTGACCATAGATATGATTCTTGTGCTTTCATTTATATCAAGTAAGTACCACACACTCGAAATGATTAGCCCCAGGCCCAAAAAACTGACTGCAGATTTTGACCCAATCCCAAAGCTAAGTCCGGAGACCCCAATTGAAAACCACGCTTCAAGTAGCAACTCAAACAAAGCCATGCAAAGCACTCGAAACACAAAACAACCGCCTGACATTGCTCGACATCCTTGTCCCATTCCGGGCTACCCACTCCATTTTCATGCCCCCAACACTCCCAGGCTGTGATGCGGGGAGGCACTAGGCTTTTATTGCCGCAGCATAGCATAGGATTTCGAACGAATTGTGTTAGCATCCCAAATCGATAAAAAATCGAACAATTTAATGTTCTTGCACATGCACATAGTTGATGCTTTCAGTCTGCACGAGGTAGAGTTACGAAGCTTGGAAGACAGATCCCTAGAAAGCACCTCAAAAAGTTAAACACACAATAATGATTATTCAATGTTCGCGGCACCACACCTATTGCCTCCCAAACCCAACATCCACAAGTAGGTTTGTTGCCACATGTTTTACCGGTATCAGAGTATTCTTCAGTGAGTTACGCCCGACTGCGACGTTCGTCGTAGTTTTATATTATAATTACGTCAGGTGAAAAAAATTACATTTCCGATTCCACTTCAACACTTATCAAAAATAAAATGAATAATTAATTGCAAAACTCATTTAAATGTAATCATTATTTTACAATTATGAATACGTACGAGTACTCGACGAAAATGATTGATCAATCAATCATATGTTAATACTGGCTGTGGGACCAAACAGAGGCGTAGGTGCAGGGTATTAGCAGATGGGAGACATGAACGCATCCGAAATGGAAAGTGCAAATGAAATCGAATTTTTGGGCGTTGGACTTGGTCAACTAACAGCTAACGGCAAACAGCTGATAGCTCGTAGGTCGAGGAACGCAGCCAAACTATCAGCATGGTACCCACACCCACATAGACTAAGACACGACTCGGACTCGGACAGAGACACGAAGTCGGATTGGAGAGTCGAACTCGGACTCGGACTCGAACTGGGGCTCTGTTTGAGTTTTTAGTTTTGGTGTGTCACATCCATGAAATGAGGCCGCAGCTGTGACAAACTAGCACAACGCACGCCACGCCCACACCCATGCAGATGCCCCAACTGACCAAATCCTTGGCTCAAGCAGCAAGGGCCAAGTCCCTACCCCGTTCATCCGCCAACGTATTTGCTGTGCGTGATGTCGATTTGATTCAGATTTCTTATGCGCGTCGCGCCGCGTCACGTCGCCAAGGCCGGCATAGCATTTGACATCGCGGTCGCTGCCAGCAGAGCAGTTGCAGTCCCTGCCACCGCTAACTTTGCGCCAAATCGCGCGGCAACATTTGCGGTAGAAACTGAAACCGAAACTGACAACTGAAAGCAGAAACTAAAACTGAAGCTGGACTACAATTAAAGGCAAGCCTTGTATTTGAGGTCAGCCAACAAGGAGCCACACTGCCCGCAATGACCTGAACCGAAAACGAATTTATGAACATTCTCGTGCATTTGTTTGTTTTCGGATCGTAAATAAGAATGCAGAAATCGTCATATATCTCGAATGTTTGCCCAAATGATTGTTCTTGTTGGTGGCGCTGCAGTTTTGGTTGAGTTAGCATTCATACGCGCATTTACCGCTCGTGCATTCGTTGCGTTTTCCACAATTGTGGCACATTTATTGCGGCTTGAGAAAGCATCGAATTTCTTTCGATTTAAAAAGCCATACATTTTGCGGGCGGCGATACTTGTGTCTTGGAGCCTGCCTCAGTCTCACCAATAAGAATCACAACAGCAGCGCCCAAGAGTAGGCAACACAATTTTTCATGTCATTATTTTGGTTGCCCATAAACGCAGCAAACATAAATAAATGGCACTAAAGCACACCACACACATACCACACATACTCCAAGCACATACCACATACTCCACACACATACACACCACGGGGCGCATCAATTGCTGCTGCAAATGGCTGCTAATGCAGCAGCAAAAACTGCAGCAATTTTTACAGAGTCGCCATCATGTTGGCGCGCTCCAGTTTCCGCGTTGTGGAAATTAAACGAACCCAACAGACACACACACACACATACACACAAGCAGGCGTACACTTCAAGGAGAGTGTGGTTTCTATGTGGAGGTGCGAGTAACGCCCTTAACTGCAGCAACAGCAGCAAGAGCACTTTTCCACTGCTAAAAAGCGACTAGTAAGAAATCAGTCAGAAATGAATGCTAGAACTGAGTGGAGGCTATCATCAAATATCAAGAATAACTAATACAATTGCAATGAATCATAATTTTGTTCCTACTGTGAATTGGTTTTCAAGTTAAAGTACTGGGAAACTAAGTATGTATGGTCACTTCTTCTTAACTACAAATGCACCCCTCTTTATCACTGTCTCTCTACCTGTATCTTTCTCTATCACTCTCTCTCTCTCACACTCTCTCTCTCACTCTCTCTGTCTCTCTCTATCTCTCTCTGTGTCTCAGCCTCTCTCTTAGCTTACATTAACAGAGAGAAAACTAAATAAGGCATGCGAATCCTAATAACATAAGATTTAGTTAATCAAACTTACTTCATGTATGTAAACGTTAGATAATCTATCAGAACTATGAGTTGTGACTGCTAGACAATGAAACCCGGCCATTAGCTGATGCTGTAGCATTTTCAAATCTATTTCAACCAAAGTCGAACGTAATAATCATTATTTCAAAACGCTTTATCATAATGTTATCATTATGCATCTGAAACACAGAGTGTGTCAGTTTCGCATTGTTTTTCATTTTTGCCATACCTCATTTCTTAGCAATCCGACTTTTTTTATCTACTGCGCTACGGACATGTGGTTGCAGCGACGGGATAGTGGTTGTTGCAGGAGTTGCTTTGGGGTATTGCAAGTGGCAAATTTTGCACATTTCCACTCTCCCTCATCTATTTGTAATGCAATTGCCACGCCCCTGTGGCTGCACTTACGTGTCCTTAGTATAGAAAAGTGAAGTGCTAAGACGACACCACTTGCAAAATAGGGCTTGCACCAGACCCAAACGTTCAAAACGCACACTTTTGAGCACTAGCAGTGCGACAAATTCATTGCAGTCGCTATCTCTGTCGCAGTCGCAGTCGCAGTCGCAGTCTGCAGTCTGCAGTCTGCAGTCTGCAGTCGGCAGTCTGCAATGTCTGCAGCGTTTCCTTCATGGCCAGCATAGTCGTCGTCCTCGTCGTCGTTACAGTTACTTTTGTTTTTGTGGTCTGCCCGCTTCAAGTACAGCAAGTATCAGAATTTGGGTCGCCAGCGTCGACGTCACAATTTTTGGCATGATTCATGACGAGTAGCAGCGACGCTGTCGTCTCCGCGCTACTTAACAAACACAAGCAGGCGAGCAGCATAGTTAGATGAAATGTGGGAGCGACAGAGATAGACTATGCGAGCTATACGCACTTGCAACGTACCACCTAACTTTGTGGCACAGAATGGCGATGCTATAGCCTTAATGTGCAATTCTCGCACAGCACTTGCATTAACTTTATGTTTTCATATACATACATATATTTATGGATATATTCATAAGCATAATACTATAACATACTTATTTATCTTAAATCTTATATTATAGTTAGCCCCCCATATACCAATGCGGTTATCTCGTTCAGTCTGCATCTAAAATGTGTGTGCTAACATTATGCACTTAATCTCATGCTATGCATTCTTGCACATAAATTTTCCATGTCCCTTGGATTCTTGCTTTAGGTCCTTTTAGTGCCGATTTGTACTCGAGGTTCATTTGGCATGGGTCGATAAAACCAATCTAAGCCAATCCCAAACAATGCAAGTGTTTTATTCGATAAAACACGACTTGGCTTGAAAATTTTAATCCATCTTTGGACTTCTTATAGCATCGGCAATTTATTAACATTTCTTGAGCGAATTGTGGGTCATAAGTTGCTAACCACTTGGCCAGCCATTGTTATTGAAAATTTATGAAAACATACATATGCACACAGAGAGAAAAATAGAGAGAAAACAGAGATAGACAGAGAGGGAGAGAGAGAGAATTGATTGAGGGTCTTGTGCGGTACACTATTGCAGGTTATGGGAGTCTATAAGCCGTAAGTGAAAATCTTCCACAAAGGCAATGCAAAAACTTCCACAGCCACAAGAGCGAAGAGAATGCAGAACAACATCAAGAGCAACAACAACCACAAGCACCCCCTATGGAAAACCGCATTCAGTATTTTCTTACCTCATCCATTCTTACCTCATATTCGAGCTCATCCATTTTTGCATGCTTGCAAAATTCCGGCCTACTTTTGTCACTGAAATGCGATCAGCGATTTCGTCGACTTTCATGGTAAAATTAATGCTAGTTTATATGCGTTTATATGTGAGTATGTGTGTGCGTGTATGTGTGTGTGTGTGTCTGTATGTGCAGTTGCATAAACTTTGCGTCAACATTAGTCGGACTTAGTTTGTGAGCCTGCAATCGCCAAAGCCATTGAAAACTTTTTGCGCTAAAGTACTCTTGTGAATCGTCCGTCCCTCACTCTCTCTCTCTCTCTCTCTCTCTCACACACTCCCATCATTTCCCTTTCTCACACACCCACACAGTAACACACTCTCTTCAATAAAGTTTTCAAATGAATGATTGATGATGTTGCCACAGCCTGCCACCAGCCATCCGCCTTGCGCCACCCGATACACGCCACCGCCAGCCGCCCACAAACTGCAATTCTGCAATCTCTGACCTCCTACATTAAAGCAGCAGTTTTGCGTCGTTTTGTTAAACGAGTCGCGTCCTACAGCCAGAGTTGCCAACACGCGCTAATTGTTGTTTGAAAATTCGCCAATGTAATTACACAAATGAAAAAGCATCGAGCCCGGAGTCGGATTTTCAAATGGGACAGGCAAGGACCAAATGGCAAGAGGCAAGCAGCAAGAGGCATGAGACAATTGGGTTTATCGCATTACAGACATCGCTATTCGATTTGTATGTTTGTTTACAGTATTTCTGTGCCATATTACATTGAATTGCAACAAGTTGGCAGCACTGGATGCACTAGTGTTCTTTGATATTCCCATTACTCTAACTCGTATTCGGACTCATATGGAGTCCAAGCTGTCAGTCTCGCAGTTTGTGTTAAGAAACAACTTATTACCGGTGTACTTAAACATGTCTCTGTTATTAATGTATTTAGTACATTGGGATTTGAATAGCTCCAATAAATATTGATATCTAATATCATACAATGAACCATGTAGATCTAACACAGGAACACTTATGCAATCAAATTGATTGTAAAAACTACATTCAATCAGAGAGATCGCATTTACTTAAGATCTCTAAAACAATAGGCGTATACTTAATTTATTGTACTACAATTTTGTGATTAGTCGCTAAATATAATATATTTAATAGTAAATAAAATAAAAAGTATAATAAAATCCTTAACGTCAGTGACATTAACTTTAATTGTAAAGCTTGAACTTATAAGTCAATTATAGTTGGCCTCAAGGAAACGAGTGTTCTTTGAACAAAATTAGATAGTTATTGAGATCCCTTGATTCCTGACTGTATCACTTAGCTAATGTAGCCTGGAAGTGAAAATTCAAATACGAGAGTAAACGAACTAATTACAATGTGTGTGGCACAATTAGATTGGTTCTGTTATTTGCCCAGCACAAATTGCATTTGGAGCAGCATAGCGTGTTCAGCGCATTTTTGTCATTTTTGTTGTTTAACATTTGGCCTTAACTTGCATATAATATTGAAGCCCCATCAAGAACCATTTGGCTGATTTGGTCTGGCTTGAAATTAGGTTATGCGCTGCACTGCATCTGGTGGTGGAGTGGACACGGCTCGGCGTGGCCATTGCCTTTTGATAAATGAAGTTGTTGTCTGTTGTGTCGCTGCTGCTGACACTGTGTCAAGTGGTTTTGCCAAATGAGCCCAAGACACCGCCACTGTCTACGTGCACGTCACGCCCCGCGGACAATTTTAAGATCCGACAATGGAACTGAACTGCCACGGAGCAGGAAGTGTGACAAACTGCAAACTAAGACGATTCATGACAATTACAAAAAATCAAGTAAAAACATTATATTCCAACTCTCCAAACTGCGAAACACTTTGTTTCTGCTTTACCAACAGCTTTGGTGCTAAGATTAAAAAATATCTGATTGAAACTAATAGGCATTTAAATATACTACTAAACACTTAACTATTCCAAATCTGATTTAAGAAATGTTACCAGCTATTCACAACTTTACTTGCATAAGGAATAAAATATATTTCTTTACTGGCATTTCTTCAGCTATTTAGTCCTTTTTCTAATGCAAGAAATACGTTTAGCACACTGCAAGTCTCTAGTTGCAGGATGTTGAAATCGTAAGATAGCGAGGCCAGCTACTCTTTTTCATTTTGGTAACAGAGTATGAAAAGTAAATGAAAATAAAGCAGCCGCCACCACATAATGGCGACTTTAACGGAAATGACAAAAACGAGCTATGGCCGCCGAGACTCCAACTGCAACTGAGTATGCCTGAAATTCACATTTATTCTCTAGTTGAGTTTCCTTTCTCTTTTTCTTGCTCCGACTGCATATTTATTTACTTTTTACGCAGTTCTTCTTGCACACAAACACACACCATAAAAATAGCACTTATAGCACTGTTGAAAAATGAGTTGCCCGCCCTTAGGCTGCTTTTATGCCATTCTCGCTTAAGCATTGTGGAAAGTGTTGCCATTTGCAAGTGCGCAAATGCAAAGAGCTGTCGTTGTCTTGCCTCCCACCTCCCCCTCCCCAACCCTACTCCGTTTCTATCTTTGTCTCCTCAATTTTAGTGTCGCACTGCTGGCTGGTGGCGCAACACGCATGCATTTTTCATGTAGGACAACTCGACTAGCCGGCAACAAGCACAGGCACGGGCACTTGGACAGAGGACACCACCCACCACTCGCTTTCTGCTATCATGTGGCTGGTGGCTATGGTGGCTTTCCATGTATCCTGAGGCATATCGTGCAAACTGCAAGTCGCCTTTTGTTGTTTTATCCTATGCATAATTTGATGACAGCACTCCCTGCTGGCGGTAAGCCAGCTAAATTATGAATGAATCTTCTGCCAAAGTATGTACAAGCAGCTTCAGGACGTGCTAATGGATTATTATAACAGTGCGACCAGCAATTGCCACAACAGCCTGGCCATAACACGGCGGCTTCGGTTATTTAACTTATTTTAATTTAATCACAACTCATTTTGCACCCATGTATGTACTACAAACTACCTGCTTGCCCCTAGCTGCATCTCACACAAAATCATCGCCAACTCGAAGGCAGATGCTAGTGCTGTCGTGGCTGCGGCTGCAGCACTCGCCACTCCTTAGGGTCTCATGCATATTCTAAGAGCATTTCATGAACTCATAAGCACGCCACTACCATAAGCTCCTTCTCCCGAATGTGAGACGTAATCAGCACAAGTAATTTGAAGTTGCGCAACAATGCCCGATTAGGAAATATCCTGTAGCTGGCTTTTTAACAAATTTGATTATATATAACCACTCAGCATATGGTTTAATATATGCTGTCATTAAACGGTATTAAAATCTTACAAACTACAAGGAAAACTATTTGTTTCATAAATGTATTTCAATTAGACAAACAAGCAGTGGAGCGGGATACACCTCAGATATAATTTTTTGTTAAGCCTATGGAGCTATGTAGAGGATACCAAACTGTATAGGGTATTGCAAAACATGTGGCCATGTGGCTGACTGTTTTCGACTGGGGTCCATGGCGTTGGGCCGATGTTGTTTGGCTGGAAAGCTGCTTGCTGTCTTTGTGCCTGTATTGATCAATGCTGACATTGACTCATGCCCTAACAATAACAACAATGGAAACAACAGATAACAGGCTCAAGCGCTAAACCTCGCTAAGTTATATCGATCGATTAGGCGTCCCCATCAAACCAAAAAAGCTGACACAATGCTGCATCGAGTCACATTGGCAAACAATTTCGACAATTATTGGTTTGGATATGCCAACCGACATGCCATGCACAAACACAAGCAGAAACGGAAAGAGAAATAGAAGCACCGAAACTTAATATTAGGATACATTTGGAAAAGTGGGGTTATCTTTTGAATTATGAATGAATACAACCATAAAAGCATGTTCTCAGTATAAGAATATTGCCAGCACAATTTGCACATCTACAGATTCTGATATGGATAAAGCTATACAAAATATAGATACAGATACAGGTTCTGGTACAGTTGCTCGGCAAGCACGCCTACGCATGACTGGCTACGCATAAAGTGACGGTGACAATTCTGGTCGTGTTACATGGCAATGTCAACAGTAAGTTTCAATCAGCTATAAATATTGTGGTTGCTGTCGATGTGCAATATAGAGGGCAAGCCATCTACTAAATACTTTAAATACTTCAGATATTTTACGCCTGATATGCTGGAACTCATTTTGCACAGCATGTTTTGTGCCCCACCAAGTATGCGGCAGGGCAGTGGCAATACGTTATTTGGTAGATGTGGAATGGTGAAGGGCTAGCGTGTAAGTGAAAGGGGTAGCTCCATCTGCTTTTTGTATTTGTTTATCAAAGCGCAAACTTTTCTCTGAGTACTAGCAGCAGCACTTGACAGCAGCTAGCACGCATATGTGTTTTTCGGTGTGTGTGCGTGTGTGTGTCTTATTGCATGTGTGTTGCGTACTTTTAATACTTCATATCTGGTGCAACGCATATAACAACTTGCCTCTTTGGTCATGTCAGCTTAAAATTTTTACATGGCGTTGCAACTTTGTTGTTCCGATGAGTGTGTGTAAGGGTGTGTTGCTCTTGTGGATTTTGTGCAATGTCATGCAGCCAAATGTGCAAGAATATGTTCATTGAATATTCACAGTATTAGGGTTAGCTCAAGCTACAGACCGAGTAGTAAACAATATTGAGTACAACAACTTATTGATCCACTCAGGTGTTAATGGGTCAGCATTTTTACCCGCATTTCAAGCTGTCAATTGCTTACCTTGCTTAGCAAACTTGTTTGTTTCAACAACAACGAAAACTACTACCACCACTAGTACTGTTGCTGTTAACTTTTCAACTCTCTAGCTGACTGGGAGCATGTAATCGATTGCCATTAGCCGGGGTTCCATTATCATTAGCCATTAACGAGCCATTTATTTTAATTTGCTAGTAAATTCCACTAGCAAGGACTGTCGATAACTGGTGCTAATTTTTCACTTATTTACCTCTTGCTCTCTCTCCTTCCCTCTCTTTGTCTGGCTGTCTCACCTGATAGCAAGAGCCATAGACTTACTAACCGCATACGCATACACACACACACACACACACACGCTGGCAACCGGCAATTGCTCATTTGTCTTCCGGGCACTTGCGTATGCGGTTTCTAAAAGCCACAAAGTGCGCGGCATGTCTAATGGTACAAACAAATCAATTTGCCATAATCGTCAAGTAACGCAAAAACACACAAGAAGCGAGCACCCAATAAACGAATAGCCCCCCAACGCTCAATCTGCATGATGCGCTGAGGGATGGGACAGCTGGCAGGGTGGTGCGTCCGGGGTGAGATGCGTCCACACCTACTGCAATTACACACTCTGATTGACATACTCAAGCACGCACTCACACACGTGCACAGCTATCTTTGGAGTGTTGAATTGTCCGCTTCCCGTACTGGCATTGCGCATTTCAATTTATTGGCAATTGGGCGTGCCTACTCTCATATACCCATCACGCCCCTTCCGTCTCTTCCGCCCTTAATTACACCCACTAATAGCGCGTCGCCCTTGCCATACTGACATTGACGCATACGAACTTGGCTGGGGGAATGGGAGCGAGTGTTGGGAGTGTGGTCCACTGCAGCCGCAGTTTTTTAACATTAAGCGATATTCGATTTATGAGACACACATATTGCGATATCTGTCTCACTCGCAATGCGCCTTTCGGTATTCAATGGGTATTCTTGGTCGCTACTGCTTCTCTGAATGTCTGCACTTCCGTTTCCGCCCCATGTTTCGTAAGTAATGTGCTATATGGGATTGCTCATATTATAATCTAAAAGTCTAGTCGGTAGAGCTCTGACTAAATAGAATGCTCAAAGAATAAGTCAAAAACTTAAAATATTCAAAAGAGTATTTCTCCAACTCGATAAAAATTGTCAACTTATATTACTGTTAACTTCCCTAAGAAATGGAAAATTAGAAATTGAATAGGCATGCCCAAGCCGCCAATAATGCAGCTGCCATATAAACTATGGGGCAAAGGATTATCTTTTGTGTGTACAATTATTCCGCTTAGATTGCCAGAACAAGCTCAATAACATGTTGCCCCTTTATGGAAAATCGGTCGACTAATTAAAGTAATAATTAAATAAACACCCGACCAGGGGGACACCCTTATGCGAAGGCATATAATATATAAATCTGTTCTTTGTTGCTAAACTTTCAGATTGCTTTTTGAGTCCGCCTTAAAATTTGATGGCAACAGCGTATCGCATCAAAATTTAAGTCAGCTGCTGCAACCGTCGCATAAATGCCAAAAGTGTTTCATGTTTTTCAGATACATACATATATATGTATATATATTCATACATACATACGCACATTAATGTGGGAAGCTGGTCTATGGCCTTGGCATCGCTATGGCGGGGATTGGGCAAGAACACAAGTTCAATATGCGCCCCCGAAAATTTTTAGAAAAAATTATACTATGTGAACGATAGAATTTGTGCTTTTCTCTTTTTTCTTTTCTCTCCTCTACTCTTTCCCCACGCACTCCGTCATGATTACCTCCAACTTCTCTCTGTGTTCGTGTTTCCGACGTTTTTTCACTTCCGTTTCGAGTTCTACATTCTCCACTCGCTCCCCCCCTCTATATCTATCTCCAGCTCTTTCTTTCTTATGCCCTATGGCGCACATTAGCGCTTTGATGCCAACCTGAAGTTCCGGATATAGCTAGAACGTCCTAACCCCCTGTCTCCGACAACGCCCTTCCCCCCTTCCACTTCACGTGTACATCAAGGCAGTGTCATTAGAAACTTTTGCTGCGTGTCGATTTGACGCCTGGCCCAACATTTTGACACATTGGCAGGGAAGGGATGGGGTGGTGGGAGTACGAGGTTGGAGTGGAAGACGGTGTAGAGGGAAGGCAAGCAGCGCAGCATTCCTTGTTTTTGACGCATGGCCATAAAAAATTATGATGGGGATCATGCACGTGCTCACGCTCAATTCATCAGGCAGGACGCAATACCTACGACAGCGATAACGACATCGACGAATATGCGATGGAGACCATGATAGTGGACAATAATGAGAGAAGGGGAGTTGGTGATGGGGATGTAGGCTGGCTGCAGGCAGTGGTTTGATAGTTGATAGGCGTCACTGACACTCTGCAGAATTATTGCCATTTAAGTTATGAACGCATTTACGGCTGACAGGTGCACAACTTCAGGGCGGAGTTGGGGGGATCAGTGCTGGTGTCTAGTTGAGGGATTGGGGGAATCTGGGGTTATGAAATTGAGTGTCCCACAGATTGGAAATGCATGAATGATTGCATTCGATTGCATTTGATAGCAAATAATTTCGGCAGCCATCGATTCACAAACATATATGGATCGCAACCACCTCTGCCATTCACACACACACATGCATACTTGCATAGCTGTGGGAAAATAAAGTTATTTCAATAGTAATTGGCAATCATTATTGATTATATTGAACGATTTTGTTCTATTTATTTGCATAGCGCTTAATTGCCATCAAATTGATTTATTATGCTTATGATTCATTAAAGTCGAATTTGACAGATTAACTTGATAAAAGTTCATAGTCGTTTTGGCATTAGCTGCTTAATAAAACTCAAATTGAAAAATAAAAATATTTTATAACCCTTACGAATTTATTTTTGTATATGAATGTGTGTTGAGGGTACTCGTTTTCGATAGTTGTTATTCTCACCTTCATTCCTTGCCACTAATCTCAGGCAGATAGCAAACCAAATGGATACCGCTCTAATCGGTCCATTCCCTTCATTCTGTGTCTATCTGTGCACCTGCACACTGAAATGGACATTTTGCAGGATAACCCCCTCGCCAGCCAACCACTCACACGCGTGGCGAGTGCAGATTGTAACACCCTTATGGTTGACAGTTTGATCACACTGTGCAATCGATTCAAGAACGTTAAAAAATAATAATATTTCTTCTTCTTTTTTCACAACACTCAGGCTTTCTGCTCAATGGCCTATTTTTTTTTTGGTTGGCTGTTGACGATGGCAGCCAAATGGCCACCTAGCGCTCTGAGGGCTGTGTGAGCCCTCGCGGCCGCAGTATAGCACATGCCACAGCAGCTAAGTGGGTATGTGCACTTGACGCATACCAGACAACAACAACAACAACAAAGAAAAACAAAAAAAAAATGAATGCGACCAGTTTGTCAGGCACATTCCTAGTCAAAATCGCAATCCACATGGCCAGAAGGCTCATTGTCCCAACTGTACCTTGTTTTCTCTCCCACTCTCACACCTCTCACACATTCCACAATTGTTTGACGCAGTGTTTTAATATTCATATTCCCACGGCCTACTAGCAGCTGCAACTACCACCGCAGTTGCACTTGCAAATTCCTGCCCATTTCTTCCTCTTATTTTTATTTGGTTTTTTCCAGTCCCCGTGCACATGCATTTACAATAATTGCGTGCAAATTTGAGGCATTTTAAAAGTTTAAAAGTTTAAAAGTGCAACAAAACCATAAAACCACGCATCTGTTCTCCAGTCGATAGTGTTCGACTGCAAGATATTTCCAGCTGCAAAGTACATATCGTACTGTACAGGAATACTTATTATAAACGTTCCTAATGTTGATCAAAATTGCTTGCTGAAAAACTCAAAATTAAATTTACGTCTTTTTGATTTACGACGGAAATGTAAATCGTGGTATTCCCATACGCATTGTATCGCCTTCTTGTTTAGTTCACATTGTGGACTTGAAGATACCTGTAAGAGCTTCAAGTCCTCTATGCGAAAACCCCGCATTTATGAGCGCTCCAAGTAAACTAAAATAATTTTTTATGGCAATCTGCAATCCAAATTTGATATTTCTAGCTGTTGCAGAGCGCGTGTGGATTTTTAAAGTTAAACTCGTTAGCAGTTCTTGCTGCTTGTGATGCAAGCTGGCCAATCATGGTCCGACTTTACTCAAATCTACTGCAGCATTCGGCTGCCGCCACCTTCCTGCCCATCGTGCGGCACATAACTTCACTGGAAGTTGGCCTTGTCTGGCCGCGATAACGTTTTCTAGTTAAGCCATTGGAATTTATGGCGTTGTTTACACAAAAATTGCATTCGCCTTGCAGTTGAGTAAGCACGCAACTCGGCAAAGGCGGGGCGGCTTCTGAAGCACAAGCACAAGCACAAGCACAGAAAAAGATGAGGATGAAGAACAATATACAGAAGAAAAAAAAACCGAAGAGAAAATACACACACACACACACACACACACACACACACACACACAAACACACAATTTGGCAAGTCAAATTAAAATGAGTGCGTTCTAGAGTTTCAGTTTCGAAACTGTCGGTTGGCATCGTCCTTAATTAAGGCCAAATACTGTTGAAGAAGCTGCACCTCAATTTGTTAGTGAAAATACTAGCATGCAATCTCAATAACGACTATTCTCAATTGCTCACTTGCAATGTGCCAAGAAGAGACCATGGACTGAGCTGGAAAGTGGAGTGTGCAGCCTTAAATGCGCTGCAATGTGAGAAACGTAGCTGTTAAAATCAATGTGGGCAGCAAAGAGTACAGCAAAAGTCGGCGTATGGTACAGCGGCGCGTATACGCAATGTGTATTAATTATTGTGAAGTTGCCTACACCCACACACATTTGTAAATTTTCTTATAGTCGTGACATATATAAGAAGCGACCCAAATTGGCACTGTCAACAAAAAAATACACAAGGTTAGAGACAAAGACAGTCAAAGATAGAAAAGAATAGTTGGAGTCAGCAGTCAGTTGCTGTCTTTTGTGGCTCAGACAGCAACATTGCATTTTAGTAAGGCCAAAAACTGTCAGCTTGGCTAAGTGTATATATCACAAGCAGATGCAGATGTGTAGCAGGATGCTAGTGATGTAGCTCGAAGACTATAACATAATATCTGTAATCTAACATCCAACTATGTACATACTTAACAGTAACATCGATGTCGATCGATATCACTAAAGAGGAGGGAATCGTTGGGAATAAAGAAAAGAGAGCAGACGTGATTTAAAAAGAATGATAATTTAGTTTTGACTGCTACAGATGGTATTGAAAAGGGCCATGAGTTTAGCCTGATGAGTTGAGTTTTGCGGTTGCATTATCTTTTAAGTAGCAACAATACCTCACAGCTAGTTGCGGCGTTAACGTTGTATAACGGATGGTGTTGTGGGAAGGGAATTCCATCTTATAGCAGTGATCCCGTTTGCCATCAGTCATTCCGTTCCTTCGTCATCAAATGTGCTTAAATTGCGACTTAATACTCACATGTGATTGCTCATCAATGGAATTTTGATGTTAAACAAAATGGCGGAGCTCATTATTTGCGACGATATTGTCGCAATTGGGCCAAGCCTAGTAGTTGGACTCCTTTCGGCACATAAAACGCAATGTTCTGAATCTGGTGCTGGAACTCGGTGATCGGCATCAAGGCCTCCAAAAAGTTTCCGTTCGTGTTCCAGTTAGCGGAGATTATGTCATGCTGAAGAGGCTCAAAGGCGTCCATCCCCATTGATAGTGCTTTAATGGCGGCGAGCAACTTTTCAAAACCTATTTGATTTTTTAAATTACCAGCCAATGTGTACATTGTTTGATTGATGGCTTGAAAATTCTTCCAGATGATGTCAATATACTTTTTCATTATGTTGGCTGTGGCATCTTGGATTTGGACTGATTTCGTACCAGGTCGAGTAGATAATATTCGTTGCTCCTGCTTTGCATAACCTTTCTTAGTAGGTTATCAGCGTGTTCGTCATCCATTAAGCGAAGTATAGAATGAAACACACTACCCATGAAACCCACAGAAGCTCTCGTCTTACTTAGTTTCATTCCTATCTGGTTTTGTACTATTATGTTGTGACGAATTCTTTCTAACTATATATGTTTTACTGTAGTGCTCATGTGCAGGAAAACAACAAACATAGTGTGTCCATTTCCTTACCTCAATCATTATAAAAAGCCCATCTTTTCTGACAGTAGACTTTGGCACCCTAACCCTTTACCACGAGCTTTGGGCCAGATTTTCTTCTTTTACTAATGCTAGGTCAGTTTAGGTTAGACAGCTATCGGCCCACATAAGGCTGACATACATAGGCCACGTGTGGCCCGTTGCGATACCGTATCGGTCTTCGTGTAAACAAAATCAAAAGTTTAACCAGCCGGTTGCATTGATAAATTTCGCAATCTTGGCTGGGCTTAAGCTTGCCATCGTTGACAGATTGGGTGGGAAATGGCTGCCTAAGGTGGCGGACAGTTCCCTGGCAAGTGCAGGGCAGAAGCAGAAGAAGTGTCACAGCTTCATCAAAAAGCAACTGGAGTCTGTTGGCATGTATTCCAACCAGCCAGTGTCCTATTATGGCGCAGATTACTGCAGAGCAGTTCCTGCGACTGAGATTCTCTACTGTATTTGGCTTTTATGTTTGGCCACGCTTGGTGGGCTATGCGACCGCAGTTAGCATTTCGCCATGTGTTTTATTTTGAGCCTACAGGTAGCCAGAGGCATACATATAGCTTTCTTATCAGTGAGGAAGCGTAATGTGCTTTTCCAACTAGCTTATCAGCCTTGCAATGGCCTTCAATATTCTGGAGCCGAGGCACCAGTATTAGACTGATAACATGCTGCTGGGCCACCTTGTGCAGAGGCTTGCAACAGCTTGTTACCGATATCGAGTTTGCCGATATCACACTAATGGATTTTATAGCCGTCTGGCAGTCAATATACATGTTAACATTGCTTGAGCTGATATTATGTGTCTTTAGGCAGTTTAGTGCTTCGTTTATGGCTTGTACTTCAGCCTGGTAGAATGAATCATTCGCTTGCTCCTCGCAGCGAACATTGTGACATTGTGTAATACCGGTTTTGTGATAAACAAATTAGTTCATCTTAATATCGGTTAAGCAATTAAATAGTTTTTAAAGTGCAACAACAAACAGCAGCTCAAATTCAAGCTCTTTTTACACTCTTGCAGGTCTCTCTGAAACTTAAGTCGCATCTCTCTCCCGCGCTCTCATTAACATTGCTGGTGGTTGCGGTTGTTGTTTACTTCTTTTAGTTTTCTATTCCGTTGCGTTTCTCTTTTTTCGGTGTCGCCACGCACAGTTGGTCTGATGTCAGAGTTGCTAATTGGGTCACTGTGCGAATGGTAGTGAGGTATGGTAGGTCCTGCCAACGCATCATTATCGATCAGCTGTTGTTTACATGCTGATCGTTGTTACAGTCAGGTCCTAAACAACGTTACCAGTGCGAATCACACCTCTTCACGCTTCTAAACCTATCTTCTCGATAAGAGTCCTCTTTGGTTATCTTACCATTGTATGTTTGAGCACTAAGCAAACCAATTATCTGAGAATATTACTTTTGCCAAGATATTCGCATACTCATAAAATAATAATTAGAAATTGGAATCAAATTTTTAATCGGATTTAAGCAGTGTCTGCCAAAGAATTCCGTTAATTATAATAGAATCATAAATGTACTGTAATACTTATGATATGATTACTTGGGTAATAGAGTTTTCCTCAAAGTTTTGATGAGCATAAAGATAGACGAGCATTAAAGCTGGTCAAAATTCTTATACCAAATAATTAGAATGTAAGAGCATTTGCAGTAATCGGATTTGGGCCTGTGTTTGGCATGAAAATTAAATTGTCCAGCCAGCTTTTGTTTTTTTTTTACCAAGTCAAAAGCATATATATATGTATATGTATATGTATGGGTAAATACCACGGATACACATATGGATATATCTGGTTACATATAATAATTTGTCACGGCAAATGTACGACACGCAAAGCAATCATAAAATGTTCTTTTTCGGTTACCTTAATGTGATTGTCAGACCATATGTGGGCATTGAAAGCAGTCAATTAACACCAACACACACACACACACACACATAGAAGGAAAGAATGAAAGGGAGAGAAGCATCTAAAATGTGGCATATAAAGTATACGGCATGTGTGCCCGAATAAGGTAGGCGACAAAAGCGGTCGTCGCAAAGGTCCGTTTAACTTAATGTTTCCCACGCAGACGACAACCGCGTTAACCCATACCCACAAGTGCACACACGGCCACACACTCCAATGCTACAAAAGTGTCACACACCTTGTGAAGCGTATAAGCGAGTGAGTGACTGAATAACCGGTAAAGTTGTACGCTTACAGTGCTGTTAGTTGCGACGTGGTGTTAAAGATCACCATCGAATTGATACTGCCCCGGAGAGGCATAAAGTGTGCCACACACACAAAATAAAAACAAAATATATGTAGGTAGTTAATTTTTAACAGACTCTTGCAGCTGAGCCCGTACTTGGGGCACTTAAATTTACCCCTATAGCAGCAGCGCTGGTGCGTGACTTATCAAAGTTGAAAGCCAGCTAAATTGATTAGGGCCACACCCACGTTGGCACTAATTTCCAACAGGCTGGATGACAGCAGCTCGATGGCAGGAAGGCAGCACAATTCCGGCCCCCGTGTAGTGAAACTGTGCGAAAATTGCAGGTGCCCCTTAATGATGGAGGAAATGAGCTAATGTGTTATTAATGGCAGCAAAAACGATTCAGGCCAGCCAGTCCAGCAGTCAACCTACACTAAATCCAACTGGCCGACAGAACTGACTGGCTGCCTGGCTGCCTGGCTGCCTGACTGCCTAGTTGCCTGGTTTCCCGGTCTCCTGGCTGGCTGCATGCAAAGCGAGCCATTTGATTGGCATCATCCTGGCCCAAGCCAAGCACAAGCAGATGTTAAATTGTCGCAAATGTCATTATACAAAGCGCTCACTAATCAGCTTATCATTATTACATTGCCTACCAATGCGACATGTCGGATGAGGGGAATGTGGTGAATGGTGGAGTGAATTGGGGCTCTCAATAAAAATGCCTGTATTAAAGTCTAAGCGCATTAGGATAGTTTTCATTCTTAGCCGGTGACAACGGCAACTACAAATGATAGCAAGCAAAAAAAACATCAGCTATAACCAACTTTAAATACACTTTCAAATGTTCAGTTATATACAAACATTCCATTATCAATAATAATAACATATTTGTTTACACTTGCCCTTAAGCCAACTTGAAAGCCAGAAAAGCTTACTTCAAAATAATTTGTTATAGCTGCATTGTTGTACAGTTGAAAGAGCCATAATTTCAGAGCATGAGCAGATTAATATTGCTCCGCATTTAACGTACAAATTTATCGATCAGATTCGATAATATTTCTAAAGTTCGTCTGTCATAAATGTGAGGCACTTTGCGAGGGTATAGCAACAGTCAGACGTAAAAATAAATCAATTAAAAGATTTCGGGGTTTGCGAGCCGCGCAACCGAATAAGCCGAAAACGAAGCTAATTAGCAATGTCCACATGGAGCTGACAATTCGAGGGACTGATGGCTGTGCGTGGGCGGTGGCGTGGGAGCCGTGGCTGGTCAAGCATATTGTGATGCCATTATCAGCGCATCATTAATTTAATGTGTGGCACATTAATTGCCGCATTGCGCATACGCAGCATTGGGCCTTGAAAGTGGAAATGGAAATGGAAATGAAAATAGAAACTGGAGCGAATAGCCACAGATAGTTGATAAGAATAATGGGCATATTAATCCCAACTGGCAGCTTAAGCTTGTATAACGGATCAGCTGTAACTCACATATATATTGATGTTATTGTGTTTGTGTGTATATTAGTGTATCTTTTTTTCACTTTTAAGGCAGCACAGCGAATCCGGATGCGAAGCGACTGTACGACGATCTGCTTAGCAATTACAACAAATTGGTGCGTCCTGTTGTAAATGTCACGGATGCGCTGACGGTGCGCATCAAGCTGAAGCTATCGCAACTGATTGATGTCAATCTGAAGAATCAAATAATGACCACGAATCTGTGGGTGGAGCAGTCCTGGTACGACTACAAGCTCAAATGGGAGCCCAAGGAATATGGCGGTGTCGAAATGCTCCATGTGCCCTCCGATCACATCTGGCGACCAGATATTGTGCTCTACAACAAGTGAGTGTATCCCCAACCTAGCCAAGTATAGTCTTGCTAAACATGAGTTCCTCATTCCAACATTCGTTCACATTTCCCCAATTAGCGCCGATGGCAACTTCGAGGTGACGCTGGCCACAAAGGCAACATTGAACTACACAGGACGCGTGGAGTGGCGACCACCGGCCATTTATAAGAGCTCCTGCGAAATCGATGTCGAATATTTTCCATTTGATGAGCAAACATGCGTCATGAAGTTCGGCAGTTGGACTTACGATGGATTCCAGGTAAAACTGCTTAATAACTTTCACAAGAGAGGGAGAGAGAGAGAGAGAGAGAGAGAGAGAGAGAGAGGGAGAGAGAGAGAGAGAGTGAGAGAGTGTTACTGTGATTTAAATTTCAGGAAACAACAAACTGCTGTAATGCTTAGTAGTCTGAATATATTTCGGACTAAATACTTCGAGAATTCCTGGTGCAAATAGGATGTTGGTTTTTGTCTGTATTAATTTGACTTATGTATAGGTTGTAACCCAAGTCAAATTTGCAATTTTATGTCATTGAAAATTACATTGCTTCTCCGTGCTTTTTGAACCTCTAGAAATTGGGTCCGTGCGAATGAGTTCCTCGAGCGAAATGAAGTCCCACGGCTGGTTTAGTGGTCGTAAATGCAAATTCTCTCATAATTCGTTATTTTGACATAGAATTTCCTACATAAAATTGCCTCTGACGATTTGAAAGCATACAATCACATACAAGCTAACACACACATAGGCCAATTCAGAACTGGACAGAGAAGGCACTTTCAACCAAAGGACAATAAGGCAGGTTGACACCTGCCGGCAATGACAAAGATACAGCAGCGAGAGTTGAGGCCTCGTAAAGGTAACTGAAGCGAATGCAGCTGACGCAGCCTGTTACTTGTATGTGGCATGTGGCATGGCGTGTGCGGTATGGGACAGGTGCTGCCGACTGTTGGCATTGGTGTGGGCGATTTAATGTTGCCATCCGGCAACGACTTGGCAGCTAATGAAGTAGCAGTAGAACGGCATTCCCATGTTTGTTGCTACTTTGCAGCTCAGCGCAAATGAGCCGACAAATGGCCCGCAGCACTCGACAGCAGCAACTCTTTGGCAAGCCCTGCTGCCCACCTGCCGGTTAAAGGCATGCGGTGCTTAGCATTGAGCCACATAAAAAGTCATACCTGTCGTTTGCCGCAGGCGTAATGTTTCCCGCCTTGAATCAAACCATCTTTGCTTCAAGGATGCTCGCCTCTATAAATGCATATACGTATACATATACATATGTATGTGTTGCTACAGCTTCTGTTGACGGTGGGCAAGCACAAATTGCACAAAGTTGCTGCGTAGTGCAACTAACAGAACTGCTTATAATTTGCATAACTAGCGCTTTCAATCGGATCAAACACACACAAGCATTCACACACACACACACACACACACACACGCACACTCAAGGCAACGCACACTTCTTGCTGCATATTTAATGACGCAACTCATACATCAATTTATAAAATTCGCTGAATGTGTGCTTCTTATGGATCATTCACATTGCAACCATGGCATCACGATAAGCATAACAAATTTAAGCGAGAATAAAAATAAGATGCAAAGCAAGGAGCAAAGCAAAGAGAAGCGTGATGCATAATCCAAGGCAATGAACAAAGGGATATGCAAAGTAGAAGCCCAGAATAATATGGAAAGTCAAACCAAAAAAAAAAACAATGTGCGATTCAATGTGAGAAGTGAACAGAGCAGTAAAAATAGACGTAAAGCAGAAGAAAGGAATAAAGTAACTGTAGTGTTTGCTTATCAGCTTGAATTGGAAGGATTTGATTGGTAATTTTCGATTTTTTCACATGTCTTCATGGGCATTTTCAGCTTTGCTTTCACTCTGACAAGTTTTACAGTTTTACGTTTATCTCTAATCGCTTCATATGACAGTCTTGTCAATCATTTTTCACAGTGTATCGCATTGCTTGTCGCTTATGGCAAAACGCAAACGAGAATTGCTTTGCATTCAATTGCACACCTTGAGGGGCCACTCGCTTTTTCTTGGGCTAACGGCTTATATTTGTCATTGTCTAATGCACTCGCTGAGCACCTAGCTCATTAAGCATTGTCAATCAGGCAAAAAGCATTCCACTCAGTCAAACAATTACCGGTTGCCGACAATGCTTAACTTGCACCCGGAAAAACATCTTGTGTACACATGCAACACAGGTGCAGAGGAAAAAGTAGCATAAAAACATCATCTAAAAAAACTGACAATCTCTCTTTGTTAGAGGTTCTGTTTTCAACAACTCTTGAATACGCAAAAAAAAATGAATTAATTGAAGCCTAAGCATTATGTAACGAAAAAGGTATCCTCCAATCATTTGAATTGGCTGAAAATAGTTTATATTAAGGAAAGTGACACAGCAATGAAACAAAAGGAAAATGCTCGAAAAATCTTATTGAAATGGCTTTTTTTTTAGTCAATACTGTACAGAGGTAAAAAAAAAAAATGATTTTTGTCTTTTGTTGGCAATAGCATCTGGACGTCGATTTGTCATTATTGACAAAGAGCTTTCAGAGCTCTCGAGGGTTAGTGCCATAACACAACAATAATGCAAGGCTGAAGTGACGAATACAGAACCAATTTTTTCAAAGGTACATATATACGTATGTATATGGATATATATATAATTTGCCAAAATGCCAATACCTGCAAAACGTGGGTACCTACTTTTGACACCCTGTTACGATCAGTGTAAGAGTATATTTGTTTGGGGGAATGCTCGTCACTCTGTCCGTGTGTATGAACGCATCTTTTTCGACACCTTTAAGGCTGGGAGCATATGCTCATTTGTGCCGGGTTCGACTGGATGAGTAACGATCAAATTATCGATAATCGTAAGTCTTATCGACTGTCACGTATCTATGTAAAATTTGAATGCTAGAGCAACTAATTTTGGAATAATGTCGGCACGGATGATGCGCACCTCCCGCCTTTGATCCCAAAACGGGAAATCTCGGATTATCTTTCACAACTTCGGAGCTGAAGCTACCAACATTATTAAGTAAATTGCTAGATACCCTCTTCAAAGATTGTTATGGCCTACCCCCAAAAATCGCCAAAAGTGATATCTCCAACAGAGCTACAATTATCAAACTTGGAATGTCGATTACTAACAACGATCTCCACACAACGTTTTTTTCACCAGCTATCAGCTGATATTATCAGAGTATTCCGCAACCGGTTACGCCCGGTTACTGCAAAATGCTTACTATTTTTATACGTGCGTTTATGTATGTATAAAACATTAATATATATGTGTGTGTGTGTGTGTGTGTGTGCTGGTATATAAATGTAGTTGACAACGTTTCATTGTTGGTCTGGGGACATCTTTTGCGATGCGCATAAATCAACCGCAATAAACGGAATCAACATAGCCATACAGTAGAATATTTACAAAACCTTCTCATGAAACAGCAGCGAACACCAATGAATGGAAACAATAAGCAAGAGGAAGGGAAGGGAGCGTGGCAGGCTGGTGGTTGGATGGAGGCAGAACGGAAATAGAAACTGGACGGCTTGATGGGCGCTCGTCGCTTCATTGTGAATTTAAGGCATTCACAATTGTCTGTCAACTGTGCCCCACAGCATCAAAACTCTCTCCTTATGACTTTGCCACCTTTCTGTCCCTTTCTTAGCATTCTTTCATCTATTTCGCTATACTTACATACTTTACTTACTTTTCGACGTCTGGCACACCATCTTTCAGCGTCGGAAATATTTTAGTAAATCGTAACTTCCTTATAGTGAAATTTCCGCTACCACTTTAAATAACAATTTCCGCTTCAGCAGTTTCAGTAGCAGTTACACATACATACACAGTTACAGCTACATTTGCTGTCACAGTTACACAGGCACAGCTACTTATAACAGCAGCAACACTTGCACCTGGCAAGGCTCTCCCACATCATGTCTAATTCCAGCTTTTGTTGTTGCTGTTGCTACCCGCTCATGTTGAAAGGCAGCGTACGTCGATTACCTAATTTTATGTTGCGAAAAGCAAAACATACCGACAAAGTACTATGGTGCACACCAGCACTATAGCCAGCATACATTCATGTTTGAAAATATTTTAAAAATGTAACTTATGACACTGCAAAGAGGTAAGAATGCTGCATTCGAGCCAGCTAAGAGATACGCTGATCAGAAGTTTTTATCTTTCATACGAACATGTCTCACTCCTTTAGCCATAACAACTTACTTCCCTTAACCAATTATTCATGGAAGATACCAGCTTCCGGGTAGTGTCTGGGCTACACTCAACCCGCAAAGCATTTTTGAGATCCTGTTTGCTGGATATGCAGTCTTTCCGGATGTTATTTTCCAGCAGAGCCCACAAATTCTCAATAACATTTAAATCTGGAGACAGGGCAGGTAGAATTATCATGTGGGGGCAGTTCCAGATAATCCAGGACTGTACAATTCCGGACTTATGCTTCGGGTCGTTGTCCTGGTAGAACCGGAAAGTACGTCGGATTCCTAGCTTCTCGGCACTTTGGACTAAATTTTTCTTTAGTATGTTGAGGTTCACATTCTTGTCCATTGTTGTTTCAATAAATACCAAATTTCCGACTCCGGCTGCCGAGATACATGCCCATACCATGACACTTCCTCCGCCGTGCTTTACTGTTGCCCTTAAGTTTTTGGGATTCAGCTCAGCATTGGACTGTCGCCACACACAATTCCAGCCGTTCGAGCCAAAAATGTTGAATTTGGACTCATCTGCAAATATTACTGTGTTTCAGAACTCCATATCCTTGTCCAAGTGGGTTTTGGTGAACGTCATCCTAGTCCCTTTATTTTGTTCGCTTATAAAGGGATTCTTCCGTGGAACTCGGGCATTGAAGTCATGGTTGCGCAGAACTTGGCGCACAGTTTCCTCACTGCACTTTTTCCCAATTTCATCCTGCACCTGTTGAGTCAGTATTGGATCCGATAGCTTAGGATTTCCCTTATTTGCCTGATGATCCTCCGCTCGTCCTGTTCGATGAAAATGGTGTTTGGTGCCTTTCTGCCCTTGCTTTCTATCCGATTTTCGTCGACGAAGCGCCGAATGACGTTATACAGAGTTGACTTGTTCAGATTGACCATTTCAGCTATTTGGCGAAGTGAATATCCGATTTTGAAGTGCTCCAGGATGAGTTTCCGTTGTTCAATGACAGTCCGTTTGTCCATAGTCTATATATAATGTACTTTTTTACATAATCCGACCTAGCAGGTGGAGAAACCCCAGTTTTTTGGGGTCATATATTCATTTTGGTGGTTAATATATGTACCTACCATCGGTCCTTGGAATTTTTGAAGAATACTGAATGGTTAGTTTATGGCAAGCAATTAAAATTGTTGCTAGACTCTATTCGAATTAAGCTCTGAGACACTGTATATTAATAAATATTGATAAAATTCGTATTCAACATATTCCATTCTAATGGGAAAGCTATATTTTGAGATGATGTAGATTTTTATCAATATTCAGCAAAGCGATTCAGGGACAGATATGCTTCCCTCTGCCTGTTATATAACTCTCTTATGGACATTTCTATAGTGCCTGCCTAGGCGTGTGTGCTCAAAGGCTCAATTTGCACACTTGATTTGGCACAAATCGATGCTTTTGCGCCCCGCCCTTGAGCAATGCCACCAAGCTCGCCTCAAGTCGAGCTCCAAATCGAATTAACGTCACTTTTGAAATTTCACGCTCAAATTTCACGCTCTGCGAAAAGAATAATTCCTGCAGCACTCCCAGCACGACCCGAAATCCTGTAACAGCTTATAGACAGGCCCCCTCTCACTCCTCCATTTTCTCACCATGTTAGCTCATTGAGGCGTAAACACCACACCAAATCCCAAACGACATCGCATCAAAAACCAAGTGCGGAAAATTATCATGCAGTTGCCGAAAATCAGATGCACTCTCTAATACCTCACCGATATTGACTTATATCCTCAAAAGAAAGCAATATTGTTCGTGCAACAGCTTCAGCAATTCTGATTCTGTACTGTACCAAAATGTAATGTACATTAGCAAACTTGTTTGAGGCTATTCAATGTTGCCTTACTTTGGCATAAACAAGATGCCCCAATCGGAATGAAGGAAGCATTAATATTCAATTTGCTTTCCGTTGCATGACGAACCGCATGTCAACGTTGCTGTTGCCGCTTCGAGTAAAGTGTATTTCCGGAACTCATGAACAGCTGCTGTGGTCTGAAGCTTGTGCCAGTTGTGCGTCTGGCATGCCAATTGAAGCGATGTTCTGTCCACATCCTGCACTTATACTGCACTGTCCATGCCCTGTCAGCTGCACTCGGATAAAACTGAAACAGAAACTGAAGTGCAAACTTGACTGGCTTAGCTCTAGTTTCCAGGCTCTTAATGCTCTCCACCACTTGGCTTTTTCAAATGAGTTTGTGTGGCCCGTGCCTTTTGGGCATTTTCTTTTAGTCAAAGTGCAACATATTATATATTTGCCAGCCACAGTAAACTCGACATATTGTATTAAAATATTTGAACCATCATATTGTACTCGTATGTTCTATCCAGAAACTTAACTCAATTTTAAAAATTGTAGTTTAATTTGATAGCTAAAATTGAATTGATCAAAATCGACTTCCTACATAGAGTTGCGAGCTTAGATCAAGTTCTATAGTTCTACAAACTTAACTGACTGTAAAAAATATACATTCCCATATATATATAACACAAAATATTGATATCATATTCATTCGAAAGGCGAAATGTGAGAGTATTTCATATTTAGCAATAATGAAAAAAAAAATATCCGAATTTCCTGTGTGTAGTGACAAGGGACAAATCCATTTAGCTCCATCTCAATTTCCTATCCGCCATAATCTGACCTCTAAGGTCAATTATGTGCGTTGTCAACATATGTAGCCCTGTTATTTTTAAGTTTATTTGCCTCTCTCTCTCTCTCTCTCTCTCTCTCGCACACTCAGACTAACTGTTGTAATTTACTAACTCAGATTCGATCTCTTTTTGTCTTTTTTTGTTTTGAATGACAGGTTGATCTGCGTCACATCGATGAACTGAACGGCACTAATGTGGTTGAAGTGGGCGTGGATCTCTCCGAATTCTACACGTCCGTTGAATGGGATATACTCGAAGTTCCTGCAGTGCGGTAAGTTTCCCATGCAACTACAACGCAAATCCACAAAATGCCAGCATGCAACAGCAACAGCAAGTGCGACAGCAACAACAACAACAACTTTGGCAGCTGCCTTGGCAACTTTTGGCCGCTGTCACAAAACACAAACACAAATCTTTTGAAATGTCAGAGCATTTTGCACAGGTCAAGGATGCGAACAGGACGTCAACAACATCAACAATAACAAGAAGGAAATGCGACGACTACGACAAGTTGATGATGAGTCCCGTCCAACTCTTAGTGGGCGTCATTATGGGCGTGGTCCATACAGTACACACCACCAATATTTACACTTATGAGGCGTCTGTTTCCCTTTTCGGCCTCTCAGCCACGCCCCCCCCCCCCCCACCATCACCCCCACCACCGCACACACACATATACCTCCAGCCCGACAACTCGCAAATCTCTGCAAAAAAGTTTTTAAATTAAAAAACTTTGGCGCCGGCTGCCAAAGAAGTAGCTACTCCAGCTTCTGCACTGTACCAACTACTACCGTTAGTATGTGCATATGCATGCGGACATATGTATGTGTGTGAGTGTGTGTGTGTGTGGAACGCGAAAACAATGTTGGGCAAGCCAAGAGGCTGTTGTTATTGCTTAATTGCCACGCCCTCATTTACGTCACCTACACGACTCAGCATAATGTGGCGCGCTTGTGAGCACACATCTGCAACATATGTGCGCTGAGTAGGGTTGGCCTGGTGCGGATGGGGCATCATGGAAAGCGGGAGGCGTGTCCCTAATGCGTTTAGCCCTAGACAAACATTTCAAAGAGTTTTCGCACATTTTGTTGCGCCTCGCAAAGTGCCAAAAAGTTGTTGCCCATAAGCAGCCTCTCTTACTGCGAAGGCAAAGAATAAGCAAGCCCACATATGTATATACATACATACACACACTCATACTCATACACACTCACACATCCACACATACTCATAGACACATTAATGTACAATTTGCAAGTCATATCGAGTGTTAATTAATCAAACGCACTTTCAACTTTTGGCAGTCATATAAAAAATGAGTAAGACTTTAAGCAAAGATTATCGTACGTACTTAAGGACCCCAGCAAAGTTTCACTACTAACTTGAATAGTTCGTTGGTGTCCTTGAATTTATCAACTTCATTCAAGACTTTTGGCATAGTCTGGACAATAAATAGAAAAGATGAACAGTATTTGATTGCAATTTTTGGTCTATTATATATCATCATTACTTTTTTCCCTTGACACTGGTCGACTTGAGCTGTCTCTCACTATATGTCTATTCTTAATCACGATCAAGAGATGAGTCTATCTACCTGTTTGAATATAACAGCAATTAAAGTCACAATTGAAAATGTATAGCATTCCAATTGATACTTTATATACCTTGACATATTATTTATCAACAGTTCGAATTTGATCAAGATGGGAAAGTTCTGACCCATTTTCCTACTGTTCTCATCATTATAAGCAGGCGCAAGCATTTTCGGGCAAGAATGTATCTATTGGATCCTGGATTTTAACCGATTTACTGTGTATAAGAGCTTGGGTCAGGGCATCCCCTAGTTCTTACTTGTTATAAGCAAAATCTAAAAATAAATATATATATATGCATATGTATGTGTTCAAAGGTTTCGTCCCTCACCCCACTTAGTCAAATAAAGTTTGTTGTGGCTGCAATTTACAGATTACCTGTCCAACTACCGAGCATGCACACGTGACTTTTACAGTTTCAGGTGAGTGTTGCGCTGCAGGCATTAACCTGAATGTTGTTATTGTTGTTGGTGTTGTTGTTGTTGTTGTTGATATTCTGCGCATTGTTGATGTGGTTCATTTATGAACAATATTTGATTACATTCGCGATACTTTCAAAATATTTCTGTTGGCTTATCCAGTTGAACACCTGACTTAGTCCGCTCTCGATTCGATTTTTTGCTTGGTTTTCTTTTTTATGGGCGCAACTTTTTAAGATTTGCGTTCGAAATTTCGACTCCAAGAATGCAACTGGCATGAAATTTAAGAGCAAAACAAAAGTTTCTTCTGAAAATGATCATAAAAAAAAATGGAAAAGCGCACTACAAAAAACCACAGGAAAATGGAAAGTATTGGCGACAAAACGCGCAACTATTGTTGTAGCTGTTGCTGTTGTTGTTATTGTTATTGTTATTGTTGTTGTTGTTGTTGTTGGCTGGTAGTTGTTGGTACCTTCATTGTCGTTGTCGTTGGCACGAACGCTAGCAGCAAACATGTCGCGACGCACGTCGCCTTTTGGGGTGTCCGTGAAAGTGTTGTTTATAACCAGCAGCACAAGGAACACACACATATAAATAAAAGTTGCTCACCTGCTGCTGCGTGACATGGCACAATTGTGTGGCACACACACACCCACACACACACATTTAGTCGAACTCTTTTAAAGTTGTGTGCAAAAGCAATGGACAATATATCAGCGCAGCGGAAGTGTAGAGCGCCTTAACCCCAAAACATCTCATTTCAGCTTGCTCTCGATAGCTGGCTAAAACTCTGCGTTAATTTTATGGCTTTGTGGTTTCAGTTCGACTATGTAATGTGACTGTCTGCCCAGATGGCTACAACTATCGCTCTCTCTCTCTCTCTCTCTCTCTCTCTCTCTCTGTGTCTCTATCTCTATCTCAATCTTCATCTTTGGGGGTGGCCACTTCATCTCACTGTCTGTTTATCTGTCAATCAACGACTGATTGCAGTGTGCCTGGGCGTATGTCTGTGTGCACTCAGAAAAACAAACAAACTCTGAAAGAAAATCATCATGCTCTGGACGCTCAGAAAGTGAAATAAATAGTTGACCCCTAAAAATAATAATGGTTTCTATTTCACTATTCGAAATTACATTTTGTAGAGTTCTGAAATTGAGCCTAAGAATATATATATTTCGTATCTCAAACACTTTTTGAAATATATTTCTTCTTATTTCTTTTTGTCGATCGTCTAAGCTTGTAAGGCGTACTTTTCTCTGAATGTGTGTCTTCAACCACGCCCCACCAATGCTCAATGCTGCGTGGCTACACGTGGGCGCTTCAGTTAATTTAACTGTCGATGCTGATGCGCATTAAAGTAAATGCTGGCAGGGGAGAACTGCCACAGAAGATGTTCGCGCTGTTGCTGCCAATGCTGCCGCCTGTGTCAGTGCCACAGCGACTCCTTCGTCGCAAAATTACGCTACGTGCTGTGAATTGTGCTGCAGCATTTTAAGACCACCCACCTACCCAACCTACCCTACCAGCCCACTGACGAACAGCTGCAAACAATAAAACGACCTGCCACACTTCAGATTTCGCTACACCCTACCCTGGCCCCACCATGCCCCGCCCATAAAAGGGGAAAAGCCGCAATACCGTCCGCCACTGGTTTGTGTCACGCACTTGTGGTATAATTTACTGTCGACTGCGGCACACACGCACATACACCAACACCCACCCACTCAAACCCACCCATAGACACATATATACGGAGGGTAGGGGCTGTCAACTTTTAATTCCCCTCAATGACTTGAGTCTCTTTGCGCTTTGGCTATGCTTTCATATTTTTGTTGCTGTTTCGCATTCGAAGTTGTACGTTTGCCATGTCAGGCTAGTTATTATGAATACTAGAGCATCCAATAAGAAACACATGTTCAAGAAGTCAAACGTGTATATTATTATTATTAGATAAAAGCCCTCAGTATTTGTGTGCTTACGACAAAATATCCCTCTTCCAGAAATTGTACATGATGATACAGAAAAGTTGCATCGTTCTTTTTCATTAAATGTTGCCATAGCTGTACCGTTCTTTACTTTTTGCTTAAAATGGTATCTAGGATACGAATTTAGCTAATATTTAGATTATGCCTTTGTTAATGGACATAAGTCAAGGCAAGAAACTGTTATACTTTATACGCGGGGAGTTATACAAGGGAAACATAATTTATATGGTAATATGATACTGAAGACAAAAGAAACAGTCTTCACTAATCTTCACTAATATCTCAATAAGAATAATAACCAATCGCATTAAATGGTTATAGCCTCTACCTGTAAGCCCATGTTGTGAGTATATATTGTATACCTTTGAGTGTCCATAAAGGAACTCGAAGATTTAATTACAAATTTTAATTTTACCAACAATTTGCTTGTCATCTCCAATTCTAACCTTGTATCTATTTGTTGGCTACTACTCTGTTTCACAGATGTGACTTATTCCATTGACCTATGGCCAATCAACTAAAGCCGTAGTCCTAAATAACAGTCGGATCGCATCTATCCGTATACTTAATCCTTGTAAGCTCATTTCATTGGTGGTATGAAAGCCAAGTTCTTGAAGTGTGTCACAAACGTTAACAACTTGTTTAAAGAACGCAACAAAAATCGGTTCCTATGTAAATTATAATAACTAATATTATTTTTATTAGTATTATTATCACATGTCTTTGGCCAAATTTAACTTAAACGTCTTGCTTGTAGGCATTCCAAATGCCAATGCCTCAACACACATTCCTGTCCTTGCTGTCATGACCTTTCTCATACCCAATTCATTCCCATTCCCTTTTCCATTCCCTTTTCCATCCGTACTCCCAATCTTATTGCCATTTTTTTCCACTCGTTGAACTACCTTCCTTCGGATGTGTTGCTAACCCCTGCGGCAGTGTTTGTCTAATTGCCGCAGTGCGTCGTGCGCTGCGTTACAACACACTAAATCAGCATGCCACGCACATGCACACGATTGCCCTTTAGCCCTAGTCTCACGCAGCATCCCATCCACCTCGCCTACTCGTTAAACTTATCGACAGATTCTAGTACTTTTATTTTCGCTTTTACTCGAGTTTGATGGCTTGATTACAAGGTGCCAGCAGTAGGCTGGCTCCCATCCAGCTATGCGCCTGATCGAAAATACCATCAATAGCAAGCTCTCAAGTGACCCAATAACAAAAATATTAAAAAAAAATAGCCTGTTTTTAACAAACCAAGACCAAGCAATGCCCCACAACGTTTTCTTTTTGACTAATAAGTGTTAGCCATCCCATTTTAAATGACACTCATTATGGCACTAGCCAAGGTAGTCATTCAGTTTGAGAATATAACATAAGTGTCTGCAGGCACTACATATAACGGTATCTGGTAAATCATGTAGTTTTCTTCGAATCAATAATGAAACCCATTGTGGACATTAGTTCATCCATCCACAAGGGTGTACGATATTCGATGTGCCGAGATTAACTTTCTCTTTCCTTTTATGCTTCTCTTTAACTGCCAGGCACTGGTTTCCGCGCTTTGTCGATTTCCACAGTCGAAATTGAAATAGCAACTAGTTAGAGTATTTGAGTCAAAAGTGAGTTGAGACTAGCAGATACCCTTTAGCTAACATATAGTAACTAATGCATATTAGATATAAGTGCGTTGGGTAATGGGATTTATTTATTTATATACGTACGTATGTACATAACAATGGTTCTTGGTACCCGGCTCTACACTACAGTGTAGAAAAACACTCAAAAGCGAACTGAACTTGGCACAAAGTTGTAGAAATCAATCAAGCGTTCGAGCCATACCACAAACCTCCCCCGACCCCAACCCCCTCCCACCCTACTGAGTTACAAGGTAGCAATTGGCGCCTACGGGTCGCCGCAGATTCCCTTTGAAGCGTCGCCGCCTGCATCCCTCGTCATTCTGCGGTCATTTCTCTCACCCTGCTTCGCTTCCATTTTTCTTTTGCCTATTTTCTTTTTTATTTATTTATTTTTTTCGTTTTCTTATGTTGCCAATCATTTAGTATTTATGCGTTTTGTTCGGTGACTCTGTGTGTGTGTGTGTGTGTGTGTGTGTGTGTGTGTGTGTGTATGTCGGCCACCAATCAGCATTTCAGCCATTTCGGTCACTCAGAATCAAAGTCAGAATCTTCGACCTTCCAGCACCCCCCTTCACTCCTCCCCACCGTCAACATACGCTTAGCTCAACTGCTTTAGGTTCGAGCCGCGCCAGTTTTGAGTTATGTGTTCTCGACAACCATTTCGCGTGCATTTCGCCAACTGTTGGTTTTGTTTAGCTTTTGTGCCCAATTCTTGGGTAGAATCAGTAGTTTGAGTTTCTGTTCTATTTCTCTTTATTTTTATGCTGGTCATTTTCATTTTCATTTTCATTTGATTTTGGTTTGTTTTCATTTCGCATACGACGCGTCGTCCAAGGCATTGATGAATTGCTGCTGTTTGCTTCTTGTTACACCAGCAATTCTATTTGTTATTTTTTGTAGCTTGATTGTTGCTGTTGCTGTTGCTATTGGTGGTGCCATTGCCATTGCCGTTGCTGTTGATGTTGCCTACGTGGCGCCACCGTCTTCAGCATCGACGGCGACAACGTGTCCAGACGTGCCAAGACACGCGTTCGCATTGGGCCTCGTGTGTGTGCGACTTTAGCTGCCACTCCACCTTAAACACAACATACACTCAATCCGCAACACCACGGCTACACCCCACCCCCCCCTCCCTCCCCTTCCCCCACCATTAACATAAGCCCTCAGAGAATTCCTTTCGGTTGGAATTGCTGCCTTGTGGCCTTTGCCTATTTTATGATTTATTGTTTGTTTTTCTCAGCAGCCCCAGCTAACCAACTAACTTGGCCGTAACAGAGCTTATTACACTAACCTTTGCACAAAGGCACAAAAACACGCACAACATACAAATACACGCGTGCATAGCTCACGTAAAATGAAAATGCCAAAGCAAAATGTGTCATGTCGATGCTTTGAAGCTTAAGAGTTTTCCAAGTTGTCTGTGCAAGATACAGCAAAGTCAGTTGTAAGTAGAGCGAGAGAGAGGCGAGCGTAGAGGGTAGAGGGTAGCAAGTAGAAAAGTAGTGTTGGTTAGTGAGCTCGAAATAAAGATGTCCAGCTCATTGAGTTAAGCCGACGCAAGCCACCTAATTTCTTGTCCTTATTAATTTTTTATTTTCATTCTACGACGCATCTCAATATCCTGTCAAACTTAATGGTAGCTGCTAAGAACTTCAATTGCTCGCCGAGAACCCATTGGCTATACAATTTGGTAGCCCATGAAAAAAAATAAATATATGTTGTAAGTGATACTCCCAACTACACAGTATAGCTTGATTCATTGATTTACTGATAGATAGATAGATATTTGTTAGAAACTAACTAACCTTGAGGTATACAAATACAAACGGCACTTCTACTACTCATCGAAGAGCCGTCTCTAGTTGGGTCCATGACTTACTTTTAAGCATTGCTTGCGTAAGCCAACAAAAATGGATTTTCAAGTTGTTTAAATATTTCATTTTAGGACATGCAAATATCTACGTCACTTCCACAACTCATCCATGGCCCCACTCCAGTTGCCCCATTACTTACTTTTCTTACACTTCTGAGCGTGATTATCTAGCAATAATCCATCTCTCATCCCAGATCATAATCTGTCCTTGCCCTTCCTGCTGTTGCCTAATTACCTGGCTTAGTCGGATCTCTACGGTTGATATAAGTTATGTCGCTACCTCTTCCACATTTAACTGCCATTTCAAGTTTGCATGTGATATTATAATTTTGTTATATATAACCAAACTGCCCCTCACTGAACTGGGTCACTGTCCAAAAGCATTTCTAGACATATCCTAATCGTCTTATTTTTGTACGCTCAATTCTGCTTGGGCACTAAAGCATCTGTCGAAGCATCTTCCGACTGTTTCATCCCCATCATTATGGACCCGCTGCTAAATTCCGTTTTGCTGTCTATTGCCACATACTTCATATCTAGTTGACCGCGCGCAATATATGTGAGTGTGTGTGTGTGTGCGCGTGTGTGTGTACATGTTGGTTGGAAAATCTGCCCGGGCAGTAGCACTGTCGACATTCAACCGACTGCTTCCACGTTTTTTTTGTTGCCTATTATTTATTTACAATATATTTTCTTATTCAAAATGAAGCCGCCAGCCGCTAAGAATTATTGATGGCAAATATACAAAATACACAAGTCCTTGCCTCGGCCACAACAGTCCAGGGGCAGGACGAACCCAGCCAACCCTTTGCCCACTCGTGCTCCTTAGCTGCCAGGCGTTTATTTTTCATTTCTCCCTTTTCGTCAAGTGCGGTCGCCAAAAAGTTCCTGACTTAATTTACAAAATTTGTTTGCATTCCGTTTTTGTGTTGTATTTGCCTTTCACTCTATATTTTGTTGCTTATTATTTTCATGTTACGCTGGCAGTCAAAGATTATTAACTTTTCAATTATTTAGACGACTGGGAAACATCGCCACTCCTATGCCGCCAACTGTAAAGTTCATTAGCCAACGACACTCATTTATGCGGGCTGAGTATTAAATTTTAAATTGGGATTTCCTTTTGTCTGCTATACTCTGATGCCGAAGGTATCATAGTATATTAGTTTTCTACAATGTCCGTCATGCTGTCTGTCCGTCTATATGAACGCAACTTTTTTCGACACCCTTCGAGATAGAGCCTTGAAACTTGGCACATATGTGTGTAAACTGGTCTATGCCCGCGGCAGACAAAGTGTTAAAATTTGAGCGTTACGTTCACTAAGAGGCTAGGAAATCGATGAAATCGGTGAAATCGATGAAATCGATATTCGCAAATTGAAAAACGCCACATATCGCTCACTATTTTAAGGCTACAGTTATCAAATTTGGTTGGTATATCGCTGGCGATGTACTTCAAAGACCGGATTATGCCACGCCCACCTCCGCTGCCCCAAGGCTACCCGCTCCTACAAACTTTAAATGGCTATATCTTCAGCTGGTTTTGAGTAAAACCCGTCAAATTTTGTAGGTATATTACTTGTAGCCGCCTTTCAAAACCGGATTCCGATATTTCGGAAAGTGTAAATCGATAAGCACGCATATCGCCCACAGTTTTGAAACCAGAGTAACCAAACTTGGAAGGTTACTTGCTGGTTGCCTCCTCCAAAGATCGACATATACATTTTCAGACCACGCCTACACTCACCCAGGATCTCCGGCCCCAGAAATCTAAAATACTCATAGCTTCCACAAATTGTGAGCTAGAGTCACCAAAATTTCAAAAGTACTGTTACTGGCAACTCCCCTAAGAGATCGACCTGAAATTAGATAGCCACGCCCAATCCGCCTACCTAAACTGATAAATCTGTTAGTGTAAATCGATAAGACTACATATCTCGCATAGTTTGAAAGCTAGTGTCACCAAATTTGAAGGGTACATTGCTAGTAACACCCTTCAAATATCCGGAATACGCTCACTCCCACCTCCATAACGATAAAAGACCTTATCTCCCGCAATTAAATAACTACTGTTACGAATTTTTGGAAAGAAAGTTCCTAGAAACCTTTTCCATTCCCACGCCCGCCCCCAAAAATTCCAAGATCTCATATCTCTCATAATTTGAGAGCTACAGTTACCAAACTTCGAAGGCAATTTACTACTTTACTCTACAATATCTACCGCAACTGGAAAAGAAAACTTGGACAATATTTCTTGGCTACACCCACCCTGTTCTTTACTACTTGCTATCCGCTGGAATTACTTATGGTATCGAAGTATTTCGCAGTAGGTTACGCCCGACTGTGGCTTGAGTCAGGCTTGAGCCGCAGTTTGACGGTCAAGTTGGAAAATCAGATACTATGTTGAGTTTTTTTCGATATTTATTGTGGCGCTGATGAATTATGGACTTGCCACAGACACAAACAAACACACAGATCCACACACATAATATATATGTTGGCGCTACGGATGAGTGGTGTCTGCGAGGCTGCAAAACCATATTATATAAGCATATACGTGCTACTCACATATACTTTAGTCGATTCATGTTGTTGTTTTCTGTATCTTCTGTAGCAATGAGAAATTCTACACGTGTTGTGATGAGCCATATCTGGACATAACATTCAACATAACAATGAGACGAAAGACGCTCTTCTACACGGTCAACCTGATCATACCCTGCATGGGCATCAGTTTTTTAACCATATTGGTCTTCTACCTGCCATCGGACAGTGGTGAAAAGGTGAGTAATGTTCAGAATGTTCATTCGAACTTCCTTGTGTCATCTACCATCTAGCTGACCTACAATTGACTCCCAACTAGTGCATCAACATTCAGTTGCCTCATTTTATTTTCTTGGTATTTAGTTGTTGTTTCCTATCCACAGCAATTGCCATAATTTATTGCTCACCCTGTGCATCATTTTCCCAGCCACCATTTCAATGGCAGTTTTAAAAAAATGATTTCAGGCTTAAATGAAAATGAAAATGAAAATGCATTTCGTGATTTTCTTTCTTTTCACTATTTGCCGCCATTTAACGTTCAACAAATAAAATTAACGTGATGTATTAAATTTAATGTGAACAGACATGAGCACACAGGCACACACAGGCACACACAGGCACACACACACATACAGAAAGTGACGCACATTAATGGCCAGCGTTAAAAAAGTGGTTTGTTCTGGGCGCTCAGCTGCCACTGCGGCCAAAGTAGCCGAAAATCGGCTAAAAACAAAAATGAAACAAATGGAACAATAATATAAAAAAAAGCGGCATAATGCATATATATAAATATTTACATGATGCTGAGACCAATGAATAAATAACGAACAATTTTCAAAATAAATAAAACGCAAAAATAATTTGTACTATGTGTGTGTGTATGTGCGCGTGGTTTTATGAATCTCAATGGACGTCGACGGCGACGTCGACATCAACGTTGGTAGCGTCCATTATGCATAATTTGTGCAATAAATATATAGACGATGCAAACTCTGCATTTGACAGTGCCGTACCTATTGCTGGATAAAGCAATTCTCTTGCGAATCGGCATATAGAAATGATGCCATTTCAATAATTAAAGAGCCAGTCAACTCTCCAATGGAACTGCAAGTCTTTAACATAATATGCAAATAAGTCTCGGAACGCTGCGCTCGTTGCTATTGGAAACGTGCGGCAAGTGGCACTCATTGAAATTGACGAAGAGCGTTTAAAATATACAAAAGAATTCGTTGGCTAGGCAAAGGAATCAAGCACAAACTATCAACATTTAATGAGCATGTAGAACGACACTCGTTGAATTAACAAGAGCGATTAAACCAAACTATTCGCGGCAGCAGCAAAGAACTTTGAATGACACTGAACTGTTAACAGACTTTGATTTGGAGCCCTGCGTGGCTTAACATAAATTGCTTATTGTTAGTCTTAATTACATAGCCACGCTATGTTAAGCTCAGCTTGAGCTGTAACAGCTGGCGTTAGCAGCGCTCTCATGGCACAGCGCTCTAATGGTACAGCGCTCTAATGGTACAGCGCTCTAATGGTACAGCGCTCTACTGGTGCAGCGCTCTAATGGTACAGCGCTCTGCTGGTGCAGCGCTCTACTGGTGTAGCGCTCTACTGGTGCAGCGCTCTAATGGTACAGCGCTATAATGGTACCGCGCTCTAATGGTACAGCGCTCTAATGGTACAGCGCTATAATGGTACCGCGCTCTAATGGTACCGCGCTCTAATGGCACAGCGCTCTAATGGTACAGCGCTCTAATGGTACAGCGCTCTCCTGATACAGCGCTCTAATGGTACAGCGCTCTCCTGGTGCAGCGCTCTAATGGTACAGCGCTCTAATGGTACAGCGCTCTAATGGTACAGCGCTCTAATGGTACAGCGCTCTCCTGATACAGCGCTCTAATGGTACAGCGCTCTCCTGGTGCAGCGCTCTAATGGTACAGCGCTCTAATGGTACAGCGCTCTAATGGTGCAGCGCTCTCATGGCACAGCGCTCTCCTGGTGCAGCGCTCTCCTTCTCGCTAAAGTGCGTTCGCTGATCGGCCGGTTGCTGCAGCTAATTTGTTGTTTTAGCATAACTCCAGCTGATCGATCTTGTTCATTAGTTACTCGCGTTATTGAGAAGTCTTAGCGGTGACTTCAGACCTTCATTTCGCTTATTGATCGTGTTAGCTACTCTTGTTGTGGGAAGGATTGGCTTGGCATGAAGCCTTCATATATACATACGAATTGGAAGTAACGAAATGCAAATCATCTTTTGTTGGAACTAAAGCTATTAAAAAGCTGATAGCATAAACAACAACACTCGTTGAAGTAAGAAGACAAGCCTTTTATATACTACGGGAGTAGCTGCACGAAAAACATGACTAAAAATAAGGTAATTAACAACAAAGGGAATCAGATAAAGAGTAAAAATTTAGCTTACAGATGGGTATTATTATAAGCAATTAATCAAAATCCATTCCCATTGAAAACAATCTCTAATCTCTACAGATATTTATCTTAACTACTGTAACTGATTGATTAGAAATAGTAAGCAGCAAGCTAACTGGGTGATGAAGATAATGGAAGCGAGTATGGCGAGTATTAAAATTATGAATGGAATGGATAAGCGATTAGAGGTTGATGAATAAGCATACGTTAAAGAGAACGACTAAGTGTGGTATGGAAATGGAAACTCAGGAGCATAAAGTGCCAGAGTTTGTCCACTTTCGGCATTTCAGTTTGGGTACACTCGAATAAACAATTCATTGTGCTTTTATTTTACGAGGCCATCCGGTCGTGCTGCGTGTCTGTACTATACTTTTGTTCCTTTTATGGACACACACACGCACACACACACAACAGGCAGATGGCTAAATGGTCAGCTGGATATATCGCACACATACCCAGAGAGAGAGACCGCACAAATATTTACGCCTAAGAGCAGTCAACGATATTGAGCGTTGAGCAACAGCAGTCGCATTGTCCTGGAATGTGCTACTGCTGGTGGTGGTGGTGGTGGTGTTGGATAAATTGTATCCATTCCTTATCATACCAGCGAGTGAAGTTTGAAAAAAAAATATAACTAGCTCTTGCACGTAACGGGGCCCGCATCCCCAATCGGCATCGGCATCGGCATCTGCAACGAATTTCGAATCGGAATTTCAATTGGCAATTTACATGCATATGTGGCACAACGCACTCCATTCATTCAATTGCCGGACAGCATTCGTGTCCAATACTAAGTAGCGAGTCAAGCCGAGCCAGTATAGTACTGTGAACTGTGGCAGGCACTGTGTGTGCGGCCGTGGCCATTATCATCTTTGAATATTCTGGAAACAGTTACATTTTGCAAGGGTCATTTGCCCCACGGCTGCTTGGCTGATGCGACAGGCGTGTAAATGCACTGCACCTTCATGTTCACACACACACACATACATACGTGCACATTAATATATTTTCATAAATAATTAAATAAATAATAATTCTGCTCGAGCTTGCCCTTACCTCATGTTGCATGTCAAGAGCTTAATTAGTCAGTCGCACTAATCGTTTTACGGCACAAAGGCTAATTATCATAAAATTATTAGACAATTTATGGCACACACACACACACACACAGACAACAGACACAGACTCAGATTGTATTCCTCTGTGAGCACACACACACAATTACACACATACAAAAGCAGCTGAAGAAGAAGAAGAACTCAAATAGCCCGTCGCATTTTCGACATTTAATTACTTTTTGCACACACTTCATTACAAGCCGCTTAGATAAAAGGTGGAAGAGGGTGGCAAACAGAGGGGCTGACAATCAGCTGTGCGCACCTGTCCTGACCTTTAGCCTGAGCCATCTGTGCTTAGCAGTTAATCGTACAACTTGGCATCCGCTAACTGCAGCTCACTCACATTCTATCTCTCTCACTCGCACACACGAATGCTATTGAGTTTGCTTTATTGGGCGAGCTTGGAAGTATGCCATACTCGTATATATGCATGTGTATATATATGCATTTCTATATATATGTATATATGTACATACATATATGCATGTATGTTATGCCGTCTGTTTATTTATATTGCTTGCCGCCTTTGTTGTTGTTGTTGACAGGTATTCCTCTACACCATCATTATCATCTTAATCTTGTGGTTGTTTTCGTACATTGCAAACACATCAACACACATGCACAAGCACACACACACACACACACACATGCACACACACACATGCAAATCAATTTTAAATTTGTTTCGACTTCGATTAAAAAATGTTTCAAAATACAAACAATATTTTGGCAATTGATGAAAAGTCAAATAAAATGCTTTTGTCAATGTTAGTTCAGATGTATGAAGAAGGACAACAATGCCAATAAGTCAATTGGCTTATAAATAGGCTTAACAAGTGGCAAAGCTTCTTCTTCTTCTTCGTCCAGAATTCAAATTGCATTTGAGCAATTAATGGTTTTAGTGTTTTTCTTCTCATTTACACATTTCCAATTGAAACCAAAAGCTGTGGCAACAAAAGCCTTATCATATAGTCCGAGTAAGTGAATAGATCTTATGAAATGCGAAAAACTTAACAGTAAAAGTATTTGGTTTGACAATGAAAATTAATACAAATTGACTTGATTTGCAGGCCAATATAGGTTTGATTCCCAAAGTGTGCGAAATACTTTCTTTTTAATCAAAAATGATTTGGATTGCTAAGAAGAAAGAACTTGGCATATAGCAGTGAAGGCATTTCATATATACATATACACATATACATATATACATATATATATCTATGTGTATACACATGTTTGTATATATGTATTTCGGCAAGCACAACCTGCACAACATTAAGTAAAAGTCAAACAAGTTCATATTTTGACATAAACCTTATCATCAGAATCTTCATTGCGTCCTTTTCACAATTGTCGTTTCTTTATGTTGGCACACACAGTCTGTACACATCCTCCAGCACACCACTCTCCCACTTACTTCTATCGGCCCCACCCATTACCATTAACGCTCATCTCTCTACTCCGCTCACGTTCAACTCAATTTCCCAAATTCTTTCCCATCAAAAAGCTGCAAAATGAACTTGACTAAAACATCATTAATTATATTCCCCTACTCTCTCTCTCTCTCTCTCTCTCTCTCTCTCTCTCTCTCTCTCTCTGTCTCTGCTGCCGCTCTCTGTGCTTGTCTGTCTATTGCAGGTCTCATTAAGCATATCCATTCTACTGTCGCTCACTGTGTTCTTCCTGCTGCTGGCGGAAATCATTCCGCCCACGTCGCTGGTGGTGCCGCTGCTCGGCAAATTTGTGCTCTTCACAATGATACTGGATACGTTCAGGTGAGTGAACGTGTATATGAATATGAATACGAATACGGATGTGAATTCCAAGGCAGGCACGCACTCTTTCGATTTGCGTGCCAACTGATAACGGTACACATAAACTGGGAGTATCCTGGTGGATGTTTTGTCCCCCCCTCCGAGTTTGTCAGGGTATCTCTTGCTTATGAGACAGCTGCTGTTACGGACAAGAATGCAAAAAACTGAAATCCCAACGAGCTCAATTTTTATTTTGCATTTATTTGGTGAAGTTTTTAAGTTTTCGTTTGGATCCTACTATTATGATGAATGAGTGCAGATTGGAGACAATATTGAAACATAACTGAGATCTTGATTTGTATGGCGCACAGATAAATACTACAGTAATCGGTGGTGCTTAACCCACAAATTGAGGAGTAAGTCAGTTGCAAATTTCATAATTGTAATTGCCATATTTGGTGCTTCTCCAAATGTTTCAGTCTTTGGTGGTTCCTATGGCGTCTGGGATAGAAGACAGATGCACTTTTTGTCGTCACCTGGGGAACTCTAATTCCACTCCGAACGAAGATGATTTCTTCGGAAAATAACAGTTAAAATTGCTCGATTAGTTCTGATATTCAGGGCATATTGGATTTAGCTAGAATAGAGCATTCTCGCTGGCTCAGTGTAGAGTTGGGTTTCTTTATATCTGATGCTCATTTTGGTCAACTGCCCATATGCCACTCCCCATTTAATTTAACCTGGAAGGGGTAGTCGACTTGTTTTGCTTCGACTTGACTTGAGCCCAAGTCAACCTCAAAAATGCCCAGGCAATTTGCAGTCATTTGCCATGCCCAGCTCGCCGCACAAATGGTCGTCTAATTGTTGGTAAACAAAAGTCGAGGCTGTATCCCCCCTCCCGCCCACTATCTCTCCCTCTCCATCTCCCGCTTTCTCTCTCTCGCTCTCTCTTGCACATGGAGCACATTGCCTGCTGCTCAGGTCGAGAACAATGACCACGATGGTTTGGCGCAACAGGACTCCGTCTCAGACTTGGACCACTAATGATGTAAATAAGACAATGACCAAACCACCAACAACACCGAACTCTAACACCAACATCAGCCTAGAGCCACCATCTCCACGTCTCCATCTGCGCCTCCGTCTGGGGCAGCAGCTAATTAGACGTCACAAGTTAATTAGCCAGACTAAGGGACTCAGACAATGCTTACTCCATACTCTCTCCGCCTCTGAAAATCTTTAATAACTTGCCTCCTTTTGCAGCATCTGTGTTACAGTTTTGGTACTGAATATCCATTTCCGGTCACCGCAGACGCACACGATGGCTCCATGGGTGCGCACGGTGTTCATCAATCAGCTGCCGCGCTTTTTGGTGATGCGTCGCCCGCTCTATCCGATCAGCGAGATGATGTATGTCCCAATATATAAACATATATTTATATATATACATACATACCAGACATTCTAAAGCACCTACTCATCCATATCCTTTGCCGTTTGATATTTTGGTCTGCAGCAAGTCATCACGCCGTCTCATGGTGCGCACCTGTAATGGTCTCGAGCTGAGGGATCAAATACCACCGCTGCCTCCACCCGTCGCCCTGTCCCGGTAAGTGCAACAAACGACAAACATCACGGCTAAGGCTCCGATTATTTGACATTTGCCACAGACAATTACAAAATAAGTTTGTCATTGGCTATGATATGCAGTCGCATACACACTCACACACTCAGAGTTGCGGGGAATCGGACCTGACATCCTCTATTCCCGGTTAGGGAGACCTACGCAGTCCCTAAATTAAAAGCAGCTTTCTATTATATCTATCTATAATAAAGAGAGCAAATTTCATTGTCACTTTCTTTGTTTTAGAAATGATTCTTTGAATACTATATTGGGTATGTGCAATGTCCGTCATGCTATCTGTCCATCTGGATGAACGCACTGTTTTCGACATCCTTAGAGATGCAGACTTGAAATTTGGTGCACACACTTGCACAAAGTGAGTGGACTGCTAAGAAATCGATCATTGTAAATCGGTAAAGCGACATATCTCCCACAATTTGAAAGCTACAGTCACCAAATTTGGTTGGTAGGTTGCTGGCAATGTCCGCAAAATTTGAAATGGTCATATATCTGCCAGTTTTTGAGTTGGAGCTGATAAATTATCCAAATTGTAGGTATTTTACTAGTGGCCGCCTTTAGCAACCGATAACAAACAGTTATGGCCATGCCCACACCTGCGCCCATAATCGCCATAGCCGATGTTTCAGAAAGTGTAAACCGAAGAAACCATATATCTCGCATAAGTTTAAATCCTTTACCTTTTTGCATTTACAGCATGCATCACAGCCCCAAGACGACGTCGCGCAGCACCTCGCCACATCTACAGCATCGAGTCCAGGCCATGAACTTGATGGACGATCTGGGCACTGTTGGTGGCATAGGCATGGGCATGGGTGGGGTTGGGGGTGGTGCATCAACGATCACTGGGCATTTGAGCTCGCTGTATCCGCCGACCATCTCGACAGTACATCAACAGACATCGACAACGTCCTCACTCATCGATGCACAGTATCACAATCAGTACCAGCAGACGGGCGGCTCTCTGTTGGATCATCCACTGACGCCGACCAAGTTCCGGCAGATGACCTCAACCTCGAGTCAGACGGCGCAGAATGGTGCCGGTCATCATCACTACAGTGCGGGTGGAGGTTATGGTGGCGGTGGCGGTGGCGGTGGGAGTGGGGCTGGCAAAAGTAGCTCCACCTCGACGCTGGCACATCAGGCGAGTCAGGCAGGCAGTTATCATCTGTATCGGCAGCAGTCGAGCTGCTCGGCAAACTTCTCGCCACTGCCAGTGCATGCGCATCAGGCGCATGCCTCAACGACCACCTGCGACCTGGGCCTGGGCGGTAACCACAATTCCAATGTGATAAAGTCCACGACGACGGTCAATTCGGTGGCCACCGCCTCAACGCTGGCCGATTCCTGCTGCAGCGGCATACAGATTCAACACCAGGGCATGGGCGCCGGCGCCGCCTGCCAATCCTCGGAGCTCCTGCCTATGCATCGACCCACCACATCTGCCGCCGCTGCGGCATCTGCAGCCGTATCGGCATCGGCTTCGGGCGCAAGCACCTCAGCAGCGGCTGCAGCAGTGGCTGCGTCTGCTGCAGCAGCGGGTGGTGCAACGCCGCCGCCACCACCACCGCCGGCCTGTGATATACTGCCCGCCTGCCAGCGCGAGGGCGGCCCCCATTGCTGTTCGGGGCGTGGCAATGTCCGCCAGCGCTGGCACACCTGCCCGGAGCTCCACAAAGCCATGGACGGCGTCACGTACATTGCGGATCAGACGCGAAAGGAGGAGGAGAGCACACGGGTGAGTTACGCATTCAATCGCAGCAGACACATTTTGCGATTTGTAGCGGCAAAGTGATTCTTTACGTTTGGCGGACATAGAGGTGGCAGTTAATGTTAGTAATAGGTTATCACAGGCTTACTAAAAACTTCTCCCACGAAGTGATAACGATATGCCCAAATTGCCATTCGGCTTCAGTACTACTTGGTGCTACTGAAGATTGCTGCTGCTTTCCTATCAGAATGCGCTGCCTCCAAGAACGAACGCGTATGCAATGAACGACTTTGGTACTGCTTTATTTCCACCACAATTTGCATCAACGTAGTCTTTAATAGGATTGCCAGTATTTGCAACTATTATGCCCATTGAAGATGTCGTCTTGAGATATCTCAGCACTTGTCTTGCCGCTGCCCAGTGCTCTCGGTGGGGGTCCGCCTTCCTTTGGGGCAGCTTACGTGCTGAATGTAAAAAGTCAAGTACATCAACGACCCGACCAGTGACTCTGACTGGTTGACCGTTTTGCATTGTTGGCTCTCATATTTGGTAGTATATCCGGACGCCAACAGTACTGATGCTGGCCGACACTATTGCAAGCCACATTCCTTAAGCAGCTGCAACACGTGCTCAGCACATACTGCCAATGGAAGCATGCCCGAACCTATTCTGCATTAGCATCAACACCCGAGATCTTTGGTATGTAAGTTATGTACACCCCCAAATTAAGTTTCTTCCATACATTTATCAATACTCTTCCACTGTTTTTTCTTCATGAATGGGCCAAATACTGTACAGAGTGGTTTTGAATTGTAGTTCCTGGGTTACGCACGATATCTATTGTCCTCTATATTATAATAGAAATGTATGCACATAATTGGGAATTACCGATATGAGACTTTCAAACTTATGTCATATCAATTATTCAAATTATACTGATCAAAACTAAAATTTCGAAAAACATTTCAATTTAAAAAAAAAAGTATTATTCATATAAATGCAAACCCAACCGACTCGTAAGCTTCAGATAATATTTTTGGAAATTGTTTCCTTGCATTGTTTCCTATCCATATAACATTAACGATTCGGTCATGGTCATGCATTATTTCTTTCAATGTAGCAGGCGGCAATCAGGTTAAAGTAGGTCGTCTGGCAAAGCCGAAAGCTGCTTAGCATTTGGCGCAGCTTAGCCTAAGTCTCAAGCAGCTCGCAGCCTGAGGGAGCAGGGCTGTCAATGGGAGCAGGGGGTGTTGCCTGGGGGCCTGCATGGCCTACAAATTTGGGCGTATAATGTCAATAGACCAACGTTGGCGGTAGCAATAAATTAGGGAGCAGTCTCAGCTTGTACATGCCAATAATCGATGGGAGAGGCGATGACACCGAGGACATTGAGGACATCGAGGACACCCGGACAATGCCGGGACAAATGAGCTGCCGTTAGCATTTACCGTTTCTGCGAAGATAATGATGTATGTAGATAATGATGTTACTGATAATATTGTCCACACGGTCTAGCCTTGGCCTTTTCGTCGACCTTTCAACATGCATGTGGCATGGTCGCTGTCCATATCCTTCGCTTCTACCACACTGCATAGCAGAGAGTAGAGACGAGACTAGACTACCGTCAAAAGTTTTAATGACTTTTCATGCGCCTTATGAACACGCCTGTCCCGTCCTATGCTGTCCTTGTGTGAGTAGGTTGCCATGACATAATGCATGTTTTGTGGCGGCACAAATGCCAATAAAAGCATTTTATTAAAATTATGCACACATTCAATCATTATTGAAATGTCATGCTGGGCTTGACTATGCCACACAGCACACACACACACACACACACACACACACAATACACAGCACACAGGAAGCACCACTCAGGACACAGGACACAACACGACAAGCCGCAAGTACTGAGATATGCGGGAAGAACATCAGCCATAGAACATAATAGAACAGTTAACAATGGCAATGTGCTGGCATTTACATTGAGTACAAATCGTGTGAATGAGACGTGCAAGTCTGCGGGAGTGGTGGGGTAAAGGTTGCCACAGGAATGTGACGGTGAATACATCAAGTACAACCGAATGGAGTTGAGTTCCAGACAGCGTCTCACTGTTAGTAAATAGAGTCAACTAAGTTGGAATCATCTTTACTCATACAACATATTTACCAGTTTATGATCCATTTAATGTCTAATGTCAATTCAATCAGGCCTCATTGGAACTAACTATACAAATATGTAGTCAATCAGATCAGGTTTGTTGCAATAAATGATTACGGCGGGACTTCATTTTATTCATACTGGATATTCCGAACATTCTTTCAGCCTATTGAGAATGGGATCGGGTCATAAGAAGAAAGATAGGCTACCTTGAAGCTGACCAAGCTATCTGATATATTTTTTCTTATTATATATGTCGAGAAACTTATTATATATGTCGGGAACTGAAGAAATCAACAATTTGCTCGGCTTAATGTTTCGAATGATGCAGATATTCATATCAAGTAGATTTCTGGCGTTGTTAATTAGCAGCAATTGATTAATTTGAATGTTTTTTTAACAGGTCAAAGAGGACTGGAAGTACGTTGCCATGGTGCTGGATCGACTCTTCCTCTGGATATTCACAATAGCTGTCGTTGTGGGCACCGCTGGCATTATCCTGCAGGCTCCCACGCTCTACGACACTCGCGTGCCCATTGACATCAAGCTGTCGGAGATTGCATCCACGACGGCTAAACCGAATGTGGCGAGACCTGTCTTGTAAGTCCCGTAAGGACAACAAAAAACAATACTCACAAACATACACGCACACACACACACACACACATATACAGTCTGAAAAGCAAAACGAAAAACTTGCATTTGTTTTCTGGTTTTTATACATTTTTGTTTTTGCAACGTGGCAACAGCATCAATCGCGACAGCAACAACAACAACAACATCAAAACGCAAGTAACTATAAATATAGCAAAGATACTCGTACATAGCGAAATAACTGTATACTACACACATATGTATACATAAGTAATGGAAATGAAAAATGGAACTAACTATAGTAGCCCAAATTGTACACCAATGTTTAACGAACACAGCAACAACTACAACTGCAACTGCAACAAGAACATGAGTAACAACAATAAAACAAAGTAAGCACAAATTAAGTAAGGATATATACATATATGCATGAAAAGAACAAGTAATCCAAATTTGATTTTACTATGCGTCCACCAATTCAGAATTGGCCAAACACTTTCAATACTTGAATATTGTGCACCTCAAATCGAATTGCTCGAGGATATTGCTCATTTACATGTTGCATTCGATTCCATTTCTATCAAATACGAATTGATGTCGATGTTGCAACGACACGCCTTTTTCATTTAGCCCATTGTACAATTTATACTTTGATCAACAGTTTTTTTTATTGATTTTGCCAAGCAAGGATACGGCGGGGTTGGGCTTAGGATGAGGCGAACCAGTTGAGATTTTCAGCTGCTTGCGTCGCATCGAATCGAATCAGTGCAAATAAACAGTGAACAGTCGTTTGGCGGCAGTTAGTCAGCCAAAAAGCTTTAGTTGTTGTGCCACCTGAGAATCTGAAGCATCAATCAATCTATCTAATATCTAATCAACATTTGGAATTCAAATTCAGTTTTGATGGTATGCCAATTGCGCGCACGTGCAAATCGCATTATAATTGGCCACAATCGCCTAAACTGCCGGAAAACATCAGCCAGCAACAAGGCCACAGATCAACGACAGGGTGTTCCATGAATGTGAAATGTTCGCAACTGAAAGTATTTCAATTTTCCCATTTTATTTATTCAAGTTTTTCTTTTTTAATTTGTATATCGTAGTCTATATATATATATTCTTTATACTATCAGGGTGCTTCATGTTCTGCGAGCTATGAAAATATATTTGCGACCGCTGCTGATCCTCTTCTGGTTTCTTGAACAAATTTAAGAATTATTGTCGGTTTGAGGATATACATACATATACATATATGTATCTCGAGTTTAAGCCATGATTCCATAGGATACTGCCATTTATTCTGGCTAATATAGTTATAGTTATAAGACAAATATGAAAACATGTTCTTCAAGCTTTGTTTTTTTGTGTGCCTCTTTATGTTATTATAGGATCAGTTTTGCGTTAAATCCTGCATGGGTATTCAATGTTGGTCACACCCATAAAAACTTTTTCCTTTTTTATTTATATAGTTTTCCTTCGTACACTTGCCGTTTTTCATGCATTCGCCTAATAATTTATGCAAATTTGCAATTGTGCTGCAATATACATGTATGTGCACAATTTGCACAGGTTACCTGCCTGGGCGGGTCACGTGCCAACAACATAAAAAAAAACAAACTCAAACAACAACCACTTTTGACAACACGAGCAACAACAACAACAACAACAGGAATAAAGGCCAAAAAAATGGCTTGTCTCTGGTCGTGAAGTTGGCCTGGTTTTGTTTGGTTTGTTTGCTTTGGTTTTATGATATTGCTTAATTTCTCGCCATTTCGCGTATCTGCAGTTCCGTGGGTAATAAAAATCAAATAATGTTGATTAGACACCAAGAACCATAACCAAAAAAAAAAAAAAGTGTTGTTCAAAGTGCTTGAAAAACGTGTGCAAACACAATACCCAACCAAAACGAGCGACGCTCACTTTGGCAAGGGAAATTTTAACAGCGCCGAACAGAATTGCCCATGTTACGTAGTAAACGCTGTTACTCTGCCAGGGGTGGGGGTAGAGTGTGCTGCTAATGATCACATTTTGTGCAGCCAGGACCAAGAATTAATTATGAAATATTTCTTCTTCTTTTTCTGCAAGATTTTTAAAATTTTGGGAACAGTCCTTACCGATTTTACTCTACTCTTTGGAGCTCTGTCATGTATTAACATAAAACTTATGAATGTATACATGACGACGAGTCTCCAGAGAGTGCCCGGCAATCTGTAGCGGGAGATTCTCTCAAGAAATGGGGAAATGAGAACTGTGAGACCAAAACAATAATGCAATCAGTAATAATCACTGAGGCAACAAGAAATATCTCCACTTCTGTTGTTTGCCACAAGTATTGGGTGTATTTTGCATTTATATCTGTAGCGTCATTTCGTATGATCAATTAATTATTGGCAGCCGCCACTGACGAAACAGTTACACTTTAATTAAATTAAAATACAAGCGGGCAATAAAGTGGGCACAGTATAAGAAGCCATTAACCAATAACAAATTAATGTTGTATACATGTACACCCAGTGAGGGTGAGGGGGGTGCAGAGTCCACATAAAATGCGCAAGTGTTGAACAGTTTTTAAAGCACTCTTAATGACGGGCCAACCATCAACTCACCAGACTGACTTTCCTCTTTATTTTTGATTTATTTTTCCATAGTTTTTAGAGTTTTCATGTTCTCCTGCTCTCTCTCTCTCTCGTTTGTCGAATGGACATAAGCACGCTGAGCGATTGGCGGGGATGGGGTGTTGGGGAACAAAAAGGGCTAGGCGACATTGAAGCCAACCGCAAATCATAATTGTTGCGGCAACAACAGCTACAACAACAACAATACCAACTGTGGCCACACACATACACCCAAAAAAAGGACATTAGCCTGGCTATCGCCTTGACAGCCACCCCTCCCCCACCCCACACGCTCACCCACCCCACACGCCCCACCTTTCCCTACCCTTGCATTTGCCCAATTTTTGCCGTTGTTCTTGTAATTCTCATTGTCTCATGCATGTTGCTGTTTGATGGCAGGGTCCTTGCCAGCCTCCCGTCCTCCCATCCTGCCTGCCTGCCTGCCTGTGCTGCGATGCGTATCAGCGAGTTTTGTTATAACTTTTACAGCGCAGCTCCTAAAAGTATGTTAGAGCATTTATCTATTGCCCTGAGACGCACCCCCTCACTGCCACCATCTGCCACTCCCCTTGCTTGCCGGGCAATACAAAAGCAATCATAAAGTTACAGCCTCCAGTCTGCTTGCTCCCAACACCCCTATGGGGGAATATGTGCCGCGCGCGCGAGACTTGTGCAATGGGTATCTATTCCACCTAGCTGCTGCTAAAATAGGGACCAGGGGTGTGAGGGTGGGGCCGACGCTCAATGGAAGAGACAAATTTATTGCTTGCTAATAGGAAAACAGCCCCAAAATGGACAAAAGGACCAAGTTTCGGCCGGAAGCAAACAGTTTTTCGACATTTTGTTTTTATTTATATTATTTTTTTGTTCTGTCTTCCATCTGTGGGACGGCAACAAAAATATGTTTTGAACATAATTTCATTCATTACGGCCGGAGCTTTGTTCATTGTTGGCCCGACATTTCGCACGCGTGCTGCTCATTTTCGACAGACTCATTATCGGGCTACGCCCCGCTCCCCGCGCGTCTGTCGGAGACCACCTTGGGCAATATTTTGAGTATGATTTGAATTTAATTTCATTTGAAATGTTTTCGCTGACTAGTTTGTTGGCCAGCTTTCGACGGTTTGGCCAACTTGTCGGTTTGTTCGTTTGATTTGCATTGATTCGATTTGGGCCACAAGTGGGAATGATGGTGATGACCGCAAGTGTTTTTTGTTGCTGTTGAGTGTAACATTTGATTGTTTGCCTCTTAATTGATTCTTAAGCGACGCAAGGTAACAGGAACAGGAAGAAGGCGCCTTGCCAATGATCTATATACATATGAACAGGAAACGGATTATGTAAGCACAAAAACATGCACAGGTATGCGCACATACATATATGCAGATGCTCAACATATTCCAACAAATCCAGGAAAAGTGTTGAAAATCTATTCTTTGCACCAGCCATTAACAGGCCTCACAATAACTTGCAACAGTCAGCTTTTGTGAGCTACGCTGTGCCACGTCGACTCCATCCTCATCAGAGCGTGTTGCCACCCTTGCAGAGTACAGAATAAACTGAAACTTACTGAATAATATCGTTTTAATGAACATTAAATGCATTTACCATAAACAAAAAACAAATGAAAATAATCGAGAACCGGGCTAAATACACATGTATGTATGTATGTGTGTGTGTGTGTGTGTGTGTGTTTTCCTTCTTTTTTTTAATTTATTAAATAAGCAAGTTAAACATTGAACAAAATGTATATTTTTCATTTTCACTACAAAAGAGTATAGATATTCGATTTGGGAACGTTTGCGGTATTTTCTGGCCAAGTAACTGTCAAAAAATAAATAACAGTTAAGCCCACATTTGAGTGGCGACGATTTCAGCGCGTATAAATATCACTAGTCATTAAACTACATAACGACTTTTTTTTTTTTTAAATAACTCAAAACATATTCATGGCAAATTGATGAGTCCCAGAGCAGAATGTAATAAACAAAAAAAAAAAAAAAAAAACAAAATAATAATAATAATATGAAAAAAAAACACACTGAAATCGAATATAAATATATAGAACGTCGGTATCCAAGCGAGATCAAGATCAACTTTTCAAGGTACAGTCACAAGCGAATATATATGTATGAGAAGAGCAAGCAACTTATATATGTATGTATGTACATGTCGATGCATGCAACTTATGCCTGGGTGCATATAAAAAGGGGGATATAACAACTAAATATACATTATAACATTATATAACAACAACAACAACAACAAACAACAACAAACAATTTTTTTTGTAGAACGTACCTTAATGGAAAGACGAAAAACAGTAAATGAACAAGCAACTAACATTAATTTTAAACATACATTTAATCGTAAGTTTAAAACTAACATGGTAAGCGATATACACAGCAAATTGTTAACAAAATTTTGAAAAATTGTTTAAAAAACTATGATAAATGAAAATGAAGACACAAAAATACGAATTGAACTTATTTGTAAGCAAATGGAAGAAAGCAAAACCAAAACCAAAACACGAAAAACCAAAACAAATTAAATATACTAAAAAAAAAAAAAAAAAAAAAAAAAAACTGACAACACAAACTAAAGATTATACGATTTACAAAAACCTAAAAGCTATTTGTAAAAATCCCACATTTTTTTGGCTCAACGTATAACATTTGGATGGGCATCGGAATGGAAAGAGCATCGCAGCGTCGATTACTTTGTCCATCCCTTGCCCTGCACCGTACAGAATACAACAATGACAACCACAATCACACACATTGAAAATGCACAATCTGCCACAAGACCCCACCCCCCCCCCCCCCCATACCCCACGTCCCTTTCTTTCACATCAACATACACACAAATATGTTGTGGCACACACCAAAACGTAAATGAAAACCGAAAATTTGTTCGTAATGCTATTTGAGAATTTTCAAAAAATGCAAATTGGCATCACAAAACGTCTAAAATTAAACAAATGCAAAGTAAAAATGCCAAAACAGCAACACAAAACAAAAATGACAAAATTGAAAAAGGAAACAACAAAAAAAACAACAAAAAAAAAAAAACTTAGCAACTAGTGAGAATTTTTAATGCAAAACAAGAAGGTTTAAAGAGCAACACGATAAAACAAAAACAGAAAACAGAAAAACAGAAAACAGAAAAACAAAAAACAGAAAAACAGAAATCGAACAGAACTAAAGAAAAAAAACATAACTTCGATAAGATAACGAACAACAACTACTTATTTATAACAATTAATGGAAAAGTGAATGGAAACAAAACAAAAAACAAAAAACAAAACAAAAAACAAAAACAAAAAACAAAAACAAAAAACAAGAAAAAAAAACAAAAATCAAATGGCATATAAGAAAAAAAATTCAAATAGAAATTCTTTTCAAATATCAATAAAGCAAGAATATTTAAAAACAACAACAACAACAAGCAGAGTTTCAATATGCCACGCACAACCGGAGCAAGATGACCGCAAATCGGTTGTACATAAATACGTGTTGCATGCATTATGTTTCGCATCCCTTCGGGTTACTATATATACTATATAACATTCTTTTCAATTTGTTTTGCGTTTTATTTAGCTCAAACTACAAATAATATAATATATATATATATATATATATATATATATATAAGTACATAAATAAGTATTGCTGGAGAAGTCATTTGGTATTTGAAAACTGACTAAGTCATTAGAGAGCCGGTGAGTGGGTGTGGATGTGCGTTTGTTTGTTTGATTGTGTGATGTTGTTGCATTGCAATGTATAGCTGTAGATATATACGCATGTTCCAGACTTGGGAGTTAGCTAAAGAGATCAGCGCTATAAGCGCCTCGCCTAGGGTTTTTTTTTTTGGTTTTGTCTTTTATAAGCAGAAGAAATCGAAAGTTTTTTGGTTTTGCGCAGTACGTTAGCAAACAAATTTAGGAATCGGCGCAGAGCTCCTCGTTATCATCCTCCGGCTCGGCACCGCGACCCTCGCGTATACGCTTCAATTTGCGCTTCAGCATCATAACGCCTGCAATGCAGCCAAATAAAGATTTGCATTTTTCAAATCAGATCAATCTTACTTACACTTGATAGCCTGATAGGTTTTGGCCGAGGCGGACTCAGTGGCTGGTATCGGATTGGATGTGGCCTTCTCGTGTGCCAGCTTCACTTCAGTATACGCCCTCTTGAGCGCCTTGTAGTGGCGATATTCGCTGGTATCCTTCATCAAGATGCATCTGCAATGAACACATTTCAAATTGCAGTGTTGATTGAGTCAGGGAGGGGGTTGGGGGGAGGAGTTATTGCTTGCTCACTTGGCTGCTGAGCCCTCGCCGGAGCAGTCGGAGGGCGTGGTATGATAGATCTGATGGTAAAAGTACTGCAACACCGGTGAATTCCAAATGGACAGGCCGTACCACAGCCAAATGGCCACGTTAAGCGGCAGCTTAAAGTTCTTGGCAAACAGCGTGGGTATAAAATAATTAAAAGGCAGCAGATTGATGAACACATGCAGCCATGCCGCGATCCGCATTCCCATAAACATTTGGTAGATCAAGCGATTGCGATTGGAGTTCTGCAGCGCCAGCAGCGACAGGCACTCCGCGAGTATGCTGTACAGACCCAATGTGAGATTCAGGCCAACGAAGTAGTTTTCATATCTGCAGGTAGTGAAAGCTCAATTAATACTATGTAGCTGAATGAATGGATGGATGGCTGGATGGACATGCCTGTACACGTCGATGGCGATGAGGGCGAGCAGGTAGAGTCCCTTGGAAGCGGCCTCCAGAATGTCCGCCTCCTTGAAATCGAGCATTGCTCCATGCAAATAGAACGTTATGATGAATATCGAATAGAACTGAAACTTCTCATAATGATGCGAGCGATAGAAGATGAGATTGTCTGAGCTGTAGAAGAGCGAATAGCGTCCCTGATTCTTCATCAGCTGCGGCAATATCATGAACTCGTTGTAGAAGTGCAAAAACAGACAAGCTGCCCCATAAAACGCAATGTTCCAGATCAATCGAGCGAACTGTTTGCGCTTAAAATACCTGATGTTCGATGATTTAAAAAAAAACTGTAGCGGAAATAGACATAAAATGCAATTAGTACATCAATGGTATATGAAACAAATATATATATATATATATAGATATTATATAGCCATGTTAACGCGTATGAGCTTTGAGCTTTGCTCCAGTGTAGTTTGAACATTTGTTTTCAATCAAGGAGACGACTCCCTACGTCTTAAAGTAAATATATATATATTCGTGATCCGCCAAAATCATCCGTCTGCCAGTCTCTTGGAATGTTTACTACAGTCAGTTCGTATCGCTGTATTCATATAGCTGCCACAGCAGAGATCGGACAGAGCTCACACAGAAACCAAGTCAAACAGAGCAATCTTTTTCTTCTTATTTTTCGATAAGAATGTGATTCACATGGATGTGAGTAGATGGTCATAGTTTGCCAGGGGATGTCATACTTCATGCAATTCGGTTTTCTTTCATTTTAATTGGTCGTCGGTCGCGGCTCGTCTTATCAGCAGCTCGTCTCTGCTGCCGTCGTCGTCGCTGTCGGCGTCATCGTCGTCGGCGGCTATTTATAAACGTCGTACAATTAAGGCCACAGCATTGAGCCACATATGATCCGACGTGCTGTCGTCGTTGTTCGCGATTCACTGCTGTTTAGTGCTACACACGATTTGGCTTGTTCGCTCACTCGTTGAAAGGCTTACCTGGAAGACGCGCTGGAAGGCAACGAAGCCGCTGGAGAGAGCGACAAATATCCAGAAGACAGCATTTATCAGGTAATGCAAGTCAATATTTTGTAGGAGCGCATCGAAGCGATCGTTGGTTATCAGATACTTCAATGGCAAAAAGAAATTGCCAATTTCCGCCCAATAGTCCGGCGGACCGGACTTCATATCCAGTATAGACATATTGAGTGTGTGTGTGTGTGTGTGTGTTTGCGTATGTATGCGCGTGTGTTTCGAAGCGGATTTATGGGAGACGCTGGCGCTGACACGGGCACAGACACAGACACAGACACAGGCACAGGCACCACAAGCGAGCCTCAATGCTTAAGCGTGTGCCATGCAGCGATTTCTTTGACAAACTAATGAATAAACGGGATGTATGTATTTATAAACAGTAACAATTTGATGTAGTTTCATTTACGTACCAGGCACACACGGCTACCGGCATATCGAACTATCGATAGGAGTATGCGATAGTGCGACAGTTTGCCGGCCTGCCAACCTGTGCGCACTAAACTAAAATTCGAAATCAAATTTAAATTTCAATTTAATTCGTGTTCACAACTTTAAGTGTCATAAAAAAAATAAACAAAAAAAAAAAATGGACATATCGACTGTGGCGCACATAGTCGATTATCCCAGCAAACCGGTGGCATTCCTCAAGCAGCTTCTGCAAGCCGTCGCCCAACCCGATGTGCTGCAATACATGAACTTGGCCACCATCGATGAGGAGTTCGGTGTGCTCAACCGCACCGTGCTCTATAGAGGACTCAGCGATGATGACTGTGTGATCTACGTCACCCAGCGATTCACACGCAACTACCAGAACCTGAAAGCGAATGCCAAGTGTGCCATCACCTTCCTATTCCCCCAGGCACTGCTGCCAGCGCAAGGACCCGATCCGCTTACCTGGCAGGTGCGTCTAATTGGTGCCAGAGCCGTGGAGCTGCCCGAGTCCGAGCTGGATGCGTGGTGGGCCAAGGAGCTGCTGCCTGCCCAGATACGTGGCATTATCTTCCCCTGCGGCAAGCCGGTGAACTATGACGAGCTCAAGGCCAAACACGATCGATTCCTCAAGGATCATCTTGAAAGCGGGAGGCCGTTGCAGCGTCCACCCACATAGTATGTCCGTCTATCAATCGCTGTTCATCACAAAAGTACACATATTCCCCGTTTACCGCCCACAGCACCGCCTTCAAGTTTCCGACCCTGCGCTGGGACTTTCTGAAGGTGGGCGAGAATCAGATTGCGGATCGCTTGCAGTATCGCATGGATGACGATGGAAAGTGGCAGGTGATGCACGTGTCCACCTAATACTTGGGGCAACTTCTACTTCACTCGCCTGTATTTTACGCATTTTTATTCAACTAAAGAATATTTGCATGAACAAAACAATCGTTCTCAACAAATACAAACAGAATTACAGTTACAGCAACTACTACATACTAAATACATATACATACACATACACAAACATACATGCACATGTGTGTGGTTCTTTTCGCTTAACATACAATTAAATTAGTTAATAAATATTACACAAAAACAGTACTGGGGAAAAAACAGATGATAATACATTAAAATATTAGATTAAAACTTTCAGTTAGTTATGATTAGGGTTTCTTCTTCTTGCTTTTTACATAATACACGTTAGTTGTTGTTGTTTTTTTTTCTTGTTCTCTTTTTTGTACGTGTGAGGGTTTTTTTCTTCTGAGTTTCTGCTAGGCCGCATTCACCGTTTCCCGTATCCAGTCGGCATTCGATGCAATCCTGTCGTACATTCGCGGCCGTTCGACGCCCGTCGGCCCGCAGGCGATGCGCCAGGACGAGACTCCGATTAGGGCCCATTGGTTGGTGCCCGGAATCAGGCATTGCACGGGCGCCCCAGAATATTCCTCTTGCTGCAAGTGGACAAAAACAAAAAGAGCAACAAATTACTTCACACTCAAAATACAATTGAGATTTCCATATGTTTTTCTTCTTCTTTCTTTTTTTTTTGTTGGTATTCTGTCTGACTTTAGTGTATGATCCAACGCACGCAACACCCTGTTTTAATCAATCGTGACGTCATGTCTCAAACGCGACATGCACCGACATGCAGCGTTCGCCAGCGTTCCATAGATGAGTAACGCCATAGGGAAAGGCGACAGGCGCTCTCATATTGTCGCGCTCTGAGCATGATACGAGCACGCACCAACATACATTCACGCACACAAGTAAGTAAAGGCTAGAAACATCCCCGTTACCTACAAAGGCAATGGCAGCTGCAGTGCCGCCCGGATCAACTGGCTCTGGCAACCCTCTGCCATCGCTCCCTGCACCTCTCTTTTTGTCGGTCTCTCTCTCTCGCTGTCTCTCTGTCTCAAGTACGCATAAAAAACACAGCGCGCGCCAACTTGCATTCATTTGAGCGTCAAAATTGGAAGAGAACGCACCGCGACCATCGATCGGTAACGGAACAAAGCATTAGACTACAAAGAGTCAGTTAAGCGAAGCGATCGCATTTCACCATGTTGGACATAAAGAGCTGCCTAAAGATCAGTTTTCAGGGCGAAGTGGGTTTCATCATCTGTGATGCGGGCAGCAGTTACGAGCAGATTATCACCAAAGGTATGTACATGCATGCATGCATACATATAAACATATGTATGTGTGTATGTGTGAGCCAAAGTTGAAATGTCGATTGGCAATTGATGGAAATATTTGCTTACAGCCTGCGCCCGCTTCCACATTGCCGAGGTGCAACGCGATGGCCTGGTGCTGACCAATGGTCAGGGCTACGTGTTTGAGCAGCAGCTATTGGAATATTTTCTGCTGTTGTTTCCATGCCCCGCGCTATTGTTCTATCTGCGCCTTGACTGGCAGCAGCTGCGTCGCGCCCTCGTCGAGCCAATCAAGCGACGACGATCGGCAGATGACGAAATCCACGACAGGACTCATCGATCCAAATCCGAATCCGAATCGGAGTGTACGGCTGTGCCGGTGTATCGCCAGAATTGTTTTATCGGCACATTGCCGGGCAAGCAATCAGCTGCTGCTGGCACTGCTGCTGCTTCAATGCGTCGTCAGCATTGCTCGGTGCGACAACAACAACAAAAACATCAGCAAGAGGATCAGGCGCAGTCACACACACAATCTCAGCCCAAACGTATGCGTCTCCAGCTGTATAACAAGTCTCGGCGAACAGTTCCATCCGCTGCCACGCATGCAGCCTTGCTAGCAACAGCACCGCGCTCCATACGCATCTAACAGCACGGATCACTTGGGTTGCTCACTTGACCTGACCACCACCAACTTGTATATAGACCTTTTTCCTGTTTTTTTTAGGTTTGAACCACACTTCCTAGCAAATAAGCAACAATTCTAAATATATTATAAGAACTTGACCTGATTGACAATCTTTGACAATCTTTGGATTAGTATAAATTGGAAAACAATCGAATTTGTCAAACAAGAGCTCATCGACCGATTCATCATATCGGAAATACTATTAAGAGTCTGATCTCGAGTAGAATCATCAGCAACATTACTCACCGTGCAGTCATATTTCTGATAGGTGGCCTCCATGCACATCGAGTTGACCGTCGTTATGGAGATGTTTTCGCAGGGCGCCATATCGCCAATTTTGAGCTGGACGCGCTGCAGATGATCGCGTTGACGGGACCAGCCGAGAGTGTTGCAGTTTGTCCAGATTTGTTCCGGCGTGCTGGGTGCTTTTGTTGTTTTCGCCGCCAGTAAGGGAGAGGCGGACGAGAATGCGTCATAGTGGTTGAGCTGTGGGGCACTCTCGGGCAACGGATAGCCATTTCGCTGCAGCTGCTGATCTTGGCCAGCGATTGGTGCCTGCTGCAGTGCCTCGGCATGCGGCATTTGAGCTGCGGCTGCCTCGACCCGCAGATAGTCATAACCGGCGGTCTCCTCATGATCCTCTGCACCGGCACCCGAACCCTCCATCTGCACCTGTTGTGACGGTATGAGGAAGAACTGTTGCGTCTCTTGCGCCAAACGCTGGCGCTGCACATGCATGCTGGGCGGCGCTTCCCATCGCTCGGCGACTGGCACATATGCGCGTCGTTGCATGGGCGGCTGCTGGCGCTGCAGTGCGTCTGGCAGACAAATGGGACGCACATGATCCGAGAAGCTAACTGGCATCTCCAGGCGCACCAGAGCTGCTGTGGAGCCCTCAACTGGACTTTTGATCATTCCAATGATTCGGCGTCGTTGTGTCCATGGCGCTTTCGACGATAAACGCACTGCGCCCACAATGGCCATCCAGGTAGCCCGCGGCTGGCCCTGGAAACAGCTCTCCGTGGTCAGCACCCAATCCGGCGATATTAGCGTGCCATCGCAAACGTGTATATCCTCACGGAACAGTGCCACCAGCCAGGGCCAATCACCCGGCGACGACATCTTCGGCAGCGACAGATGCTGCTTGGCGTTGGGCAGCGCCGACTGGAGACCGCAGCGCAGTTCGCCACAGCCTACGTAGAGCACCTGCCTCTTGGGGCAGTGGGTGCGTATGAAACTGATTTCGGGCGCATGCGGATCTAAGACCCGTACATAATCCGACAGCTTTTCCGTATCGTTTTGCACATCGAAAATTTCCACAGATCTGCGGCACAGAAAGAGTAATTACAAAATATCTATAAATTTCATTAATTCACCTGCTATCGATAAATATCGATAAATTATAATAAATACTAATCTTAAAAGACAATGCTCGGAATGGATGCACTTACTCATAGCCCAGCGATTTGCAAAGGGACTCAGAGACGGTCTGGCGTACCACTAGCTTGGTATCACCCTCGAGACCCTCGGCGCACAGTTTGCCAACGACGCCTTTCTCGGAGAAGACGGCATAGCCAACGGCATGGAAGCGCGGCAAATACGGTACCCATGGCTCTGGCTGCAACAGATCGGCGGCCAATGGAGCAATTGACACTGTAAACGGTATTATTGTGAATATTGTGAACAAGCAATTGATGACGATTATACTCACGGCAATCCTTTTCATCGGCACCATCGGGACAATCGGCCTTGCCATCGCAGCGCGCCTTGCGCGGCACACAGGCCCGACCGCGTCCACAGTAGATGGCGTTGGGGGCGCAAAAGGCGCAGCTGCGCTCATCAGATAGATCGGGACAGTCGGCATAGCCGTCACAGAGTCGCGGACTCTGCACATTGGTCTGCATGTCGCCGACGCAGTGGGGCTTCTGCTGGCACGACTGAGTGCCCGTCGATTCCGGGAAGCGTTCGCAGTCGAAGTGTTGTCGGAAGCGGGCAGGTAGCCGACCCCCACAACCGGCCATGAATGCCTCGCAGTACTCGCGACAAATGGCGCCCGGTGTCGGCTCGCGACCGATGCCGTGCGTCTTGCACGGCGGCTGTAACAGGCGGCACACAAAGTCATACGCCTCGCGAAAGCATTCGCCGTCGACGAGCTCACGAAAGACGATCACATCCTCGGCCACCTGTTCGTAGGTGGCATGCCCGAGCAGATTCGGATACGTGGTCACATTGTAGCCCACATTGCGGCAGTAACTCAGCTGCAGCGGCTGGCAGCGTCTTGGCAGCGGACGTGGCGTTGTACTCGCTGGTTCCGTCGTCTCATCGTGGCCACCGAGTGGCGAGCTGGACATGATGGGCTCCTCGATGAGACCTGTGGTCTCCTTAATCGTCACACTCGCCAAATCCACGGTCATGTTGGCGAAGTGCCTACTCTGTGCATCACTCAGCTCCTCGTGGAAGAGCGCCAACAATTCGCCACTGCTCACCAGGCCTGCATACGGATCGAATATCATGTTAAAATGCACAACAATATTGTTGTTGTCCTCGCTGCTGTTGGAGATTAGGAGAGTGGAAGAGAAGTTTTTAGCATACAGTTTATATAGTGTGTGCCCCACTGTACTTGCTGACTTACCCATCTAGTGCCAGAATCTCGCTGCCCTCGTAGGCCTCCCTTAAGTCCGAGCGTCTTAGAGTTAAATTGATGCGCTCCCGATAGTCACGCGCCTTGTGCTGGAAGCGCAGTGAGTTTTGGTTGGCCAGTTCCATACTCCACTTGTCGTTGAGCACCATGAACTTGCCGCGGAATACGCGATCCGGCAACGGCTCCGGTCGAAAGTACGTATCTAAAATGTTTGATACACCTCAAGGTCAAATCGGGTATCTGAAACGGTTAATTGTGTACTTACAGCCTATATAGACAAAGGCGCCGGCGACGAGCAGAGCGATTAGGAAGCCGGCTATCACAGCGCATCCGCATTTCTGGCTATCGCCCAGCTTGCGCCGTGTGAAGCGTATGTCCGAGTCCGTGGAAAGCACAGATTCGGATTTGCGACGCAGTCCATGATGGGCATGATTATGACTGTGGCTATGCATGTGCAGGGGGTGCTGTTGTTGGGCCTGATGATGATGGTGGTGGTGCTGCTGCTGCTGCTGATCTCGATCATGCTGATCTGCAACAGTTGTGGCAGCTGCTGTCGCAGCTATTCCCAACCCCCCACCACCGCCTCCATTACTGTGCGTATGATGGGGTTTATGGTGCCGCGTACAGCGTGTGTTGTGGAATACCTTAGGTGGCTGGGATACTGCTGTCGCTGACAAGACGCCATTGCCATTGCCATTGACATTAACATTGCCATTGCCATTGCCATTTCCATTGCCATTGCCATTTCCATTGCCATTACCATTGGGATTGCTTTGGACGAGGCCCTGTACGAGAAACAACTTAAGTAATTAATGACAAAGCCGAAACGGAGTTGTTTTTTTTTCGGCCACGGGCCAGTGGTCAATGACCACAAAAGCGCCTTAAAAGTTTCGACGCTTTGATTTTGCGCCAAATCATGCCGTAAAATCAACCATTGTAACCACCAACCGTTCCATCACGCCAAGTGCCTCAGTAATGCACATTTTTTTTACAATTTGCAATTTGATTTTGGCGATGCTGTGCATGCAAATGCAAACGCAACGTTTGCATGCAGCATGATGACCACAAAATGCAACCAAGGAAGCGGCGCCTCAAATTTCATTTAAGATGATTAAAAAATTAATTACGGAACCAAATTGACTGCGGAAAAAAACCATCAGGCACTTAAGTAGCTAAACCAAATGGAACCAATTCGCACCACTTAAAAATCTTTCGTTGGGAAGATTCAAAGTTCAGTTGCCTGCTGAAGTTTCTCTCCGATTTGCAAATAAGATCAAACACAGCTGTGTTGTGGCAGGATCAAAGAGCATGGCGCGTTGATTGAAGCAGACGGCGCCGCAATTGGCCAGCAATCTTAAGTAACGAACTACATGTCAATTCATGCGGTCGAGCTAAATGTTGAGATTGCAAAACCCAAAACACACAAGAGAATGTATATATGTATATATATATATATATGTATATGTATATATATGCGCACATAAACACACTTTAGAAAATTAATTAAAGCAACTACCAAGAAAATGTGTGGTGGCATGGGGGCGGTGCGGGGCGGGTCGGGCAGTAAGCAGGTCGCGACGCGGCCTACTTTTCTCCGTGTGATGATGCTGGCACCGCCCGACGCTGCTAAGCGTCAACGAACGTACAAACACACACACACACACACACACATATGATGCATACATGTATGTGCACATGTATAACAATAATGCAAATAAATGAGCAGCAAAAAGCACAAGACGTAATTAAACAGTGCGGGCAAAAAGAGAGCGCGTAAACGGTTTCCTCATTTCATAATCAGCATTTGCGTTTATTGACCATGTCGTGTGTGTGTGTGTGTGTGTGTGTATGTGTCTGTGTGTGTGTGTGTGTGTGTCTGTGTCTGTGTGTGTGTGTGTTTTGGGTTAACAGATTAGTGCGACTGATTTGCATATCTGCAAATGCGTATGTTGCAATTTGCAGAGCCACATTTTCACTCACTCAACTCGGTCGCTGGGAGCCAGAAGTGCGCGCACGTGAAACTATTTCATATTATATGAAATATTATACATACATATATACATATACATACATATATACATACATATACATACATATATATATGTATATAGACATTTCCTCCTTTCATCTGCAGCTTTATTTCTTCTCCAATTATTGCGCAAACAAAAGCACACACACGCTGACAATTCGTTGGTAACAATGCGTGTGTGTGTGTGTGTGTGTGTGTTTATTATTTTATTAGAGTTTCGTACGGTAATCACTTACCTTCCAATTGCTCTTGCCTCCTCCATTCGTTTGCATCTCTTTGCTTTTGTCTTTGCTGCTGCTGATGCTGCTTTTGCGATTGCTGCAATTGTTGTTGTTGTTCTTTTTGTCAACTGCTGCTGTTGTTGTTGTTGTTGCTGCTGTTGCTGTTGGATTTGTTACAGTTGTGGCCACTGGAGCACTTTTCTCAGCTTCGCGAGATTTTTTCATCTGCAAAATCGAAAACAAATCAGAAAAATGAGAACACACGCAAACTATTTCATATTTTACAGATATGGTAATAGGAGCAACATGCGCGCCCAACAGGTGCTAATTGCGGCGTGGTCACAAACAATTAAAATCACCAAACGGGGCAACGGGCCTGAAGGTCATGACTCAAGCCCAACAAACTGCTCCAGTTAACAGTTTTGTGTTTGTATTTCTCATCACTTTTATTATTCTTGCTTTGGCTTTTGGCTGTAGGCAGTTGGCAGTTGGCAGTTGGCTGTTGGCAGTTGGCAGTTGGCTGTTGGCTGTTGGCTGTTGGCAACAAATCAAAAACAAACAAAACAAATACCATCGCCAGCAATGACGGGCCATAAGCGGAGCCAATGTCAAGTAATCAGCGCCCCAAGCGGCACGTCGACGTCGGCAGTGACGTCGGCGTCAAAAGAAAGTTGCGACTGCGTTTCCCTTGCTCATCATTTTATTTACATACAGATGTGCATAAGCATATAAGATACACATACACACATACACACATTTACATATTTACATATTTTGTCGGTGGTGGTGGTGCTGAACTTTTATTTTCGATTCAACCGCTTTTACTTTGTGTTTTTGTGTTGCCATCAACATTTTGTATCAACAATGCTGCGGCGACACCAAAAGCAGCGGCAACAACAACAAAAACAAAAGCTGTACGTACAGCAGCAACTTATGCCATGTGGCGTTTTCGCTTTTCTTTCACATGTCTAATTAGGAAAATTCATTGAAATCCCCACACACACACAGATCAAAAAACACACGCCAGCTCGAAGACAGCTTATAAACATGTTTGGGGCGCAACATGTTGCCGACGCACAGTGGAATGTTGGCCATGCATACTACATTAGCAGCAAAAGTACATACATAAATCTCAAATATTTTCAAATTGAGTAAATACATAATTGAAATTTAAATAAATTTGCAACAATTGCATGTATTTGTGTAAGTTGTGGCAAGTACTTAATGCTGCCTACTGTTGCAATCTTTGATATAACCAGTTTTGGGGACAACAACAACAGCAACAAAAACCAAACACTTTCATTTCGCTGGCGACGTTGCCGCATTTTTGTTCGCCTTGGCTTTGAAAATTTTAACTGCAATTGACACCAAAAAAAAAAAAAAAAATAGCTTTCGCTGCTGCAGCAGCAGCACGAACAACAGCAGCAACAACTGCAACAATAGCGACAAACATTGCAACGGCAAACAAACGATTGGAAATGTCACTTGTCAATGGCAAACGAGTTCGTGGCCTAAGTCTTTTGAACTCTGTCGAACGCTGCACTTTCACAGCGGCCCCTTTGACCCCCACCTGCTGCGCCCGCCACCAGTCTGCCAGTTACCTGACCTGCATGCCACAAACGAAAGTTGCAATTGCATTTGGAAATTATTTCGTAAATTGGAAAAATCCCATTTTGAATGCCCTCACAAAAAATACTTTAGAAAAATGGCTTACGTATTTCCCATTGCGAACAACAAATTTAATGGTATCCAATGGGATTCATCAAGAGAAGCAGACGGTTTCACATACATATACTAAATATCTTTCCTTTGTGTGAATTAAATTTCCACGTGCCGGACTCTGAGATATATTGGCATGGCATAATGGAATAATCAAGAAATATGTCTAGTATTTGGATTTGGTTGATGTATGTTGAGTGTAAAGGTGGACATTTGTGGACACTGTCAACAAAGCTTTTCAAGTTCTTGGTCAAAGGAATTTGAGGACCCCTACACGACCAAGATACTTTTCACTTCCCTTGTACGTCCAATTCTGGAATAATGATCTTGTGTGTGGTCTCCACAATATCATATTCATCAAAGTAGATTGGAATCTGTGCAGAAGAGCTTCTTACTTTGACTGGGATGTACTTCCTCCATACCCCAATAGGCTGCTTCTTATCAACCTCCCCTCCCTAACTAATCGCAGTGTTATGCTAGGAGTTGATGAGCCAAATACATTTTTCTGTTCCCTCTAGATCGCCTCGTTATTTCTTCCCACTTTCCCTTAATCGCTGTACTACTAATTACTCCTTGCATGAACCGTTTCGAGTACTCTATAATGATTATAACAAATTATACCATATAATCAATTTAGAGCCGACTCTTAGATGATGTATATGTTGCTTAAAAACAATATCTTTATCTTTATTAACGGCTGAGCGACTGTCCCTATACATTGTTCCCGACAGGACTGTCACAACTCAATGCCACTGACGATGCTGCCGAAGAATTGCTCGACGACAACTGGAAGACTTCGCCAGCTTCGCAGTTTGCCACTGCCATCCTTTATAAATGTAAAATATATAAGCATGCACATACATATATGTATGTACATATTTGACAGTTAATTTGTAATTTGTTTTATTGCGGGACTTGCGAAATTTGAGAGAAAGGCGACTTTTGGAGATCCAGCTTTTAATCGAACGAAAAGATGTGCAAAATAGATAGGTTCAACATAAATCTGGAATATCTACTAATGCGTTATCAATTATATGGAATATTAACAAGAAGTACGTCTCACCATGTCGATAACAATGGCAGTTGGAGCAGAAGCAACGGGACTTTCAAGATCTGGCGATGTTTGGTCAAATGCGGAAGTCAATGGGGCATTTGGCCAGGTACATGCGAATGAATGTGGCTACGGCTAATGCCATATTATATGATATCCAATTAATAATACAATAATACAATAAGCGGATACGAGTTGCACAAACACGGTCATAAGCTAGCAACCAAAACAAGTCAAAATTAATTGGCACAAATGAGGCGTAAGACGATATGAATAACGCGATGGACAAACTAATTTATATTGATGACTAACTCAGCAATCTGGAAGAGCAAAATTACTTTGAAAACTAGCAAAAACAACAGCAACAAGTTAAGAAAATTTTCAGTTAACAAATGAGCATTCGTTAGCAGTGTGTTGGATGGAGTGTGCCCAAGCTGGAGGTATACATTTGGGAAAGGGTATAAATCGGAAAACGTACGGAGTTAGGAGGCCACGTGCCGATGCTCAACTGCGGCAACTGCGAGACAATCACAGCTTTTCACTAATTTCCCTTTAAGCAAACAGCTGCAGCGGACGTCGTTTGGAGCTGCAGCAGCAACGACAACAGCAGCTGCCACTCAGTCGTGACGAATTAATAACGGCCACAAAATGCAGCCAACATTGCCGACCCCATTGGCGAAAGCGACGAACGCCGAACGGCGCAACAGAGCAGCAGTGCAACAGAGCAACAGTGCAACATTTTGGCTGCCACGCCTCCAATACGTGCGTGACGACGACAACGCCTGATTGGCGCCTTTTCCAGGCGACAGTGACGTGTCTGTGGCATCAACAAAGTCGATACTGATTTTTCCAAGCGCCAAACGGAATTTGTTATTGCCTTATTTGCCGTTTTATGGGTGTGTCAAGAGCTCAAAACAGTCAGCTGACTCATACGAAACGAGCAAATGGGCATGGCCAAGTGCCGCCTACACTCATAAATTCAAATATATACATTTTGTATGGACATAAAGTGTTCTCAATTTTCCAAAATTTATTTAAATTATTCTTGATTCCCACAAAAATTATATACTTCATGGACGACACAATCTTTTTTCTGAGTGTATTCACAGATATCAAATCAAAATGCAATGCAGCAAGCTGCTCATCTACACAAATGAACAAATTAACAATTGGGCACTTCCAGCACAAAGACTTGGCCTCGTCCCCCCGCGACTTGACTTGGCTCTAAAGGCCCCTTTGGGTTTTGTTTTGCATTCAAATGAAGTAGAAAGTTTCGCAAAAGGTGAGCATGTCCAATGCTGAGTGAAATACGTATACGAATTCGAATAATTGAAATGCCGACGTCGCGATCCCTTTCTTATCTCTGCTTCTCGCTCTCGCTGCTCTGTCTGGTCGATTGTTCTGGTTTTCTGGTCTGGTCAAGCAAATTGTTTATTCAGAATGCGATGTGTCTTGGGCTCTGGGAATGAAATGGATTAGTGGGTGGATACACACCTACATAGTCAATGGTATGGGAACAAGGCTACAAATGAAAACATAACCATAATCGCATAATCGACTGATCTCTATGTATATATATAAGAGTCTTACATATGTATGTAGGTCATTGAAGATGTATGTTATGCTTTAAGTACTAAAATCATCATCTACATAAGCTCACAGTCGAGAGCTCGACTAAGAGATATGCTGAGCCCCAGTCCTTACCTATCCATAATTGACCGCTTTTTAGGTGTATTCTTTCCTGTATGTACATACATGTATGTCTATATAAATGCTCAATATTGGGTTATAGAGAGATATATATTCAAAATTGTTGCTTTCATTGCCAACATAAATCGATTTGTATCGATATTCGCATAACTGAGATAGTTATCGATCAAAGGAAGTAAATTTGTCCTGACTTACATTTCAAGTCATTAGAGCTTGGCTCTAACATGGCTAAATCGAGTCTTTGTTTGATCGTGATCAAGAATATATACTTTTGCAATACTTCTGCTGTGCTGCTGTCATTGAATGGATATGCACACATATATGCTCGATTCAAATGGATCAATGTGCAATCAATGCGATAACAAACTGCGCAGCTCAATGCGTACCGAGATCAAGTTTCAATTGGAATTGCATGGCTATCATCGATATCGATGTTTTGTAATTGGTCGATTGAAACACTCCACGTTGGGCTCGATAATTGATACATTTGATTGTATGACATATGTTGCACATATGGCTGTTCCCAAATATGATCGCTGTCAAGCCCGCAAAATGCATTTCAACATTCGTTTTGGCAACTAAATACATATGTAGGCGGCAGGAAAAGCCAAAAAAAAAAAACCAAAATAGAGAAATAAAACAAAGCAGGTAAAACGCAGTCACAACAATGAATAAGGCAATAAATTGGACAGCGACGCCAACGCAACACGTCGGCGGCGGCGCAGCCGCAGTTCAAGGCTAAGCAAATTGCACGACGCATGGCGGCCGCGCGTAAAAGTCTGGGCGTAACAGCGGCCCAAAAAAGAAAAGGCTAAGAAAACAAAACGATTTGGCAACAGGGCGGCCACAATAATGATAATAAAGCACGGTCAATTGGAAAGTAAGGGGCGCACTCAGCGGGCACGAATAATGTACGAAATATTCACAATCGAAAGGAAATTCAATTAAAGACATTCTCAATACACCCACACGTGCATACACACACACACACACACACACACACACATATTTAAATACAATAAATCGGAGTTGTCAGTCGGCAGCGCTTCGGCGTCGCTGCTTCTAAATGCTCATAAAATGCTTGAAGCTAACAACTACAACTACAAGACGACAGCAGCAATGATGATGATGATGATGATGATGATGATGGCGATGATGATGATGATGACGACGGTGAACAAACAAACCAGGCACTGCCAATGAATTGTGCTACTTTCTTTGCCAGCAGTCGCAGCAGCAGCGCTCGAGGCCGACTCCGAAGTGCTGTCGACGACACGTTAAGAGCTTTGAATTGCATGTGATTGTTGTTGTTGTTTGTATATTGTTGTTGGCTATGGTCATTATTGTTGTTGTTGCTTGGTTGGTTGGAAGCGTGTTGCCTTTTGCTTCTAATTTATTTCAATGACATTCTTAGAATAAGAAAAATGTTAGCCCCACAAAACGTCGACTCAAGTCGCTCAAGCCGCGGCTGCTGTGCTATTATCTTTCTCTTTCTTTTCCTCTTCCTCTTCTTATAAACAGAGAAAGTTCACGCAACTGTGTGTGTGTGTGTGTGTGTGTGTGTGTGTGGGCACACCGCGTTGCCATCAGTGGTCGTTTAGCGGGTGGCCAGATCTCGATGCTGGTAGCCCATAATGAAAGGTCACTCAAGCTGACGCTCGACTTCTGCACTTCTGCACACACATACATTTTGTATATATAAATACATACATGCATACATACATATATACATGCATACATATGTATATGTGAGCTTAAGCTGAAACTAAGAAGAAAAAACCAAGCCAAACAAAACAGAGCATGGCTTCGATAAGTACAACAACAACACTGACTATTATCCATTATTTTTTTCTAGTCTCAGCTGTTGCTGCGACTTTTGTAGTTGTTATTGTGGCATTTGGCAAATGGCAACATTTTATTATGGCTGCTGCTGCTGTTGCTGCTGCTGTTGCTGCTGCTGCTGCTGTTGCTGTTGCTGCTGCTGTTGCTGCTGCTGCTGCTATTGTTGTTGTTGCTGTGTTATTTGCTGTTGAACCTGTTGCAGCACATGGCTACAAAATTTTGAGTAGAAAACTCCACAGTTGCTAAAGCGACTACCACAAATCGTGCTATAATTTTCTGGTGTGAAATGTTGATTTAAACTTTTGAACATGTGACTCACACACATACATACATACATATCAAAGTATTTACTCTCACTCTCTGGAAAGCATTCGATTTGAATGGCTGTGGCATTTTGTGGAATGGGATCGGCTGATTGATTGACTGCCCAAAATATGTGCAGCTGTATTCCAAAAACCAAAAGCAATTCAATCTACATAAGAAAATCTTTACAGTAGTAGTTGTGAAACATTAATAATTTCAAATGTGTTTTCAAATCTGTACAATTTTTGAGGACTGGCAAAAATGAACTGAAATTGCACCTTGTGCATTTCAAATATGAACATAAGAAAAGTCGAAAAAGTCGAGGAGTTGGTGCTATGCTGAGGCGATGGCGTCAGCGTAGCCGCTGGCCCCACTTTTGGCGATTGTGCAAAGAAAAACCCAAACCAAAACCAAAACAGCAACAATTATGGCAAAAAAAAAAAAAGAGGCAAGATAAGCGCAGCATTAAGTTGCCGCAGACCAACCGACAACTGAAAGTTGTTGCGTTTTATTTGTTGAAGCCAAACGAGTTTGTCGTTTTTGTTGTTAATGTTGTCGCAGCAATCACTTTTGGCTGTGCGAGTCGACTTTGCAGTCTAGACTAGACTCATTGGAATGTTTGTTTGCCACACACACAAACACATATAGCATGCATATTTATAAACACAAACTATGAATACGATCATAAACTGTAAATTGCCCAATACAACAACAATATTGCAAGCCCTGCAGCAACACACAAAATATAACAATAACTGGCAGGAAACAAAACACAAACATTCAGAAACAACAACAACAACAACAAATTTGGTCGGTGGTGAAAACCTTGGTTCAGTTGCTGCTGCTGCTGACTGCATTGTTGTTGTTGTTGTTGTTGTTGCTGTAATCAGCGACATATTTTGCATTGGAAGAATTCTCACCGCAAGCAAACAAAAGACAAAAGACAAAAGAGTCTCCCAAACTTAATTTCTCAAAAAACAAATTCAGACATGACATGAAGCTTGCAGTCACAGCAAAACAACAAAAATAAACATTTTCCATTAAATTAGTGGCAAATTAAAATAACAATAACAACAACAACAACAACAAGAGACGAAAAAAGACTTCGGCAACGCATTCAGCAAAACTTTTGATTTCTTTTGATACAAAACAGCAGCGAGGCACAGGCACAGGCACAGCAACACAATAGGCGGCAAAATGTTGAGCGGCCATGCGGCCATGCGCCCAAAGCAACAACAATAACAAACATAGCTGTCGCAGCAAAAAAAAACAACAACAAAGCAACAACAACAACACCAAAAACGTTACCAAGAAATGTAAGTTACTAAGCCAAATTAGCTTATAACGGGACGAACTTTCACTGGCTGGTGGCTGTGGACTGCCGACTACAAATTTGCTGACCATCAAAATTTCTGCGGGGCGTGCCACATTTCCATAATTTTCACAGTGGCCAGCAGCTTGTATTGTTGCAACACGCACATATCCATTGTGACTTGTGCGAAACTATTGTGACTTGCAGTCCCGTTACTTTGCCAGCATAATCGACGCCTTATCGATAGGCACAATGGGACAGACCGATTATATAATCGATCAACCAGCAGCTTTCTTTGTTTCTGTAACACTTTTACTTTTGGCTGATTAATTATCAGCGTCGCTGACCAACAAAGACACAAGCAGTCGAAATAAATAAACAAGATTCATTTGTGCAACACCTGTCAGCCTCCACTTTCCAGCTGCAATATCAATTCGAATTTCGATATGCAAACTGTTTGTCCAGCTATACACAAATGGGGCGCCAGTTAATTGAGATCGAAATCGATTTAGTTGTTAATCAACAACTCACCTGGCTATTACTGCAGTAGTAAATGTCCGACATCCTCAAGCAGCGTTTTCTTCTACTTCAATGCTTCTGATAGTAGTGGCTGTTGGTGTTTTTGGCGGCGTCTGTTTTTACTGAGAGGCAGCTTAAGCGTCAGCAGCAACTGCATGCAATGAACATGACCGTGTTTTCTGCGCTGATGCAGGTAACCAAAAAAACAAAAACAAAACAGGCAATAATAAGACGACAAGTAGGGGCGGTGCTTTAGGGCAGTGTGTGCAACCAGTTTGCAAACGGTTTGGTCACTCAGCAGTCAGTTATGTTGTTTGAAAAGAGTCACACGAGCGAAGAATTGTAACCGATACTCAGCCACTGACACAAACGATATCTTGATGTGTGTTTTTTGTATTTTGTTTTTGTTTTTATCGCATTGCGCAATTGCTTTTTTTTTTGTAGCCGTCAGATCAGATCAGATTTTCCGCATGCTTTTGCCACAAAACACATGACAAACAACAACAACAACAACAACAAAACAAAAACAGCAGCAGCAACAACAACAACAGCGTGCTGCACTTCACGCTTCGTCTTGCAGAACACTCACTCGTATTTTTCCCAAAAACGAGAGCGCACGGCACACGCGCGCACCTTTCCAAAACAAAATATAAATAATAATAAAAAAAAAAACAAAAACAAAACAAAAAAAAACGAATTGCAATCGCAAACAACGCTTAACCGCGAATCACGTCTCAGGCTGGGCAGAGAATGCAGCGCGACAAGCGACCGACTCTGGCCAAGTTGAAAAGCTGACTGACTGTCTTGAGCGGCCTCAGAGTGAACAACTTCTTCGGCGACGCAATCCCAACGAAAGTTGTTGTAACCAGTTTAACGTTGTGCAAAAACAAAAAACAAGAAAGAAAAACAACAAAAAAGAAAAACAAGAAAATACTAGACAACTTCATTGAGTGGCGGCCGATTAGCGCAAAGGACATGCTTTTAAAACGGTGATTTGCGGTGAAAAAAATTATTTGAATGACAAGGACGCTGTGCGACAGTGGGTATTAGCCACACAATCCATGGAACAGATTACAGATTACATTATTTCTTAATAATTATTATAATATTATATTCACATTTATTTTATAATATTTGTTGAGTAACTAAAATCAATTTGCTATTAACCAAGTTTTTTGTCAGTAATTAAATTTGTTGGTTACTTCATGTATTGCAACATTTCAAGAACTTAATAACTGATATTCCAAATGTAATACTAATTTCATAATTGGTAAGACAAGCATTGCTTTTATATTCCCAATATTTGCTACTGTTTTAACCAGAATTTGAATTAAATGCGCAGGTGATGCCACCTATGGCGAAGAAATTTGGTGCTGCCAACTGCTACAGCTGCATGTTAAATCAGCTGCTTACTTATCGATTATTATATTTTGGGATATTTTGCTATCGATTTTCGAGCACCTGGATGGATTTTTGTTGTTATTTTGTTGGCACTTGATTTGATTTGTTTTGCTCATCAGCGCTATGATTTAGCAGTTGATGTCCACTAAGTAAAAACAACTGGCGATGGCGCGCAATGTGCTAGAGAGCAGCCTGTGGGGTGCTGGTTTCAGTATCATCTTTCAGGTGAGGACAGAAACCCTGGCAAACACACAAAATGCATGAGTCAGAATTGCAGACGTGTTTTCGATTTGTCATTTGCCAAATGACCATTTGCACATTTGTCATTTGCTCATTATATTGCAGATACTGTGCCGCATCCTAACGTTCGGCATCAATGCGTACATTGTGCGCAATGTAGGTCGCGAAGTGCTTGGCATTATGAATGTGCGCCTGCTGCTGCTCGAGAGCACGCTGCTCTTCTTGTCGCGCGAGGCAATCAACCGGGCAGCGCTGAGCGCCAATTCTCAGCAGCGCGACAAGTGCTCTTGGGCGCAGTTGATCAATCAGATGTGGCTTACGTAAGTCAAATGACAGACAGACAGACCGATAACGATCGTATAGCGCTTTCCATTTATCTTCTAATTGCTCTCACTCTCTTCCTACCATTCAGGGTGCCTATTTGCGCCGCTCTGTGCGCTCCGTGTCTGTACATCTGGCTTCAATGGCTGTCAGCTGTGGATGCACCATATAGCGCACAATATGAGTTTGCCTGCTATGCGGTGGCGCTGTCCTGTGTCCTGGAGCTTGTGGCCGAGTCGGCGGTGTTCGTGGCGCAAGTCTTTTGCTTTGTCAAGCTCAAGATTGTGCTTAACACGCTGCACATCCTTGTGCGGTCGGCCATCTTTCTGTGGATAGTCATTGGCGATCGTAGTGTGGCTATTAACGCCTTTGCCATCGCTCAACTGTCAAGCGCTGTAACCATTGTTTTGGGCCAATACGGTTTCTTTCTCTACTACATTAAGCGGTTTAATCGCTACAAACTGCACCAGCAGCAAACAGTCAGCAAGACTAAGGTAATACAGGAACCGAGCTCTTGGGAGCGCTCTCTGTTCGAGCATATGGATGATTTTCCGATCACAAAGCTATCGGACTTGCTACCGGGTGTTTTGAGCGGCTCCGGCGATGGCGCGTATTTCAACAGAGAGCTGCAAACGCTGACATTAAGCTTTGTCAAGCAGGGTGTGCTCAAGCAGATACTCACCGAGGGCGAGAAATATGTGATGTCTGTGTCGCCGGTGCTCAGCTTTGGCGAGCAAGCCACCTACGATGTGGTCAACAATCTGGGCAGCATGGCGGCACGCTTCATTTTCCGGCCGATCGAGGACAGCTCCTATTTCTATTTCACGCAGACCATTGCACGCGACACACGCCTGACCAAACAGCCGCCGGAGCGGGTGCGTCAGGCGAGTAGCGTGCTGAACAATCTACTGCTGGGCGTCAGCTCCATTGGCCTGCTGGCGTTCACCTTTGGCCAGAGCTATTCGCACACTCTGCTGCTGTTGTATGGCGGTGAGGATTTCGTTGCCGGCGGTCTGCCGCAGCGTCTGCTGCAGTGGCACTGCCTGGCCATCTATCTGCTATCCGTGAACGGGATCAGCGAGGGCTACATGTTTGCGACGAACACCAGCCGCGACATTGACAAGTACAACTACCTGATGGCCATATTCTCAATAAGTTTCCTTGTCTTGTCGTACATTCTGACGGGCACTTTTGGACCCGTCGGCTTCATCTTTGCCAACTGCATCAATATGATGGGTCGCATTATGTATAGCACTTGGTATATCCACCGCCAGTATCAGCCGCTCCGACTGAATCCACTCCAAGGACTTTGGCCCGGCAAGCTATTTGGTAGCACCCTACTGATTGCCGGCCTGATCTGCTACTGCGTAAGTGGATTCGTATTAGTTACCATCATTGATTAATGGAATGTCTGTTTGTTTCTTTAGTATCGGAATGCGGTGTTTGGGACACATATCGGCGTTGGTCTGGCCACTGGCATTCTATGTTTGTTTGCCTGGGCTCTGGCCCATCGCGATCTGATGCATTTGTTCTGGAAGTATGGACGACGCATCAAGATCGAGTGAAGCTAAAAACTTCGTGTTTGTTTTCCAACTCTGGAGGGCAGTATCTAAGCTCTCTGTGACCACAAATCGCACATCAAGTCTATATATCTAGTTGAAAATAAATTAATTGTTAGTTAAGTTATTGTAAATTTATAGTTGATTTGATTAATTTTTAATGCTTTCCGCTACAAATTGTTAAATACGCATAAAAAGACAACGAACATGAAAGTAATCCAAAATTATCGTATGGCTGAGAGGCACCAAATTCATTATAATTTCTGATATATATATAAAGAAATGCTTTGAAATCCATTTGTCATTGGTGTAGTCGCCGTTACTTACTATACTTTCATGAATATGTATAAAATGAAATGGAATTATTGCCGATCCAGCTGTAATTATTATTGGTTTATTTTGGGATACTGGATATTTGTAGGCGTGACATTTTAATCAATCTGCTGATGTTGGTAGATTTTGTTTAATAAGTATATTAAGTAAATGCTGCTCGAACATAAATATTGGATATACAAGTGTACATATATATATAAAAACGTATACAATTAATCGATTATTCTCTAGCTCAAACGCGTGACTACAAATTGCACGCGAATGTGCTGGTATCGATAACTTATCGGATTGTACGCAGGCATCGACAAACGCGCATTTCAGTCGACATTTTGGTTTAGTTTAATGCCAGAAAAACCATTTAAGCAGCCCGATATGGAGCGCATCAATGATGGCGATATGGATGATGTTGCTGCAAACAATGCTGATGATGCAAACAACACCAGCAAAAATGTCAAAACGACGAATACCACTGGACTGAGCATCAGGAGCACCAGCACTAGTAACGATGCAAACAATGTCAGCAACGGCGGCACAACAACGACAGGCAGTGTGCGCACCACGGGTCGCGTCAAGGTAAGTGTTGCTCACCTTGTGTTCACATTGCTCTGACGTTTGGTTTCAAACAGAAACCGAAACAAGTTTACGATCCGTCCGACAATTACATATCGCGTGGACCTCGCAGCTCAGTAACGGCTCCAACGACGGCACAAACTCAGCAACAGCCACCGTCACCCTCACAAAATAGTAACGGCAGCCAGCAGCCGAAGCAACAATCGCCGCAGCCACCGCAGGATGTGCAACCAGAAATTGCAAATTTAATCGTTACAGAGGAACCAATTGATGATGATGTACCAGTGCCAAGCTTGGAGCAGCGCCGTTTCATCGATACGTGCATGAAGTGCGGCAAGTGCGAGGCAAGGCGTGGCTCTGGCTATCGAAACAACTTTCTCGCCTGCAAGACGTGCGCTCTGAAATGTAAGCTGGCTGGCATTGCACTAAAGTCCATCCGATTCATTTTTGATTTACTGGTTATGATTCACAGGGCACTTCGAATGTTTGCCAATGAAGTTTGGAATTCTGACGAATGCACGCAAGAGATACAAGTGTAATGCATGTCGACGCTGTCGAGTTTGCAATACGAAGAGTGCGGACACAGCAACTGAGGAGCAGCTGGTCATGTGCTGTGCCTGCGTAAATGTCTACCACTTGGATTGCCATTGGCCGCGTGTAATGCCGGCCAAGATGGATGACATGCAATGGAAATGTAATAGCTGCGATCACTCCTATAATCCGAGGGAATCGGAGGACACTGCTGCCAGATTTGAGACACAGCTTTCGCCCCGTAAATCCAAAGCTGGTCGCAAGAAGCGGGTCCCTTCCGATCCAGTTGCAATTAGCATTGTCAAGAAACCACTGCCAAACAAGCGAGTGCTGACTAAGAGTGGCGACGACGACGAAGATTACATTCCTGCCACCAAGTCAACCAAAATTGTATCCAACCTCTCAGAGACCGCAGCGACAATCAAGAAAAATAGGTTGCCAATGAATGAGAATAAGCGGCCAATGAATCCAATCCGGAACGAACAAAATGAAAATAATGAAAGTGATGATAGCGCGCAATCACCAGAGGTCAGCATTGCGCCAGCTCCTGCTCTACTGGCGCCGGAGGCTGCTGCACCTGCCCCTGCTTCTGCTTCTGCTTCTCCTTCTGCTTCTTCTTCTGCTTCTCCTTCTGCTTCGCTAAGCTCAACTGAGGACAATGAGAATGGCGAGAATATACAGCTGACTGTATCAGACATGGCCATGAGCGCCATAGAGAAGGACATCTCTACGTGGAGCGTCAAAGAGGTTTATGACTTTGTTGAGCAGCATTATCCACAGCACGCAGACATCTTCATGGAGCAGGAAATCGATGGCGGTGCATTAATGGTACTCTCACGTGCCGACATCATTGATCTCTTCGGTTTGAAGCTTGGCAAAGCCCTGCACGTGTACGACATAGTCATCGGATTGCAGAATTGTAGCAACGATGTCACCCTCGGTTGGTGTGATTAGGTTATATATACAGTGGCGGACACCCTATTAGGCGCAGCGTCAAAGAAAACACGTAATTGCCTGCCATAAGCTAACCATTCATTATTTTTCAAAAATTCCAAAGACCGATGGTAGGTATATATATTACTCACCACAATTAATATATGACCCCAATACACTGGGGTTTCCCCACCCGCTAGGTAGAGTTATGTAAAAAAAGTACCTTATTTTGAGGGGAAATTTTTTTTGGATCAGTATAAATAAAATAATATATTTACATTATAAAAACCTAAATAAGGATGTTAATACTTACTATGATATCCTTTAGCCTTAACCACTTCCCTTAACCTATTATTCATCGAAGATACCAGCTTCCTGGTAGCTTCTGGGCTGATTCTGCTCCACTCATCCCGCAGAGCATTTTTGAGGTCTTCTTTGCTGGATATTCTGTGCTTCCGGATGTTATTTCCAGCAGAGTCCACAAATTCTCAATAACAATTAAATCTGGAGACTGGGCCAGTGGAATTATCATGTGGGGGCAGTTCCTGATGAGCCAGGCCTGTACTATCTTGGCCTTATGCTTGGGATCGTTGTCCTGGTTGAACCGGAAAGTACGTCGGATTCCTACCTTCTCGGCACTTTGGAGTAAATTTTTCTTTAGTATGTTGAAGTACACATTCTAGTCCATTGTTGTTTCAAAAATTACAAAATTCCCGAATCCGACTGACGAGATACATACCCAAGCCATGTCACTTCCTCCACCTTGCTTGACTGTTGCCTTTACGTGTTTGGGATTCAGGTCAGTATTGGACTGTCGCCGCACATAATTCCGTCCGTCCGAGAGAAAAATGGTGAATTTGGACTCATTTGCAAATATGAATGTGTTCCAGAACTCCAAATCTTTGTCCAAGTGGGTTTTGGCGAACGTCATCCAAGTCCCTATATTTTCCACGCTTATAAAGGGCTTTGTTCGTGGTACTCGGGCATTAAAGTCATTTTTGCGCAGAAACTTGCACACAGTTTCCACAGAGCACTTTTTCCCCATTTCATCCTGCATCTGTTGAGCCACTTTTGGAGCCGATAGCTTGGGATTTCCCCTTATTTTCCTGGTGATCCTTCGCTCCTCCTCTTCGGTGAAAATCTTGTTTGGTGCCATTCTGTCCTTGCCCCCAATCCGATTTGCGTCGACGAAGCGCCGAATGATGTTATATACAGTTGAGTTGCTCAGATTGACCATTTCAGCTATTTGGCGATGTGAATATCCGTTTTTGTGATGTTCCAAGATGAGTTTTCGTAGTTCAATGGTAGTCTGTTTGTCCATAGTTCTTGTTGGCTTATTGCACCCAATATGCAGGATAAAACTAAACTGACTACGAAGTATTGGTCTATTTATACCGAAAATACTCAACTTTAGGCAAAAAATCCAAGTTTTATGGAACCCAGGTGTCCATAATGTACCTGGTCCAAATAAAATTTTCCCTAAAAATAGGCAACTTTTTTACATAACTCTACCTAGCGGGTGGGGAAACCCCAGTGTATTGGGGTCATATATAAATTTTGGTGGCTAATATATATACCTACCATCGGTCTTTGGAATTTTTAAAAAAATAATGAATGGTTAGCTTATGGCAGGCAATTACGTGTTTTCTTTGACGCTGCGCCTAATAAGGTGTCCGCCACTGTATATATATTTTTTATCTTTGCGCGTTAAAGCTCGTTGGAACGATTGAATCAAGACCCACAATTCGATGTTATCACTGTTGTTCATTGGCATGGCTTGTCACTTGAAAATAAAATCTATCAATTAGAAAAATAAATGAAACACAACACAAAGTGATTGGATATCTGGATTTTTTTTGAGATATCAAATCTTTGGAACGATTATTTCCTTAGCACCTACATGATACAGACCACTGTGTCTGCTCCGGCTCCGACGTATTTTGAGAGCTTCATCGAGGTAGCTTTAAAACTGATGGCGTTATGCTCGCACACACGAATAGAATGACAAAGGAACATGGCTGTATCTATTCGTCAAGTGATGCTGATCAAGAATATATATCTCTCCTTCCTTTTATAAGTTACACCAAAGTGAATGAGACAGAATATTGACGTGCAACAAAAAATCTGAAAACAATCGCTGAAAATATGCCAGCAAGAATAGAAAAAATGCAATTAAATTGAAATTCCTTGAAGATTGTCTTTTATCTAATATTTTTTAGTGTATACTTTGAAAAGATGATATTTTCCAATTTATCTATTGAAAATGTAATTATGTTTATGGAGCAGATCGGAGCAGTTATCTGACGTTTTATGTTTGATGAAAGAAAAAGAATAAAATGAAAAAGTTCGTCATTTTTGCATCACTGGGGGATGATTGTATAATTTTGGTACAGTTAGTATTATGTTTTTTATATATCTTCAGTCCTCATCGTATTGAATTAGTGACTAAAAGTGTCAAGAGCTAAGACTCATTGGGGAATATGGCAAAGGCGTATTGTCCGGAAGCATTCCGGTTCATATCGATAAACTGATTTGGCTTAATGACACATCAAAGAAGAAACAATCAGAAATGTAAGCAATCCCAACGGATTTATGTCAACTGGAAACATTACTACAGGGAGCAATCGATGGACAATACATACGGGGACCGATAACACTCTATGTAGATAAGTTAACGTTGTCCTCGAGTGCCCTCCATTCAGTGGCTTGTGTGTGAGTGTGTGCGCTGCGATAGGTGTGTGTGTGTGTGTGTGAGAGAGAGAGAGGGGTGGGTCGGGGGGGTGGTGGGGTGTGGTTGGTGTTTAAGAGAATTGGGAACATGAGCTGTTTATCGCAGCTGCTTTTGAAATTGCCAAGAATTTGTTGTCGACGCTGTGCTGGAATTCGCTCAGTCTCGTTACCGGCCATCAACTGCTAGCAACATGTTAATTCTAACGGCAATCTCGCTTGGCCTGAGTTTTGTGGCTGCTCTGTTTAGCCTGGCGCTGCTGCTGCTCAGCCGTAAGTCGCCGCTGATATTTGGCAAATATCCGTGCAAGGGCATCTTCTACAAGCTGAAATATGTGATTGCGCTGCGTGTGCTGCGCCAGCTGCGCTACCGCATCTACAAGCGTAACGAGAAGCTGCTCAGCTCAGCAACTCATCTGGCCACGTTGGATCGGCCCCAGCCGTTGACGAATGATCCGAAAAGCTATGATGTGATCAGCTTAATGGCCGCCAATGCTGCTGGCCAGAAGCTGATGGTTACGCTGGAGCGTCGTAGGCGGGGAGTGCTGAAAGCAGCTTTATATCTATATCTTCCCGATAGCGGTCTGTACAGTCTGCCCAAACTGCCGGACATGGTTCACTTCACCAACGATGGCAGCGATGAAAGCACCGAATTTCGTGGCGCCGGCTTTCACTTCTATCCGTTGGCATCTATGCGCCACTGGCAACTCAAATTTGATGGACAGCTACGTAAGGAGTCCACGGCAGCAGAGCCCGAACTGCTGCCGGTGCTGCTGGATCTGAAATTCATCAGCACCCAGGATCATTTCAATTACAATCGGGATCTGAGTTCCACGCTGATTGCCGACTCGATAGCACGCGAGGCATGGAACGAAGAATTCTATGGCATGCTCAAGAGCGTTGGCCACATTGTTGAGAAGCGTACGCATTACGAGCAGCATGGCCAGTTGGATGGCAGCATTGTACTGGACGGACGACATCTGCCATTGGAATTGCGCGGTTTTCGGGATCACAGTTTTGGCACCGAGCGCTGCCTGAGCACCATTAATCGCTATGTGTATTTTGCATTGCTGCTGGACGATGGCTGCAGCATGGTTGTCGGCAATCTTAGCCAGCCCTCGTTCTTTTTATCCTCGCTCAAGGTGGGCTACGTTTGCACACCCGACGGCGTCTATCAGCCGATTACGGCCAGCAATTTCGAGCTGTACTCGTACGGGGAGAAGGGTACACCGCCACAGCATCAGAACTTCATAGTGGACACCGCAGAGCAGACATATCTGGTGCAAATAAGCGTTGAGCACAGTGCCGTGCGGTATGTGGGCGGCGATTGGGAGTCCAAGGTATACAATCAATTTGTGACCTGCACCGTGAATGGCATCAGTGGCCAAGGACATGCCGAATATCTCTATAGGCACGGTAATGGTCGGCCCCAGGCAATTGCCGACCAGGATCCGCAGTGGTATCAGCGCATTAAGCGCTACGAGCGTAGTCTAAGCAACATGGAGAATGTCAGCGATGAAGATTTTGTATTCTAAGTCACACTTTAGTACGTACATATATAGTACATACCAACTATATCGTTTTATATATATGTGATAAATGTTTTTTTTTTGTTTTAGTGTATTCAATAAAAGCAGAAAGACAATTATATACAAAAGATATATATATATATAAAGTATACAGCAGAAAGCGCAGGCATTTTCTATACAGTTATACACTCAGATCATACATTCCAAGTATGCAACATATATATATAGGTAAAGACATAAATTTAGTGTTCTTCCGATGGGAGCATTTCTGATACATATAGCTGGTTATCATACATATAGATTGTAGGATTGAATACCTGTTTGGGAGTGTATCGACAACATACTCATATTTGTGGACCATCCGACCAGTTATCTAAATATTTATAAATAAAATTTGCCGCCATCCACTTGAGTACCCACGGTGTGTGCGGGGGCAGGTTTCTCTATCATTGCCAATGCGGGATAAGATTACCAAAACGTATTGGCTTTGTTATAAATAAATAATAAAAATCGAAGTCGTCAGTCGTATTTTATTTTACTTGATTTATACAGCCAAAGACAACGAATGTCTTATCGCAACGGTCTGAATCTAAATCCCAGGATTACTGGCAATATAGTGCAGCTGACTGCGAATGCGATAACGCTAACTCCAAGTACCAAGGCTGGCAAAAAGTATTTTTCCTGGGATAGCTAACCGGAAGTGAATTATTTACTATGTTTATACATAGATGGATGTATCGTCACTCACCTGGCACAAATAATGTTAACTATTGTACATGACAACGATAATTAAGCAGATTGCAGAGTCATTCATAAGAACGAGTCTTCTTAGTTCCTATGACCAATATCACTTCATATCAATAGATATGATAATAAAAACGAACAAAGTATAACGCTTTTCACAGAGTATCTGCACTGATTAAAAGACACATTGTATTAATATATATATAGATAATATAATTTTGTTTACCCAATTACCCAATATGCCATGGGAATAATCGCTCAAGAGATGCGTTCTTCTATGAAAATCTTTTTGGTTTAACATAATATCGGCGCTGAACTTTCTCAACATGCATTTTATTATGCTTTTAGCATTTTGAAGAAACCTCAATATTAAATTTCTTTCCATATGTTAGATGACGGCCATTTGCCTATGGTCTAAAAGGGTACGTAATCTTCGGCGTACCTAAGAAGGTTTTTCGGTCTGCGTCGCTATTGACTTTGTCCATCTTCAAATTTGAAGTTTCAAGTTTCAAGTTTCACTTTGCTTTAACTGAAAAACGAAAAAAAGGTAGATATAAACAAATTTGTAAAGTTTCCAAGTTTCAAATTCAGCTTCAAAATTAACAGATTTTAAGATGTTGAACATCGGCTCCAGTTTGGATGTGGGCTCAAATGCAACCATTGTCACTGTTAAGGAGGAGATGCATACGGCAAATTCACAAGCTCAAAATCGCAATTGTAATAGGAGTCGCAGTCGAAGTCCCGGAAAACTGTCCGACATTACGCAATTGAACCCGTCGGAGTTGCCGTCAAATAGCCGCCGGGCCTTTCTGCAGCATATGGTGGAGAGTTTGCCGACGACGGTGCACAATCGGGTGCTGGCCTTAAAGCACAATCAATTGCAGCAGATTAAGATCTCGGAGCAGTTCTTCCGCGAAGTCTATGAGTTGGAGAAGCGTTTCTATGGGCAGAGCTGTACGTTGTTCGATGCTCGTCGGGACATTGTTACTGGTCATATGGAACCGCCGGTAATGGAGCGCTACTGGCATGAGGAGCCTGATGAGCTGCTCGAGGAGATTAAGTCGACTGAGGAGTTTAAGCAACTGACCGAACAGCTGCAGCATATGCCCGCCGATGTGGAAGGTGTGCCACGTTTCTGGTTAACGGTATTTCGCAATGTGGCGCTCATCTCGGATCTGGTACAGGAGCATGACGAACCATTGCTGGAGTGTCTGATGGATGTGCGCATCAAATATGAGTCGGACAGCTACACCGTACACTTTCAGTTCCGGCCCAACAAGTATCTGCACACATCGTCGCTGCTGCTGACCAAGAAATACATTTTGCGGCACGAGGCGCACAAGGATTATCCGTTTATGTTCGAGGGTCCGGAGATAGTGCGCTGCAAGGGCTGTCACATACACTGGCGCGATGGCTCCAATCTCACATTGCAGACAATCAAGCAAAAGCGACTGCGGAAGGGAGTACGCAACATGCCAAAGGTGATGCCACGTGAGTCATTCTTTCGATTTTTTTCACCGCCGCAAGCAATGGATCTCTCGATGGCCGATGAGAAGACAAAAATTGTGCTTGGCGCCGACTTTGAGGTGGGCTATTTACTGCGCACCCAAATCGTACCCAAGGCCATACTCTTCTACACCGGCGACATTGTGGATAACGTTAACGATGAGCTGTACACAGCGGAGAATACATCGGCATCGTTGTCCTCCATATCGCATGGCGATCAAGCCAATCAAAAGGATCCCCAGCACCAGCAGTGTTTTTCCTAAATAGATGTTATATGATTCTCATCAAAAGCATGCATTTTTACTCCACATATAATATATAAAGACATACACATTTCAGTAGCTAACTATTCTCTACCATATATTGCTATTTAAATATGCTCGTGTAGTATTCCTCCTCCAGATCGTACAGATCCATGGCCATCTCATCGCGCAACTTCATCAACTTCTTATCACACTCAATCTGTGTGGCCCGAAACAGTTGTGAGTTGTTTGTGATTGCCTCGTTCACAGAATGAAAGTCATTGAGTATAAGGTATTGCTTGAGATCTGCCACCAGCTTCATCAACGACTCACCAGCTCGCACTGAAAGACATTGACAAAAAGTTAATATTATTGTTGTTAAATATACATTTATCACATTTGTGGCAATCAATACACAAATTCTTTAACTATATTGAACGTACATACCAATCAATATTATTTGGCAAGATCAAAGAGACAGAGATATGAAATTTAGTAATCCGTTTTCGCACTGTCTTGAACGAAATATAAACAAAATGAACCAAGAGCAAGCAAAAGATTGGTTTACGCCCATTTGAACGCTCAATGAAAAGTTTACATATACAATAATTATAAATAAACAATAGCTCGATAAGGAAATAAAGCCAAGACATACGTAAGAATTCTGTAGTCGATGGAGCTCGACTACACGATACTCTGAACTCGGCTGGTAAATTCAAGTACAGCGCATCTCTTCATTCACAGAAATAGCAGGATATCTTCGGGTTGCAATTGGGCATATATATCGATCAAGTAAAATAAACTTGATGTACGTGTGGTATACGAGACTTTGTATTCCAAATTTGGGCACATAAGCTGCTATAGTCTCTGAGATTCGATTGCTTGTATGGACACACTGTCATGGCCAGATCTTCTGGTCGTCTTTTAATGCTGATCAATAATATAGATACTTTATCGTGAGTTCAGGATATAAAAAAATGATGAGGCTCGTGCCATATTATTGCTTAAAGAGTATACCCTTCTAAACATTTAAGAAAGTAAATATTTATAAGGTTTCTGATTTCTGATTTGCGTCACAAATAATTTTCGTAACTGGTGAGTTTTTCCACAAAATCTTTATTCATACAAGACGATGTTTCGATGCGGTGTTAAACATGAAGTGTTTCGACCGATCCATAAGTAACTTTCATGCTATAATGGCGAATATATAAATATACATACAGTTATGTTTCCTTTGAATTCAGAAACTACTATCCATAGAAATAAGACAGATAATCAGACGGACAAACCTCAGCTTAAGAATATTTGTATAGAATACCAAATGCGTACTTGTATATCTTGTATCTTGTATATATATATATATATATATATATATATATAGACTCATGTTTCATGCATGCTTACCCATATTTGCCGATCGCACTTGCATTTCAAGGGCATCCTGCTCGCACTGTGTTATCTTTGAAATTTGACTATGACTCTCGCGCCGAGCTAGCTTCAGTATCTCTGAAAGCAAATGCACAAGCAAACCGATTCAGTTCTGCATTAGAGTAGAGAGTAGAGCAAGAGAGTCACTTCTAAATGGTTACGCTCTTCATAAACAAATGGTTTTAGGCTTAAAGAGAGGCTTTGGTTGAATACGGCTTAATTGCATTGTGATCGGCAACAGTTGGAGTTAGATCGCCTGTGGATATTGGTCATTCATTACTTCTATACGGATATAATAATTGTGTGCAACAAGATGGGCAAATCGTTTTCATACTTGTTCGATCGGTTCGCTGATACGGAGAATGTCCGCGTGCTGATGATTGGATTGGATGGAGCAGGCAAGACGACAGCACTCTTCCAGCTTAAGTTGGACGCTACTTTAACAAGCATTCCGACGGTTGGATTCAATGTTGAAATGATGGAGTATAAGCGGCTGCGTATGACCGTCTGGGACATTGGTGGCCAGAATCGTGTGCGCTCCTTGTGGCGCTATTATTATTATAATGCAGCTGCAGTAATATTTGTAGTTGATTCCTCCGATCAGGAACGGTTCCTTGAGGCCATGATCGAGCTGCACTCAATGATGCGTGTGAAGGAGCTAAGGGACAGCGTTTTACTAGTACTTGCCAACAAGCAGGATCTGCCGCATGCCGTCACACCGGTCGATTTGGCCAAGCGACTGCGTTTGCATGAGCTCCACCAGCGCTGGAAGGTGCACGGCATCAGCGCCACCTTCGACAGAGGCCTCAATGAGGGCATGGAACTGCTCTATCGCTTGATACGAAAGCGTCGTCAGCGTGCCAGTGCCGTAAGTAGCCTTAGCGCATTCTTCTAAGTCCACTTTGTTTATTATTATTTTCTGTTTGTTTTGTTACCTTCAAAGTTCTCCAGCATGCTGCGCACATCATCTTTGAGGCGCGCATTGTAGGATTTCAGAAGGGCCTCCTTCGACTGCGGCAATATTGTGATCCGCGAGCTGCTTGCCATTGCCTGTTTAGTGAAGCTGCTTCAGGACAATACATTTACTTAAATTTTTAATCTCTTATCTTGATTTACTTCCATTTGTTTCCTCATTTATGTTTTGCTTGTCGCCTTTTTGCCGCGTTTTATCTACCTAGCAGGGTTGCCAATATATTTATCGAAATCACAAGACAACTCCGCGATAGTTCGATTACAAATTAGTTGCCATGTCATGAAGAAAAGTAAATTTCCAAAAGTGCATTTCCAAACATCAACTTGTTTTCCTGCGTATCTGCAATTCCAAAAATGAAACCTAAAGTAAATATTTGACATACATATGCATAAATCTCACAAATAAATGTAAATTTACATATTTTGTACTTTATATACATACCAATACTTTCGGCTTAATCACATTCGATTGTATTAACTGATTAAACATTTGCATTATGCAAACAATCTCTTTATATTTTGTTTTTACAATATTTTTCACCCCTAAATGTATGTGGCAGGGCTGCTGGAACTGGACTTGCCGATATATTCTTATTGTTGTTATGCCTGCAGAAATATCGATAAGAGTGCAAATGTTTTGGCAGGTGCCACCACTAGTTCTTGACCTGCAGGGGTAGTGAAAAGAGACTCGAAAACGGCAAATAGCGGAATAGTTAAGCAAGGCACACAGCCCTGCAACTTATTTTCGATCAAGATAAGCCAACGAAGGAGATTCTACACCTGTAATGCTTTAATGCTAAAGTCCATACTTGGTGGGGACACGAATGGTTCTGCGGAAGATATACCAAGCGGAGGCGTGGGCGGCGGGAGTGGCAGTGGCAGTGGCAGTGGGAGTGGCAGCGGCAGCGGTCGAAGCACCAACAGTGCTGGAGCATTTAGCCGAGCCAGTTGTGGCCTGGGTTCCAGCTCGATATACAGTGGCCTAAGTGCTGTGTGTGGCAGTGGCAGTGGCAGAACGAGCGGAAGCCGAAGTCCAAGTGCGAGTTGCAGTGGGAGCAGTACACCAGCAACCGTTTATTGCCCTGCATGCGTAGCCAGCAGCTCACAGCAGCAGCAGCAGCATCAACAGGCAGACGCATTTCTTCAGCGAGATTTGAAGTCGGGCAAGAGGGCAAAGGGACGCAAAAGTGCATCGACACCTGGCTGCGTTGACGTGCAGCATATACGCAACAGTCTGAGCATGTCCACATCGAGCTCAACGCGCAGCACACGCGGCGGCAGCAACAGCAGCTGCAGCACTGCCTCTGCCTCGGCTGTGATGGCATCCAGCAGCATTACGGCCCACGATGCCAATAGCAATGGCAACGGCAGCTGCAACAGCAGCAACTTCAATTGCAAGGACAACTCACCGGGCAGCTACAGCTACAGCTGCAATGCCCTCAACGTCGACTTCAATTCCTATACGGCAACACATCAGTGGACACGCATGCTCGAATGTGCTGAGTTTGTTGGCGCCAAGTACGTGCAAATCTACTTCTAGTTGCATTTCAAAATTTTTGCCCTTAGCCAGTGTTTTAGAATAGATTTTGGCTAGTACATTTATCTGAATTTAAGTTTTCCTTTTTTTCTGTATAAATTAGTCCTTCAATGTTGAAGGAATATGTCCATCTGATAATCATATAGCTTTCGTGTGCTTCCATGCGACACATGCTCACACCTAATCAAGATCCGATCTCTGTATATCGTATTAGTTGCATAAATATATATTTGGAAAGATCTACGATTGGATCTTGGATTGTCCCAGCACACATCAATCGCTTATACTTTCTTACATTTTTCATTGCAATCGAACAGACGCAGTAAGCACACGGTGGTTGCCTACAAGGATGCCATGTTCGTGTTTGGCGGCGACAATGGCAAGAACATGCTCAACGATCTGATACGGTTTGGTGTGAAGGACAAGTCATGGGGACGGGCATGTGCAACTGGAACGCCACCGGCGCCGCGCTATCATCATTCAGCGGTTGTGGCGGGCAGCTCGATGTTTATCTTTGGAGGCTATACGGGCGACATACACTCCAACTCGAATCTGACCAACAAGAATGATTTGTTTGAGTACAAGTTTCTCAGCGCCATGTGGGTGGAGTGGAAATTCTCGGGCAGGTAAGCATAGCAAAGGACACCATTAACTAAGCACAAACAGCAACAACAATGTTCACTCCTTATGCAGGCAACCAGTGCCGCGTTCGGCGCATGGCGCTGCGGTTTACGACAACAAAATGTGGATTTACGCCGGCTATGATGGCAATGCTCGGCTTAACGATATGTGGACGCTGAATTTAACGGGCGAGAATCATCAATGGGAGGAGGTGGAACAGCAGGGCGATCGTCCGCCTACCTGTTGCAATTTTCCCGTTGCCGTTGCACGCGACGCAATGTATGTGTTCTCGGGCCAGAGTGGTCTCCAGATAACAAATTCGCTGTTTGAGTTTCACTTTAAGACGCGCACATGGCGTCGCATTTCCAATGAGCCGGTGTTGCGTGGCGCTACATCGGCTCCACCATCGCGTCGCTATGGCCACACCATGGTCCATCACGATCGCTTCCTGTATATTTTTGGAGGTTCAGCTGACTCGACGCTGCCAAATGATTTACACTGTTACGATCTTGACTCACAGGTGTGGTCCGTCATTCAGGCGGAGCAAAACTCGGATATGCCGTCGGGTCGCGTATTCCATGCATCCGCCGTCATTGGCGACGCGATGTATATCTTTGGCGGCACCGTCGATAATAGCGTGCGGCGCGGAGATACGTATCGCTTTCAGTTCTCCAGCTATCCAAAGTGCACGCTGCGCGACGACTTTGGCAAGTTCTATCACGAGAAGCAATTCTGTGATATTCAGTTTGTGGTGGGCGCCGAGGAGATACGCATTCTTTCGCACATTGCCTTCGTAGCCGCTCGCTCCAAATATTTGCGCAACAAGATATTGGCGGCGCGCGAGGCGCGTCAACAGCAGATGGAGAAGCTCTATGGCGTTGGGCAAGTGGATACACTGGCCTTGAATACGGGCGTAGGTGGCGATCGTGTGCCGATGCTGGAGGTGCGACTGGCGCACGCCTCACCCGAGGCATTTGAAATAATACTTAACTATATATATACGGATCGCATTGACCTGAAGGATTCATACAGCAAGAACATCATCATTCTCATCACGGACATCTATCAATTGGCTGGTCTGTTCACTATGCCGCGCCTGGCGCACGGCTGCATCCAGTATCTGGATTATAAGATCAACAAAATAAATGTGCTCGAGGCTCTTTACAATGCTGACAAAAACAAGTGAGTTCTGTCGCATTTGCATTATCCATTTTCCACTTTCCAATTTACATTTTTGTACTTCTTTTTGTGTCAATTTACGTCAGCATTAAAATCATTAAGGATCATTGCATGCAGTTCATCATCAAGGAGGAGAACTTCACCGAAGTGGTCATGTCCAGTGAGTTCAGTGACCTGGACAAGCCACTGCTGGTCGAGATAATACGTAAGCGTTTGCATCCGAGCAAACTGGTGATAGACACTACTTATGAATCGAATATCGGTGAGTATGAATTGAATCGTATTCAATATCTATGCAAATCGAAATCAAATTGGAATAAGCTCAACTCAATATTGCTGCTGTAGGCACTACTCTGGAGCACGATTTGTCCATGTTCTTGGAGACAACGGGCAAGGACTTTTGCGATATAAGTCTAATACTGGAGGATCATGTGATACCAGCTCACAAATCTGTGTTATCGTCACGTTGTACCTATTTCCAGGGCATGTTCCGCTCGTTCATGCCACCGGATAATACCGTTAATGTGAGCACCGTTAATTGCCATCGGCTATTATTCCAATTAATTAATATATTCCAATCACACAGATACAAATTGGGGAAATCTCACCCTCACTGGAGGCCTTTCATTCGCTGCTACGCTATACGTATTATGGGGAGACAAAGATGCCGCCACAGGATGCACTATACCTGTTCCAGGCACCCTGTTTTTATGGTTTGTCCAACAATCGGTTGCACGCCTTCTGCAAATACTCATTGGAGCATAACATTACGTCGGAGAATGTGCTGCAGACGCTGGAGGCGTCCGACATAACAAAAATCTACGACATCAAAGATTATGCATTGAAATTGATAGTGAAAGATTTTGCTAAAGTGGCCAGGCTGCCCAAAATAGCCGGTTTGTCACGCGAACTATTGCTGGAGATAATACGCGCTGTGGCCGATTCGCAAGGCGAGTTTCTGACCCGAATCAATATCAATACAGATATCTGAAAACTAGGTCTGCTACAGCCGTCTTTGCAGTTGTTGCTCGCTTGGTTGCAAATCGGACGTAGCCCGTAAAGCAGCAGTAGCGGTTGGTAGCGCCACGAATTCCTCCTCCATTCTCATGCTCCGTGTACATGTACCTGTACCTGTACCCAAACCTAACCTTATCTCTTTATACATTCTTGTACATAATATATATATATATATATATATATATATATTATATATGTACATATATATATATGTCACACACTCAAATGAAAATAGCAAAAGCAAATATGATACGAGACAGAGCATAGAAGTCAGCTCAAATGAGAGAATGAAAGAGCGAGAGCGCAAGAATGAGATGAGCGAGACGGAGCACGTAATTTTATATTATTTTGTGGTAGTCTGTTAGCCGTAGTCGTTAGCCTCATAGCTGGTAATTGTAATGTTAATGGCTTGATAGACGTGCAATCTATTTGCTTAGTACTCCTGGAACTAAAGGATTGATGGACATTTGGATGCAGTATGCCCTGTGAGCCTGTAACTAAGAGTTGTCCTCTGATTTATATTCATATTTTATTGGAATGCTTATGCAAAAGGGATGAGTTGTCAGATCTACTGGAATACTAAATGCACGATAGTATCTATTGCAATAAGCAATATTCCGACTGCTTGCTTGCAAATCTGCGAAATGTTTGAATCAGAGCTATTCCATGGTGAATACTATTGGTTGATGTTATGATACATACAACAATAAACAGCTAGGATCATGATGGCTTAAGGGGAAGTATAGCACATAGATATAGGATTGTTGCAGACATCAGTATATATAGTATATATCTTTAGAGTTCTGGCAAAGTTAAATAGGCATAGCTATAATTGTTTATGATATGGCAACACTGTCAAATGCCCAAGTCACCAAGTCTCTGTTGAGTAACATCAACTTGGTTGCCTGAATTGTAAAGTGCCACTTGGTATGATTAACAAGTACCCAATGAACTCTAGAGGTTTATTTGTATATATATACACATATACTATATAAATGTATTTATAGACCGAACCGCATCTGATGAGTACTAGGTTTAGAATTGAACAAAATGTTTGGTAGGTTGCTTCAGCAAATAGTCATTTGTCGTATTATATATGTGCTGAATGAGTATACAACTAGAAATATGATTTATAATTACTTGCACACTATGAACACTAAGATTATGAGACATACACATATAGTATTTAAATGTACGCATATATGCAAACCATGAATATACAGATATACCTATGTAATTATAGATATATTCATTTATACACTAACTATATGCTTTATTACAAATATATACCGATATGTACACAAATTTTTATGTTCTTATGCATGAGTATTCGGTGTGTAACATTTATAATTTAACTTTCGACTCAATGTCTGAGCTCAAGGGGTGTATATCACCACACATACATAGCATATAAACCAAAAGATTGTGCTTACTTTCAAGCTGTCCGCGTAAGTGTTGACAAACGCTGCAATATTCAGCTATACAAAAATCAAAAACAATATGAACAATAAAAGCTTTACAAAGTCTACATTCAAATAGATCATACTCCTTGAACTCCTTGAACTCCTTGATACGTCTTACAAATACATATTTATAAACAAGTTGAACAAATTTGAATGCCAATCGAGAAATATGTTATTCGACTTTGTTTTGCATAGTTCCTGCCGAAAAGTTTATGATTATTATTATTATTATAATTGGGGAATAAGTATGCACTGCGACCTATAAGGTCTACTGTGCCCCCTTACTGAGCCTACAGCTCTTCCGTCAATCCCAACTCCTGCACGAATGCCAGTATCTTTGTTGGGTTGAGGGTTTCCATGTCCTTGGGCCTCATGATATGTTGCCCTAGGATGTTGCATCTTTTCCTGGTTAAGGCGACGCATTCTGTCAGGATGTGCGTCGAGGATTCCTCCTCGTATCCGCAGAACCTGCATACATTGCTGCTGCAAATACCTAACTTGGTTAGGTGACTTCTCAGTTTACAGTGTCCTGTCAATAGACCTGTGAGTATTCTGAGTCTATTCTTCCCCATGGATGTTTATGGTAGTTTATTCAGTTCTTAGGCCAGATTTGTGATAGTTGTGTTACTCTTCGAACAGAGTGTTTCTAGTATTAATAATTATATTTATGCTTTGTTTGTAGTAATCCTTTTTATGCTAACTATTATTCAATATCTTTTTTTATATATGATGAATATCTACTAAGATGTTTACTGATTTTTGTTGGCTGTTCATAGTTAAGATTATCTAATATCATGCTGCATATTTTGAGTTGTTCCAAGTGGGAATTGTAGGACAGTGTTAGATGATCTACTGTTTGCGTGTTCACATTAAAGTTCAACTAACGATAATAATAAAAATCAGTTGAAACTATGGTTATTATTCCGATGGGTTAGTGCCGCATTATATACTTTGCATCGGATAATGCGGCAAGCAAAAATATTATTAGTTCTCTGATGAAGGGCACATGAGTGGTTCTTTTAGTGCCTTCTCAAGTTACGCTCTAGATAATAAAAAATATAGCTTTACGTAGTAGGAATAGGCGAGTCTGATGTCGTCAGATGTCGTCTGAGAAATAATACACAAATCGTTCTGTTTGAAGTGCAGTCCACACTTGGAATGCCACTGAACGAACCAACCAAGTGTCAGTTGTAAGTATGTATGTATGTATAATCAAAAAATAAACCTCTCGCCATTGCTGTTCTCTCACATACGCAAATACATGTATGTATACAACACATTCAAATAACCAGCATTCTTATCTGATCCGATGAAATCGTCTCGCAATTTACACCTCATAGATGTCCTTTTGATTTCATTGATTTCATTCAAAAACTTCCTCGGTTTTCTCACCTATTAAAGATGTGTAAGAAGGTCAATATCTGCAACTCCACAAGGAGTGCTTGATCAGCATCAACAGCCGATCTTTATCGATTATCAACTTCTTTTTTTTTGGATTAGCGTAAACAGTTTAAGAATAATATTCTTTCTCGATAAATCAAAAAACAGATAGAAAATATGATTGTTTTGTGGCTTAGCTCGGATTTTGTATTGTTTCACATTTGAATGCCATCTATATGCATTATAAATTGTATGACGAGAGGACAATAAGTAATTTACAAATTGAGTTTTGCATTGTGTTGGGCTCAGGAATCAAAAGCAGATACAGAAAAAGAAATTTCGAAATCGTGTTTCCCAGTTCTTATAATTCCATGCATGTGCACTAATTATGCCCTGGTGCAGTATCAAAAATGTATGTCCATTTCGATACTACAACTTTCGAAGTATCTTTTGCTTTCCATACTTCATGAATGAGAGAAAACTGTCATTAACAATTAAAATGTACGAATATACATATATTAAGATTAGTTGATATACAATAAACAAGCAAAATATACAATTGGTATAATGAAATAAATGAAAAACATGATGTTCTTTCGATATTGGGTACCTACAGGGAAATTCGACCTTATGTTGCGGCTGCCCCAAAAGTTGTGACTCCTGAGGGAATACCTATACTGTGCAGGCAATTGTCAAACGGTGCCCTTGGGAATTTTTAATTTCAGTCAATTCAAACCTGCATAACTTTGCCAAAAGGAAACACACACACACACACATACCTACACACACACGCGCACACACACAAGAGAGTGTGCTAATGTTCATACGTAATTTGACAATGGCCCGGGGAAAAGTTACTGAGGCAACAAAACTGATGACGAGAAATACACATACCTAATAAAATTGTCGGCAAACAAACAGGCGACTGAGCATTCAGATAGAGAACGATGGCAACTTCCAGATGGATAATGTGAGATAGCAGCACGCCCAGCTCAATGGAATTAAAACAAAACAAAAGGCTGCCAAGGCTCCGACTCCGCCTGCTCCTCCGCCTCCGCCTCCACTCGACTCGACTCGACTCGACTCAGCTCAGTTTGCTTCTTGCTTATCAAATGCAAATTGCAAAATCAAATATGCCATGGCCAGAGAGTCGGAACCCTCGGGCAATGTGCTGCTTGGAAGCAGGAAGAAGAGCAGCGTTTTTGGCAACTGCTTGAATATGGAAGAACGTGTTCGAGATGACAGCGTGTGGAAACCTAAGTCAAATTTAGAAAATCATCTCATATTGGAAATCACCATGAAAATTATACAAGTAACTTATATACGAATACGAATACTACGGGCAATAAGTCCCTTCCATATAACATCACCTCGCGCTTAACTTAATCTACCTTATCTTAATCTAGTAAGAAAAATTCATCGTTCTGCTTTCCAAAATGCGATAAGACTTTTGATTCGTGTTCATAGCGTTCTTAAACATGTGGACACGCTACCATCTCAGACGAAGTCACGAGCACATGGATGTGTTGCCCTTGTGTCTGTCAAAGTTTCAGATACATGCATACACAGATACGCATGTGCACGCTTTTCAATGCCTACATTGACAATTCAATTTATTGGCCTGGAAACATGTTAAATTATTTGAAAACTATCAGATGAATTGAGGGGCCCCAAGGTAAGTGCAACCACGATACGATTGTATCTGTGCTTGTGTGCAACTCGATGCCAACATGAATTCAGTTGGAATTATAAGTGTCGCCCTTTGCCATTTCCATCAGACTTAACTAAGGATGCTAAATTACAAGCAAGTGCTTTCATAAAACCTAAAACTTATTTTTACACTTATACTTGCCGATTTCCACACGTTGTGGATTATCCAACTGAGTTGACAAACAGTTCAATACTCGCCTAGCCATGTGGATAAGTAACCTCAAGAGGTCTTGAACTATACAAATCCAATTAACTTCAAGTCATAATTCTAGAGCTCTGTCAAGCTCACTTCGAATACCTTTCTCAAAATGTACAATACTTATGTCTAGTAGAAACCAAACTCGAAACCATATATCTAATTTGCTGCCAATGTCAGTTTTTGCTTTGGACACTTCTGCTTAGACTTGCCAAAGGAGAGAGAATGCGGTTGAGAGAGGTAGAGTCAACGCAGGAATAATAAATTCATTTGCCGCCTGTCAATTTATAAGTTAATAATTTAAGCCAACAATGCCAAGCCGATCGAAGTCAATCAACTATATAATATGTCTATATGCAGGCATTGGTAATGGGCCCAACAACAGCTGGGGGTGGCTTTGGGTTAGTTTGGGGTTGCTCCTTGCTTTTTAATATCCGTTTCAATGTGGATTTATACGCTTCAAGTTCACGCTGAGCGCCAACACATAAATTTCATGGCAATTGAAGCACACCAAAAAGAACTACAACAACAACAACAACAATCGCCAAAAAAAGACCACTCCGCAACCCCCAAAGCTGACAAAGGGTTAACTTGTTATCGCTGCCGGGTGCGGAGGCTAAGGGAACCTTACTTAAATTGACTTGTGGCATTTTTCAAAGTATTTTTTTGGTCCCTCTTTTCGTTTGTTGTTTTCATTTTCTCGGCCGCTGACCAACTTCGATTAATTTATTGGGATAAGGACTTGCCCCCGTTTCATCCTTCCATGTCGCATCCCCGCATCCTGCATCCGATAGCCCCATGGATGGCGCTCATAAAGTGTCATTAAAGTGGCTGCTTGATTAAAGGCATCGATTTAGTGCCCAATTCGCTGGCTTCCGAACTGGGGCCCAACTCAATTCATCCATTCGCCATTGCATATCCATAGAGAAGCTTAATTAAAAAACTACGCCCCAAGCACCCTGCACGCTGCTGCAGTCAACGTAACGAATGTGACAAACCTCTTAATACCCTTTTCATTTTGAGAATGCCATTATCTTTTCACTGTTAAATCAAATATATTATATATATATATATATATATATAGCAAGTACGAGTATGTTAAGATTTCATCTATATGTACACACATATATCTGTCACTGTTGCAACCAAAGAGCATACCCCTGTTAGCTGCATTAGCAGCACTCGAGGTATTAAAACAACACGTGGCAATTGACGTTTAATTGGGCAGACGGAGAACTGTAAAAAATGTAAGTAAAGTAAATACAGTTGCTGATATTTGGTGTACACTGTACAGTCAGCACAAAGCATTTAAAATTTAATTTGCTGGCTAAGTGACATTCGCTGAAGGGCATTTTGGCAGTGGGACTTGCGAGCCGCCCTTTTCAATTTTGTGGCCAGCAATAGTTTTCATCTACTTTATGACACTTGCATCAAGTATTTGTGCTTGTGTGTCAAAAGGTTAAAGTTCAATGCATACCTAAGTACGATTACCGGAACCATGCCATCGACAGCGAAATGGGAAATGAGTGCGAGCGAGGGGCAGGGAGGTGGGAACGGAGTGTGCGTGTGTGCGTGTGTGTGTTCAGTTTTTGTGTACTATGCCTCAACTGATTTCCTGTCGCGACGTCAACGCTTCCTTTTCTGCCATTTAACTTTTATATGAGCGCTAGCCGCCCCTCCCCCTCGCTGCGCCCTCCAGCCAACCACTTGATGTGTTGTAACATGAAATCCGTTTGGCACATGACATTTGGGCGCATCGTGTGCTTTATGGACCAAATGATTGCCTGCTCAGGGGCTCAGTGGCTTCGGCATGGCGTTGCCAGCCAACGGTAAAAAGACGACATCTCTTTTCAGTGCGACATTTTAAATAAATGTACACAGAGAAATACATGCATGCATGTGGTATGAACGTGTATGTATGTATGTATGTATGCATGTATGTATGTATGTATGTGCCTCTGCAGAAGACTTCGCATTTGAGATACTTCTGCTAATAAGTAGGGCTCTCGAGTAGGCTTCCGGCTCGTTGAGAAGCATACATCCTTGCACATACATGCATACATACACACATACATATATACATACATTGATGTATTTTGTATCTTTTGACTGGAGAGATGAGCTTGTATTGTTAGGTATGTACATTGCAACCTTTTTCATAATTGTGTCTCTATTTTCTCTTCATCTTTCGACTTATCTCTTTGATGAAATCGATATATTCGTCGAATTTGGTCTTCATTCAAATGTCCTGGTGTTAATATCTATCAAAATTATAGGGTTTTAGTTGTATTACAGTTACTTAAGTAGTTTTTCTTCACTTGTTTGTTGCATGGGTACCTTTCTCCGGCTAAGCAAACACATTCTTGCATTTGATATTTGCTTTGAGGCATATTTATAACTCAGAATAAGTTGTGAATAGATGCAGTGGCACGCATGCATTCTTAAGAAGTACTTCCGTTCCGCCTTGACCACATATGTAGCTGACACAGAAATCATTGCAGCAAAGTTGCATCTTTGAATATGCAGCTTTTATCGATGTGGTGAGCATCGAATTGATGATGCACTTGTAAGGTCTCGATTTACCATAAGAAAAAGTCCAAAACTGATAAATCGGTTAGGCAAAGATGTGCATGTGTGTGTGCGTGTGTGGGGGTGAGCATGTTGTTGCATGTCAATAGCAAGCAACATAAATATTTACCTAAGCCCATTCCAAATGTGATGTTCGTCGTGTTTGTCAATTGATTGCAAATTAATAATGTTAAGCTATCAAATAAAGCAGTCTGTTGCCACAGGCAGTGCCATAGGGTTAAGAGGGTTATGCACTCGTTTCTTTTGCCAAAATTGAATGGCAAATGCATAGGGCACATGTGCATACATACATGCACATACACACACGCAAGCCCAATATTAGACCATAATCTTAATGCATGTAATTATCGCCAACACAAGGTGAGTAGTTGTGAGTCGTGCTTGCAAATAGCTTCCAGTAACATTTGATAGACATTTGCTCTATTTGTGGGTGTGAGTGTGAGTGTGAGTGTGTGCCTAATAAGATTACAAATTATCTTGGCTAATTGCCTCTGATATAATTAATAACAACTGCAACAGCCGGAGCTTACAAGACCGCTTAGAGCCGGGTTACTGGAGGTTGGAACAGGCAGAGGGGGCAATGGAAACTGGCAGCGAGCTTGGCTCACGTACATGGCCTAATTGTATGCCATAAAATAATATTTACATGCCATGCATATGCACAGCATGTTAAGAGTTGAGAGTTGTCCTCGACGTCGTCCTTGCCATACAGATTTCCGGTTCACTAACCTGCGAATGCGTTGCAGGGACTGCCCCTAATGCACACAAATACATACTAGCAGGGCGTATGGCCCATTGTAAATTATGGCTTAGCGGCAAGGCAGCTTCAAAGTAACTGACTTGTTCAAAGCAGTCAGCAAAACCTTTCAACTAGTTTTTGGCAGAAAACCAACAATTTAAAAGGTATAAACTGATTAAAAAAAATATATCTATGAATAATATCAAAGGTATACTTTTTGAAACCATATTGCACTTTTTTAAATCCTGAACCCAAAAGGGTAAAAAGGGTATAATGGTTTTGTTCAAATGCATGCAACAGGCAGAAGGAGCATCCCCAACCCCATAAGGTATACAGTGTCTCGAAGCTTAAACGGATCAGTGCCAAAGAAAAAAAGGAATGGCCTGCCATAAGTTAACCATTCATTATTTTTCAAAAATTCCAAAGACCGATGGTAGGTACATTTATTAACCACCAAAATTTATATATGACCCCAATACACTGGGGTTTCCCCACCCGCTAGGTAGAGTTATGTAAAAAAGTACCTTATTTTGAGGGGAAATTTTTTTTGGATCATTATAAATAAAATTAAATATTTACATTATAAAAACCTAAATAAGGATGTTAATACTTAGTATGATATCCTTTAGCCTTAACCACTTCCTTTAACCTATTATTCGTGAAAGATACGGCCTTCCTGGTACCTTCTGGGCTGGTTCTGCTCCACTAATCCCACAGAGCATTTTTGAGGTCTTCTTTGCTGGATATTCTGTGTTTCCGGATGTTATTTTCCAGCAGACCCCACAAATTCTCAATAACATTTAAATCTTGAGACTGGACCGGTGGAATTATCATGTGGGGGCAGTTCCTGATGAGCCAGGACTGTACTATCTTGGGCTTATACTTGGGATCGTTGTCCTGGTTGAACCGGAAAGTACGTCGGATTCCTACCTTCCCGGCACTTTGAAGTAAATTTTCCTTCAGTATGTTGAAGTACATATTCTTGTCCATTGTTGTTTCAAAAATCACCAAATTCCCGAATCCGGCTGACGAGATACATACCATGCCATATCACTTCCTCCACCATGCTTGACTGTGGCCTTTACGTGTTTGGGATTCAGGTCAGTATTGGACTGTCGCCACACATAATTCCGCCCGTCCAAATTAAAAATGGTGAATTTGGACTCATCTGCAATTATGACTATGTTCCAGAACTCCAAATCCTTGTCCAAGTGGTTTTTGACGCACGTCATCCAAGTCCCTTTATTTTTCACGCTTATATAGGGCTTCTTCCGTGGGTACTCGGGCATTAAAGTCATGTTTGCGCAGAAACCTGCACACAGTTTCCACACAGCACTTTTTCCCCATTTCATCCTGCACCCGTTGAGCCACTTTTGGAGCCGATAGCTTGAGATTCCCCCTTATTTTCCTGGTGATCCTTCGCTCCTCCTCTTCGGTGAAAATCTTATTTGGTGCCTTTCTGTCCTTGCCCTCAATCCGATTAGCGTCGACGAAGCGCCGAATGATGTTATATACAGTTGAGTTGCTCAGATTGACCATTTCAGCTATTTGGCGATGTGAATATCCGTTTTGGAAGTGTTCCAGGATGAGTTTTCGTAGTTCAATGGTAGTCTGTTTGTCCATAGTCTTTGTTGGCTTATTGCACCCGAGATGCAGGATAAAACTAAACTGACTTCGAAGGATTGGTCTATTTATACCGAAAATACTCAACTTTAGGTTAAAAATCCGGGTTTTATGGCACCCAGGTGTCCACAATGTACCTGATCCAAATGAAGCGAACTCCTAAAAGTAGGCAACATTTTTACATAATCCTACCTAGCGGGTGGGGAAACCCCAGTGTATTGGGGTCATATATAAATTTTGGTGGCTAATATATATACCCACCATCGGTTTTTGGAATTTTTCAAAAATAATGAATAATTAGCTTTTGGCAGGCAATTCCTTTTTTTCTTTGGCACTGATCCGTTTAAGCTTCGAGACACTGTATGTATTCTTGATCAGGAACAACAACCGAGTTGATATAGCCATGTCCGTCCGTCCGTCCGTCTGTCTGTCTATCTGTATGAACACGCAGATCTCAGAGACTACAAGAGCTAGGGACTTCAAATATAGGTTGTCGAATACCAGGCGCCATTTTAAACATTACATTATATGAATATGCATATATGTAGTTGATCAACTGCTCTAATTTCATCAAGATCGAATAATTAACACCCAAGTAATGGTCGAAAATATATTCCCACATTGATGCCATTTCTGTCAGCAACCGTGTACGTCCATGTGTGAGAATGGGATGGCTATATAATCGGCGCAATCGTAAATGTGTTTGTGTGTGTGTATCTCCAAAGCCCCGTTACGTACAGTTGCGGGTACATACAGTGAGAGACAGCTCGAATCGACCAGTGTCAAAGTCAAAAAGGAATTGCCTGCAACGCATTTGCACCAGGTACATTGTGAACACCTGGGAGCAGGTTCATCCATCCATATTGTTGGTTAATACATGTATCTACCATCGGTTTTTGGAATTTTCGAAAAATAATGGTCTATTTGAGCTGTCTCTCACTGTATATTGTGTGTTTGAATGTGTACTTATTTGTAGCCAGCCAGATTGGGCTTGTGAATAAGAATATGCATTGCTATAGTTTTTTGCTTAGACTGTAGTACCTGGACCTGCCATAATAAAAGAGTTCAGTTGGAGACCTTCTTCCATAAAGGGAAATTTGCCAATAAAACTAGAATACATTTAACGACTGGGTTCAGGGTATATCGTCGTCGAGCTCACTCGACTACAAAATTCTTACCTGTTCGTGCAATCGATTTACTGATTAAAAAAGAAAATTACTCTACAAAAAAAATAGAAAAATAAAAATTAAACTGTATAATTATATATATATTGTATATACTATGATATCTTATGAACAAACACAAACGTTTATGCACATACATATATATTTACTTATGTAAATATGTTTGTGTATGCTGAACTCATGTGCAGACTGACGCAGAGTCAAGCGATTGGCATGGACTTGGATAGTACTTGAGCTTTTGATCGTCTTGTGCATCGGCTCACGTCCAACGGTAAATGTTTATGACACACTCAAAATTGTCTATTAAGTTCAGCTGACGATGTCGCACCGTGACGCATTTACCTCAAACATCTCGCAAAAATCATAAACACGATGGTCACCAGTTATACAGATTCTAGATTTTATGTGCATTATACTTTATGTTGGTCGCGCCAAACTGAATGACTATATGACTACATCCCAAACCATTATAATTTCGACAATGAATTTACCTTTCTGAAAAGCAGAAGCTTGACTTAACCTGGTTGGGCTGGTAGCACAGGTCCCACTGTGAGTTGCTGCTCGAAAGCGTCATAAAATGATACTTGAGGCAGCACAATAAGTCGGCGCTGATTGGGGGCGGGTTTGGGTGGATGGGCTGATTTGCAGCTGCGTTGCAACTTTTGCCTTTTGTTCTTATGATTGAATATTTAATTCAATATGTCGCGCGAACATTCCGTTGAGCTCGCATTTTTTATGGCTTGCCGACCGACTTTAGCCAAGTTTGGCTTTCTAATTAGACGCCTCATAAACATTTTATGCGAGTCTCGAAATCCAAGACGACGACAAACTTAATTGTGCTGCCTGAGCAGCCGCAAATTTATCGTTCTTCTTCGAATTGAGAGCATACCATCAAGAGCATATCTTACAAATATTCAAAAAGTATTGTATATCATTATTATTTGTACTAGATACTTATTTAGTTTCAGGTTAAGGCGCAAAACAAACATTTCATTGCAGGAGCACACACGCAACAACAACAACAATAACTCGGAACTTGAGCCATGAAATTTGCATTTTGAGATTACTAGAGAGGGTATTACATCATGAGTTTGTACCAGATTGTGTTTCAATTTACGTCTTTATACTGGCTTTAACAACGGCATCAGCTGATCCAACAAGACGCGGAACCCGCTGGCCAAATGGAGTTTGGATGAGGGGACAACGAGTGAAGTTGGATTGCAGGGAGGAAGAAGACAGTTTTTAATTTTTGAACCAACAAACAACATTGTTGACATTATTGACAAGCAGCAGCAGCGACAGCACCAGCAGCCGTTTTTGAACCCTGGACAATAGCGTGGAAGGCAAACTGCTGCTACATTTGGGTCCCAAAACAATATGCTTTTTATGATGGTCTCTCCATCTCTCTCTCTCTCTCTCTTTCGCTCTCTCTGAAGTCTCCTCTTTCTCTGTCGTCTGCTTGCAAGCTCTTGGGCATTATTTGGGCAGCTGAGTTACGTTCGTCGTCCTTGGCAGCTGTATTTTCGGTGTTGACCACTTTTCGTTTGCGTTCGAGTTTGAGTTGCACATAAAATATTTTGGTAATTTGAATGAAACTTTTACAAATCAAGTTTACAGTAGAGGAGCGACTGTTCATGTTATATTATATAAGCGAAAACGATAGTAAATAATTTAAGTATACGTTCCACAATTACATAATACATCAATGCCCATTATTAGATTAATGAGAGCTGTGACAATAACACTGATGCCGAAACATTTATCCAGCAATGCTATACATATTAAGATTTTCAGGTAGTACAAGTAATTCAACTGAATTATCTACGACCTATCAGCTTACTATTCACATTCGCGCAACTTTTGGAACAGCTTCAACTAAAATGCTCCAAAAATTAACTAGGCGATAACATTAGTATTAGCATGTTTTCCAATTCGGAGACTTTTTTGAAACACCTGAACAGCTTTCAAATTCAAATTCAAAATTCATACATATACTTAGGGCTGTTTCTTGACAAGTCACTTTTATCCGATTGAACTTCTTAAGCGAGGTTTCCTTACCTGGTACGTAGGATTATTAAAACGTTGCCTACTTTTTGGGGCACATTTCATTTGGAACAGGTACATTGTGGACACCTGGGTGCCATAAAGTCCGATTTTTTGACCTAAAGTTGCGTATTTTCGGTATGAAACCAATTCTTCGTAGTCAGTTTAGTCATATCATGCATCTCGGGTGCAACAAGCCAACAAGGACTATGGGCAAAGGCACTACCATTGAACTACGGCAACTCATCCTGGAACACTTCAAAATCGGATATTCACTTCGCCAAATAGCTGAAATGGTCAATCTGAACAAGTCAACTGTGTATAACATCATTCGGCGCTTCGTCGACGAAAATCGGATAGAGGGCAAGGGCAGAATGGCACCAGACAAGGTTTTCTACCGTATAGGACGAGCGGAGGATCATCAGGAAAATAAGCCAAAATCCTAAGCTATCGGCTACAAAACTGACTCAACAGGTGCAGGATGGAATTAGGAATAATGTGGATGTAGACATAAATAACAGCCTCAAAGTTGCCTTGATTTTTCTTCGTATTAAATAGTGGTTTTGATAGGTCTTACCCTCTTTTATTCTGTTGAACTATATGTTCTTCGCATTCGAACACAAATACCTTTGCAACAAATGGCTTTATTCAGATCCCTCACTTCCCCTATCTCTCTCACTCTTTCTCTTTTATCCCTCTCCTCTCTCACTCTTTCTCTTTTGTCCCTCTCCTCTCTTTATCTCCTTATGTTTGTCTTGCTAATTTGTACTCTAGTCTTACTTGTAAATTGGCAAATATGCAATCAGCTTGGCAGAGACGCTTTGCACCATTCTAAGCCAATAAAAATCATATAACGCTTATGCCACACACGCTAACACCCTAAGAGGCATGCACACACACACACGTGCATACATAGTCATACACAAGTTTCGCAGACAGATATCAAAACGCATCAAAATGTTGCGCTAAACTTTATTCACAGGCTGCCACAGGCATTGAGATATGAAATGGAAAATGCATTTGAAGTAGCGCAGAGTTCCAAAGAAAATGCCAGAGTAAAAAGAGCTTATAGCTAGAGGAAGGCTTGCTGACAGCAGACAGAGAGAGAAAGAGAGGGAGAGAGTGAGGGAGACAGAGCGAATTTGAGAGAGTGGAAAAATGTTGTGAGTGCTGCAAATGGAATGGAGAATACATAGAATGAAAATATGATAATAAAAACCCAACCATAGAGCAAATCACAGGAACGTAAAAACAATTGTTAACCAGACCGATGCCTAAATACGGTTTAAAAAGTCACATCTCAGATCGTAACAACTATATATGTGAATGGAAACCATTTTCTTTTTATATAGCTTAAATAGCTTCAATGGGAGTATGTACATATATGCTGAATGATGTGAAACCCTTTCTTTCACATTTATTTTTAGCTATCCATGTATTGTATCGCCTCGATATCTAAATCACTCTCATGATATTCGATTAATATTCGATTAATATTCGATTAATATTCGATTAATATTCGATTAATATTCGATTAATTCGATTAATTGTCGATGACGTGATACCCTGTAATCTGTAAACATATGCAGAAAAAACGAATTGATTAAATCTTTAGTCAGAAGGAAGGATAATCAGAATATTGAAAATGTGTTGAAAGGACTCACATTAATTCTTAACTTGATGTTTCCGAATCGGAGTCTCAGGAGACTGTATACTTTTTGCTACTTTTGTTTTGTTCCAACTTAAGTTATCTGTTATCGATTACAATTGAAGTTTATGAAACAACATTGGGTATCTGCAGTGACATACGGCATGATCAAGTTAATATGGCCAGTCAGTGTAGTAAACGCCTAACTGAAGTTGGGCGCCAAATGTTTATCCTTTTAGCTTCGGCTTCGACAACGTTGCGTACGAAATGTTATTGTTAAATGTTAGTTTTGTTACGCAAACACGTACACAGACAGATTTACCAGCATACACACCCACCCACACACCCACCCACACACACACACAGAGATAGTTGTGAAAATATGAATAGCCAAAGTCGAAGTCGGCCATATGTTCTCCTCAAATGTATCCCAGAAAGCTGTCGATGGTTGGGAATTGTTGCAAGTGTTTTGTTTGTTCTGCTTGCCGACAATGGGGGAGGGGATGAAGGGGTGGAATAGATTACCACCCGCTCCTGCATACTTGTTAGGTGGCAATGGCAGTCAAATGGCGAAGAACTAATGGGAATTTGTGCTGTCTGGTTTTTGGGACACGCACGTCTTGAGCTTAAGCTGCAATAAGCGTGACTGCAACGACTCCAGCGGCAATTGCGACGGCAACATTGAAATGCAGTTTTCGTGGCATAGGCGGCAACAACAATAGCAACAACAACAATAACATGTTATATAATAATATTAAGGCTGCCAAATGGCCATCAAAAATTTGAATGCACGAAAACTGGCAAGTTTACAACGGATTTGGGTTTGTTGCAGAGCCGTCTCTAAGTTTGCCACATGTTGTGGCTGCGAAAGTTTTTAGCAAAACGCCAGCGGCCACCTATGGGAGACTGGCAAGGAGGATGCGTTGAATGTTCTGTTAGTGCAACGAAAACATTACGGTTAACTCCACAGCAAATTCCACTCATGTTTTGTTGGTTGCATGCGGCATTTGTTTGTTTATTTATATGTTCCTAGTTGCATGTGAGTGTGTGTGTGAACGCTGGAAAATATGAATGCAAGGCGTGCGCCACACAAATGTTGCTTACTTTTTACAGTTTATGAATATGCAACAAACAGCCGCAGCAACTGGAATATCAACAAACAACAGCAAAACAAAAACACGAACAATGCACACAGCGCCCGGCAACGGTTTATATGTTTATTTATTGCGTGTATATTGGTTTATTCGCTGGAGCCCTGCGGCCATTTGGCGACTTTTGTTGCAAGCACAATTGTGCAGGCCAAAAAACTGCAGCGCACTTTAGGGCACAGCATGATCAATTCGAGAGTTGGCTTTAATGCAGCTAACACAAGCTGCCATTATTAATAAGCAGTCACGCCCATCACCGTACCCACACAACCCCACCCTCCCCTTACACTGGACGTCTCAGTCCACTGTGTTGGCGCTGAAAAATAGACAAGGAGCCTGAAATTATCAACAATGTTTTCCATGTTCGTTTACCAAGCATAAAATCTATATCAGAGATGCTGGGACCGTTAACGTTGCAATCCCCAGTTGCCGCTTGATGCCCGGCAAATTGAAACTGTCAAGTGCAAGTATGCGAATAATAAATAAATTCATTTTCAATTTTAGAATGGAGAGAATACTTTCATAAGAGCTCAGTTAGAGCTTGGCAGCCCACTAGTCACGTAATACTAAGACTGCAACTCTGTACGTAACAATCAATCGATATCAAGGGTGTAACAATCAATCGATATCAAGGGTGTAATAATCAATCGATATCAAGGGTGTAACAATCAATCGATATCAAGGGTGTAACAATCAATCGATATCAAGGGTGTAATAATCAATCGATATCAAGGGTGTAATAATCAATCGATATAAAGGGTGTAATAATCAATTGATATCAAGGATGTGATCATCAGCTTGAGGAGAAAGAGAGTAGTCGTTGTGAATAGAGTAAGGTGAGCATACGGGTTTCAACGATATGTAATTTGGTTTTGACTACTACAGTTCTTATGGTTATATGCAAATGCATGTAGCAGGCAGAAGAAAGCATCTCCGACCCCATAAAGTATATGATCAGCATCAACCACCGAGTCCATATAGCCATGTCCGGCCGCGAATCTTGGAGACTCTAAGAGCTAGAGATTCAAATTTCGAATATAGCTTCTCGTATAGCCGTAGCAGATCAAGTTTGCTTTATTTTATCGATAACTGCTGACGTTTCAGGAATATCGATACATTTTGGTGATTAATGCTACAATTTTAAAGACAATCTTCATATGCATCATATGAATATTATTGATCAACTGCTCTCTAAAATATATTCCCACATTGATCTCATTTCTTTTTTTTCCAGAGGTCGCTGGTGTGGAGGCCCCTGCGGGTTGTGTTTGACCCTAGTGAGCAAGCCAATGGGTTAACATGGTTATGTAACCGGTCATTGTAGCGACTTGTATTGCGGTTTATTTGACTAATGACTGTCGGTACACAGAAGTCGTTGTGCAGCGTCATATTGCTCACATAGGGTGGAGCACCAGAGATGTCCCTTAGCACCTTGTTCTGCAGAACTTGAATGTGGTTAATCCATGATTTATACGCCAATTCCAATTAGGATCAGTTCGGGCTATATTTAACAGCAGTGTTCGGCGTATATTGTAGCGAGCTCACTTAAATACAGCATTCTTACATTCTTACTATTTGCGCGAATATTGATAAGAATATAAATATATATAATGTGAGTATGTTGGTATCCTAATTTCTCAATTTGCTCAACAAAAAATATACAAGCTGTAAGTATCATTCAGTAAACATCAGTCAAGTTATTTCAGATCCACAAAAGGATAGACTATTACTTGTGATCTTTGAGCAAATTAACTTAGTTATGCTCTCTTTGTTTTTGTATTTGTCAAACCTTGCATCAAATGTTTTTATATAGGATATAGGATATAGTATATAGGATATAATGAAGTTATGCAAAGGCATGTAATAGGCACACCAATGCGGCTCCAATCCTATAAAGTATAATTCAATGAAGCCGTGGCCGTTTGAGACTATACAAGTTAGAGACACCAATTTTGGAATATAAGATCTCACATATCATATGCAGATGAAGGACTAAGAATATTTGAGTTTATCGATAACAGTTTCGATAGCAATGAAAACCCAGTGGAAAAAATACAGCCTATTGTCCAGTAGCACTAAGCAGACAACAAACTTGTTATAATGTATAATATACCCAGACATAATATTGATCGACCTTATAACTTTTATTGAAATCGGAAGGGAAATACAGATTTTGTAATCCAAGACACATTTTCATGTTGCACAAATTACTATAACCATCCTATCCTATAGCTATGTTGCATTGGCTTGACTATTGTTTAACTTTACTTAAGGTTCATTTAGGGCGTGTCTTTAAGCGACAAGGGCAGCAGCAGCTGTGCGGTTGAAATGCGGATGTTAAGGACTTTATTCGGTTGCCACTCGCACAAACTATTCAATCACCGCCAGAGCCGGCGAGTCGACGTCATTGCCAATGCATTAAATGAGAAATGTAGCAAAGTAAACATGCAGCTGCCAGGATGCTGGGCTCTAGGTTGCTGTTGGGCGGGATGTGGGTACGTGTGGCACATTGGGTACAATTTGGACGTCTTCTGGCTGCTGCAAAGGCAGTCAATCAGCGAGCAGCAGTCAGCGCAAAAGCCCCAAAAAGAAAAACAAATTGACAGGGAAAGTAGTCAGGGAAAATAAATAAAATGCTACAGCGTTTAAAAACAGACGAAGCGTGCAGCTAAAATCGGAGTTGGAGTTGGAGTTGTAGTTTGGAAATGTTGCAGACATGTTGGCAACACTTGCCGGTCGTACAAGTCAGCGCCACGAATGACGAGCAGCAGTTGAAAACTGTGTGACAAAAACAAATCACTTTAGATTTATTTGATGAAATTGTTTGATGATGTAGAAAAGGATTAGCGTCAATGATATTTGTGTAACGCCACAGGGCGCCACGCTGTGCAACGCCACAGCTGCAACAACACTCGCTGGCAGCTCTCGCATCGCAGCACAAATGTGATGCAAGCTGACAACAAGGACGACAACGCTGGCGGAACATGACAGTAATCAATGATGACTGGCTAACGGGTGAGTGGCAAGTGCCAGGCATTAACTTTATCAAAAGGTCGCTTCAAAGTTAACTGAAAAACTAAGCAGCGCTCGATTCGAGAGCTAGATGAACTTAAGAATCAGACAAAGTTAATAAATAATGCAGATTGTTGCTACTAATCATCATACTCTGATTCCGAATAAACTCAGCAGATTACCTCCGGTGAACAAGGGTATGATTGTTTGAGATGGGCGTAGGCATACAAATTAAAATCAAAATTCAACTTCAGAACTATTTTATCCTGTATAGTAGGCCGATACAGTTATCTTGGACCTATGTACATATATGCCGACTTTAGCTAAAATACAAATATGTATATCAAGTGAGGAAGACAAACTCTTTAGATTGTCTGTGAGATGACTACACATTTTACATCATACAAGTTAAGGACAGGTTTCTTACAGATAGTGAAAGTGATACTATTAGACAAATGCTTTGGGTTGTACATGTATATACACTATATAATATATTATTTCATTACTTTATATATTATATATATTTGAATAATCCATAACTTTAATAATCACAACACGGAGGCTTATCCCTGACAAGCTACTTGAGATATGTGATGGCTGCCTAACCCTACTTAAATTGGGTCACATCTTCAGTTTCAGCCTAAGCATTAGCTGCAGCAACAACCCTTAACCCTTCCGTTACACCCCGTGGCTTGACCCGTCTCAAGTTTTTTGCTGCCATCACTTTTGAATTATGTGAGAAATCGCTGGCGAACGATAAACGAATATGTGTACGCAGGAGTGTCTGTGTCCGTGTCTGTGTCTGTGTATGTGTATGTGTACTTGTGTATTCCTTTTGATATAATCGGCGAGGCATAAATCTCAAGACCTGCCCGGCTGCGGCAATTTACGGCTGGGCCGTAAATTTTTATAAATGTCCTTGTAAATAAACTCGCAAATATGCTGATTTAGCATATTGGTGATATATGAATGCGCATTGCCTCGTGGGCGTGGCATCATGTCTGTGGTTAATGCCAGCTGGGGGGGGGTGTGTGCATGTGTGTGTGTGTGGCAGTTTTATTGTCCGCTTTCCTCCGTCTTTCATGGTATTTCAAATATTTCATATTTTTTTATTGTATTTCCCTTTGATTTTGGTCTAATTTTTTGTTTGGTTTTGTTTCAGCCTGTGCCCCAGGGCAAAGCATATACATATGTTCCAAATAAGAGAGCTCTACTTGCAGATACCTTGTACCTCTGTGTTTACACAATCTTAACTAAAAACGCGCTAACTTAGCACATTGGTAAGGAAAAGAGCATTATTTGTTCGAGTCTTAATTCGATGCATACTTGACCGTATCTGCGTATGCTATTCGAAATTTTGTATTTGAAGAACTTTCCTGAGCCGGTAAGGACACCATTTACGTATGTTTAATGGCTACAGGGTATGGTAGGCTAGGTTAGTTTAACGGTTGGCACACTTAGGCCAGTTTTTGGCCCGTTGTGATACCGTAGATCTGAAAGAATGAGTGATAAGACAGAGTGATAAGACAGAGAGAGAGAGAGAGAGGGAGAGGGAGAGGGAGAGGGAGAGGGAGAGAGGGAGAGAGGGAGAGAGAGAGATTAATAGAGAAAGGATTAGAAGAAAGCTAAACTACCAAACACGGAATAATGCAAAGACTCAACGCTTATGACAACCAACCCGGCCAAGCAGGGTATGGTAAAAACAAGTGATAAATAAAAAATAAAATTTTATTTTGCATTAACTTTTGTTGTAGCTGTCGCTGCGTCGCATAAACAAAAGCACATGTGTAATCAAATTTATGCACATCAACAGACGCAAACAACAACAACAACAAACAACCAACAACAAACAACCAACAACCAACAGCTACACAATCAAAAGCAAGTAAATATTTCATAAAGTCGCCGTGAAGTATGCAATGGTTTTGTCAGTTTTCATACCATGAACCAATTGAAAATGTCCAAGGGAGTATACTGGTTCTATGTAATTGTATGTAACAGGGAGAAGGAAGCATGTCCGGCACCATAAATTAGATGTATTCTTGATCAGGCTCAACAACCGAGTCGATATAGCCATGTCCGTCTGTCAGCCCGTCCGTCCGTCTCAGAGACTATAAGAGCTAGGGATTCAAATTTGGAATATAGCTTCTCGTATACCCGTAGCAGATCAAGTTTGCGTTATTTTATCGATAAATGCCTCCGTTTCTGGAATATCGATAAAATGCTTGTGTGTATTCTACAGAGCCCCGTTACCTACAATTTCCTGTGCGTATGTATGAATGTATGTATGTATGTATATGCCAATTAGGATCAGTTTGGACTTGTGTATAAAGACAAGCGATGCATTCGTTTCTTTGTTAATATTCAGTGCCTATGCTTGCTATAACACATAAGTGCACTCGCAGACCTACTCAGATTTGGGTGCAAACATTTGTAAGGAGAAGTTTTCCAATGAAACTAATCGGGGTATATCGTAGTCGAGCTCACTCGATTACAGCATTCTTATTTGTTATGTAACAAAAACAATAGTAGGATAATGTGAGCTCTGCGGAGACGCATATAAAATGCTCATAAATAGTAAGACCCATATATAAGAATATTAGCAGTATACCCTAACTCTGTGTAAGATCAGCTTCTGCATACTTAATGCGTCCAGCTGAATTTAATCTGTGCTTATGCAGTAAATTCTTGATTTGTGTTTTGCAGACTAGGGTTTGGAAAAAGTTGAAGCTTTAAATTTGAAACTTAAGATTTCATTTACCAAAAGGAATAAGTCATCATTATAAATCAACAGACCGACAGTCAGACATGACGATAAGCTAGAAAAGAGTCAGATGAATGTGCCAACTATTCAAGTACATATATTCGAATATTATTTAAAACTTTATAATGTTTCTCTTGTAACCAATTGCAGGCATCCATTTGATTGTGAACACTCATGCATAAACTGCATTTTGGCATTTTGGCTGCAAATGCGATTTGCAAACTAATTGCATTTGGCTACCACAAAGTGACCACTAAATGCCAAATGCATTCACTCCAGTATTCACAAGGAGAGATACACAAATGAAATGCGAAATATGCACATATGCTTCACATACAATCATTGGAAAAGCAACTTTCAATTCGATTTGTGAGTATTTCCAAAAAGGTTGAATCATGTTACTATTCAGAACTATTCAGAACTATTCAGAAGATATTAGAAAAACGTACGAAATCCAGTTGTTGAAAACCAATATAGAAGCTCGACCTATACAACATACAATGAACCTAAGCAAATATGCCTAGATTCGATTGCTTGTTATCGATAACTGCACTTATGCATTCTAGCTGAAAGCTGTCCTCAATCGATTTGAAATTGTAATTTTTAATCAACTTCTTAAGAATCAAAGCCAATTATTTCTTATATGCCTAATAAACATACAAGTCAGTCATATGAGCAACTCCCTGTGTTATCGATAACTGCACATAAGCATATTAGTCGCCGCTTATCGACTTAGGGGAGCCAACCAAAGTTCTTTTCCTGCAGGTTTCACATATTTGTTACCAGCTTAAGTTCCAACCTAACCAAATTTATAGCCATTCAATACACAGCGGGCGTTTCGTTAAAATTACTCCTTTATATTATTTTCTTTGACTATCTCCTTCCACCATTCGCAGTGCAATGCTGCCACTGTCTGAGCGTGCCACACACCCCCATCACCCCACTTTGCGCTCGAGCCTGTGCTGCAGAATTGTAATTTTTGCTCACTTACAACCGTAATTTGTGTTAACTTTTCGTGTAATGTGCAAATTTATGGCACAAATTTCGCACAGCAACGCATGTCTATGTGTGTGTGTGTGTGTTTGTGTGTGTGTGTGTGTGTGTGTGTGTGTGTGTGTGTGTGTGTGTTTGTGTGTGTGTGTGTGGATGGGGAACCAAGCGAAAATGAGTTCAACTGGCAGACAACACTGTAGGTACAATACCCACTGCGTAAACTGGTGTAGCTTAACGATAACTCAGAAAACTTATCGACATTCTCATATCGATAATTGGTTTAATTGGCGAAGAACTCTGCCAGCTGTATATTATCGATCGATTACATTTGAAGTCTTTCCCAATTCCTCTCATGTAAAACATTTCATTTTATAATGCCAGAGTAAAAAGTTTAGTAAGTATTTCTCTGGTTAGGTTTTGACGGTGACAACTCTGGCTTCTATTGCAGCAGCTCGACAGCTCTTTGCATCCATCGAAATATTGTTTGCATTTTTTTGGCAACGATTCGCATTCGCAATCCCAAACTCAAATACATTTGTGGCAAAATGCGCACACGGCAAACATATTTTAAAGCCACAAGCGATTGTGCCACAAAAATGTCGCTTCAATTGCACTGTACCACCCCCCTCCACCCATATTGAGTCCTCATTTCTGGGGACCTGATCCGCTGCAGCTCGTACCCCCCAAAACTCAAAGTCATCGTCATTGTCGCTGGCGACTGTGGCCATAATTTACAAGTGGCTGGCGCGTACCAATTGGCTGCAGTGCAACCGCCTCCGTCTCTACATCCTACACAACACATATACATACATACATATGTATGTATGTGAGGCGCTCATAAATTTGTGTGTGTGTGTGTGTGTGTGTGTGTGTAGGGTAAATGTTCTTTGTCTTTGGCAATGCTGTGGCAATTTATGGCCGCTGGCAATACTGTCAGTGTAAGAGGTTAATAAAGTTTTATAATTTTGTCAAGTGTTAACTGTGGATGATTTCTGGGAGCGCTCTCTAAAGCCAGCTGTTTTCCATAAAGCCGCGTCGCATACACTTCAGTGCCCCAAACGCAAACATATCTTAAATATTCAAGTGTACTCAGAAACAACGAAAATCAAAAAACCAAAAACATACTTTGGATACTCCTGCTCCGGCTTCGGTTTCGTCTCCGGATTCAGCTCCAGCCCGTTGTTAAGTCTGGATGCCTCACCAGTGCCGTTGAGTCGTAAAATGAAAGCGTAGCAGCTGCCCGAGCGCAAACGCATCTATCAAAAATTTATTTTTACTTCATACAAAAATTAAATTATATAGTCAGTCGCTCAACTTGATGAATAAGTAGCCGTAAAAATGTGAAGTCCGACAGGCAGTCCGACCGTGAAGATTGCTGCGCTGTTGAAACTGCCAATTGCCGCACGTCAGCATCAAAATCAATCTAATTTCATTAAAGTCAGCCAACATAAAATGAAAAGGGCAACTGGAAAATGGAAAATGGAAAACATCCCACGTTGGCCGCGCCAAGACAATGGCTTTACGGCTGCATTCTGGGCGTTGCTTTCATCGGTGCTGTGAGCTCATTTGGCGCGACTCGATGCTTTAATACTCTGCTTATCATTCCAAAATTGAATTGAATGAAATTCCCAATAAATAATTGCGTTTTCTTCTTCTTTATATTTGCAATTCCATTCGTTAATTTTCAAAAACGAAAAATTTGATAATAAATCAAAAATTGCTTTTAAATCAGAATTTTATTTACAAGGGGTTTCCCCACCTGCTAGGTAGGATTATGTAAAAATGTTGCCTACTTTTAGGAGTTTGCTTCATTTGGATCAGGTACATTGTGGACACCTGGGTCCCATAAAACCCGGATTTTTTATCTAAAGTTGAGTATTTTCGGTATAAATAGACCAATCCTTTGTAGTCAGTTTAGTTTAATACTGCATCTCGAGTGCAATAAGCCAAAAAGGACTATGGACAAACAGACTACCATTGAACTACGAAAACTCATCCTGGAACACTTCCAAAATCGGATATTCAAATCGCCAAATAGCTGAAATGGTTAGTCTGAGCAACTCAACTGTGTATAACATCAAACAAGATTTTCACAGAAGAGGAGGAGTGAAGGATCACCAGGAAAATAAGGGGAAATCCTAAGCTATCGGCTCCAAAACTAACTCAACAGGTGCAGGATGAAATGGGGAAAAAGTGCTGTGTGGAAACTGTATGCAGGTTTCTTGACTTTAATGCCCGATTACCACGAAAGAAGCCCTTTATAAGCGCGAAAAATAAAGGGACTTGGATGACGTTCGTCAATGAGTCCAAATTCACAATTTTTGGCGCTTACAAAACTGCACTCTGGCAAACTTCAGATGGCTTAAGAGCATTTTCAGTTGCTAAATAAATATGTGGGGGATGCTATGAAGGGCGAAAGGTGTATATGTGCGTGTGTGTGTGTGTGTGTGTGTGTGTGTGCGTGTGTGCGTGTGTGGCGGAAGGTTGACGCTAATTTCTCAAGCACGACGTTCGCATAATGTAAGTCTCGTGCTGGAGCCCAAACATAACTCACGGCAAACACATGCAATAAAGCATTTACCGTTTCTTCTTTTCTTTTGGGCCCTCTTCAATACTGCTAATGACACGCCCACGCGACGCACATCCACATCCACATCCACCTCCACACACACGCACATACACTCATTGGTACCAGGGCAGCCATAAATTCAATTCAATTCGACCAGCAGCTGCTGCTGCTGTTGGGCTGAGTTTCCACTGATTTTCTTAATGCAGTGTTCTAAAGCCAAATGGAATGAGAAAGGGTTTCCATTTCTTAAGTGCTTGAAGGTGGTGGGGGGGGGGGGGAATGGGAATTAATGCATGTGTTGCCCTTTCACCTGCCTGGTCTAATAAATTTTCACAACGCAAAGGCGTCGACATTTTCAAGGCGGGCCGTAACTGATTTTTGAATAATATTTTACTTTCAGGTGAAATTTATCATGTATGTGTGAGTGAGTGAGTGAGTGTGTGTGATGCTCGGTGGTTGTTGCCACCCAGCCTGCCCGTCATTTTCAGGCGCAATTGCCTGAAAAATTACCGTGTCTATATGAAACGCACACACGCACGCTTTGGCATTAAATCAAATTTCCCATGGCGTGTAATTAGTTGGCAGAGTTGGCAGTCTGCCAAAAGCATAGGCCTTGGCTAACTAATTTGCACCAGATTTAAGGATCATCTGTTCTAAAAATGCGCCGAAACATTCTTCGACATATCGTCGACAGAATCCACAATTGAAAATTCCAAATTCTTAAAGTTCTTAAAGTCCGACTGTATTACAAGCAACAATTTGGAAGATCAATTATTATAGTTGCGGAGAAAGTTTGCACTGCGACCAAAAAGGATCTATTGTGCCCCCTTACTGAGCCTACAGCTCCTCCGTCAATCCCAACTCCTGCACGAATGCCAGGATCTTTGTTGGGTTGAGGGCTTCCATGTCCTTGGGCCTCATGATATGCTGCCCTAGGATGCTGCGTTTTTTCCTGGTTAAGGCGACGCATTCTGTCAGGATGTGCGTCGACGATTCCTCCTCGTATCCGCAAAACCTGCATACATTGCTGCTGCAAATACCTAACTTGGTTAGGTGACTTCTCAGTCAAAGGGAAATTTGGCAATAAAAGTGGAGTATATTGACCCAGCTGTACAATTTCAGTCGATCTCACTCGACTACTGCATACTTACTTGGTTTTTACATAAACTAAAGCTAAATCTATTTATACTTCTTCATATCCAAAATCAGTGAGATGCTGAAAGATGAAAAAAAAAACATTCGGAACAGAAATCCATTTAATGTGGCATCAACCTCATCATTCCAGACGCGCTTTTATGAATCAGATGACAAAATGTTCCTGTTGCACCCAGCGATGGACGAGCTTGTTTGAAAGTTGTCAACCGTTTGTCAGTTTCGTCAGGTGGCACTTAACACATTTTTGTTGTCATGCCCCATGCGCGGGTCTGTCATTTCAAATCTCAGCGTTTATTTGTGTTCGATTAAGACTCTGATTCATTTCGGGTGGCACCGCATCCCTAAGTTCGCACCGGTTCCGGTTATGTGCACCATGCAACACTCAGAGGTACATATCTCACGTTCCATTGCCCAATTCGAGCCGGCGTTTATGTCCACAACGCACTGTATGACCAAATCAACTTTTTCCGGTTAAGAATTCTGAAACAGAAAACTTAAATGAAATTTGATTCAAATGTACAAAAACAATATTATTTTTGAGTTGCGGACTGAGATTAACATATAAACAGATTAGCTTCGATCTGCAATGTGTACGATACATGTGCTGTGTGGTTCCACTGTGCGAAAGTTACTCTAATGCCACAACAATACATCGTTTGCCATCCACAATTCCATCTTGAATGGCTGATTTCCTCCATGTTGCCGTTATTGTTGCTGTCAACGCCTTGGCACAGGTGTTACATTCGCCGGGGTTTTCATTTGTAATGAGTACAGCGGCAGTAAGTAGCACGTAGCACGCATTGGCATCATGAATGATGACACATTCAGTGTGTGTGCAACATTTGCACCCAAGTCCCTCACACGCACACACACAGGTCACACAGGGACTACAGGGACAACGGGAACACCGATACCCCCCCTTTAACACAAATGCCTGGAATAATCAGTCATATGTTCTCGGCATGCCCTCCTTGAAATCGCATTGTGTACATCTATTTGTAGCACTCTCAAAATTGTGATATCTTAGCTAAAAAAAAACCTAGCCCAGTATTTTTTAAACGAAAAAGGTTCTTTGGGCTACTGTTTACATATAAACGTAAAGATCCTGACTTTAGTTCATTGGACTTAGTTATTTAGTTCAGTTGATATGTTTCGGACTAAATGGAGAAAGCTCTGATTCTGAACTTCAGTTCAAAATTTCTATATGCTGATCTTAAATTAGTTTCAATTGAGTACCTTTAAGAAACTCAGGAATAATGTCAGTGCTTCAAATTTTTGGAAGGACCGACGCTTTACCTGTTTTATGTTTATCAGTCTGCACGTTTTATTCTTATGGTTATGGTTATGGTTATGGTCTGCTACCCCTATCCATGCACCCCCACTCCTAAAACCAACCACTCTTGACCTATAAGCCAATTTAAGTGGCACATCCTGTTGGTTCTCTTGTTCTTAGATCCTTTACGCACCAGTCGTTGCATATGCGTACTTCGTGATCACATTTAATGCTGATCACAAGGTGCTGCTTACCCTTTGTTGTCGTTGTGAATGTCCCTAAAGTTCTGAATTTCTGTGTTTTGATTGTTTTGAGTGCATTGACTTCAGTACGTCAATTATTCAATTCAGTACATCTGCTTGTGCATATATACACTCTGCTCCAATTCCTTTCGATTCGCACAAGCTCGCCGCGTAAAAGCAACTAACGAGAGGCGACTCTCGACGTCTAGGTAGACGCTAGTGAACGGACAAATTCTGGAATTGTCCCGTTAGGCTTACAATATACCATCTCCCTTGCTGTCGAACAATTGATGAGGTTTTCGCCTAGGTCCCAATATGGTCATACTTAGCATACGACAATGCTGAATGTCCGTCATGCATACTTGTGCACAATATAAATAGTTTTCACCCGATCTAACGACCTTCGCCAATTTAACATTAACTATTGAAATATATACTGTAAATAATCACTGTTACATCACAAACAAAGAAAAAACTATAGATTGCATATAATTGGACCCCGCTTGGATTGCTTCTAATAGGGAAAAAGATACTATTTTGAGTACTTACTGTTGTTGTTGAGAGAGCTGTTTGGGTCACAAAATCACAGCAACTGTATGTAGAGTAATGTCTGGGACAACCTTAGCGGACTGACCACATCTTGAGCAACTTATCCATGCCAGCCAGGGCACAGCACAAGGCACATTATCCTTAAAAGCTTGTAAGACGTTGTGGCCAAGTTGTAGCAAAGTTAAAAGCAACTAAAATAGACACCTGGGACAATGAGGGACAATGTGATGGTGTGTGTGCTACACAGGTAGCTGCACCGTGCATCAAAATGTGTGTGTGTGTGTGTGTGTGTGTGGCGGCAGGGAAGTGGGCGGTGCGCAGGTGTTGTGTGTAGTGGCTCAGCGAGTGGATATTCCGGCTAAATAAGTGGAGCTCAGTGCAGCTCGTTGGCCAATCCAGTGCCACAAAATTTATTGACTTTGTCGTCGTCGACATCCTTGGATGCCCTCCTCCTCCTTGTCGTTGTCACTGTGTACGGTTGCAACAAAGCCTGTAAGTGTGTGTGTGTGTAGAGTAGAGCTGGCTGCATTTGGCAGAATGTGGCAGGATGCCGCTTACGAGCCTGTCTTAATAATTTGGCATCTTGCTAAATTAAAACTAAAGTCACAAAATGCCACTATATGGGTTAGCTTGACTTTTCCTTAAAGAGGTTTGAACCATATTAGCATTGGAAGTCAGTTGCTGCTGAATCCATGGAAACAAGCGGAAAAGCAACATTAGGCCAGTGAAAACAGCGATCAGCAGCACTGCATATCTGACAATCTGCCTCAAAGAGGTATTTTCCATTTTCCAGTCGTGCAGACTCTCACTCTGTCGAGCAGGGACATCACTCTTAGCGTGGGCACGTGTAATCATTAACCGAAACGTCATGTTCCATGAACCACTTCATTGCTGGAGCCACCTGCACGGCATTGTGGCAACTCTGGACGGGAGCCCCCTTCAGCCCTCCTCTGCATGCAGGGTTGCTGGCTGACGAGTCTGGTCAGTCAATGTGGAGGATGTTCGCTTCATTTATAGTTGCCATGGCATGTGAATGTTGGCCATGTCACCGACACTTGGCCACTTCAACTTTAGATGACTATGTTGATGTTGTTGTTGTTGTTGTTGCTGTGTTTCATGCATTATTGTAATTGCAATGGCTTTTGCTTGATTTTGTTGTTGTCGTTATTGTTGTTGTAGCTGAAGTGTCCTCGTTGATGATCCGAGGGTGCTCTGATGGATGCTGATGCATCAGGTACTTTAGTGTTAAGTCATGAAAGCGATGCATGTGCTTCGACTGTGTGTGTCTGTGAGTGAGATTGTTGTTTGGCTTCACTCGCAATGTATCACTAGATGCCACTCTATTTGCCTTGTCAGAGCCAGAGTCAGAGTCAGAGTCCGATGCACGTTTGAAGCATCTATCAGTTACAGTTAATGCTAGAGCTAACCAAATGTTTAAATTTGTGAATAGACCATGTTACGATTTGAGTATATAAGAAAAGTCATCAGACGTTTAAGTACATACATATGTATATGTATGTGTGTCGTATTCAGATATTTCCTCAAAGCATTATCATTCGAATAAGCTCAAATGATTATAGAAGCATTGACAGCTCAACTTGTCAACTTTATCAATAACAAAAGTGTTTTTTATAGTTGTATTATTATCACTTAGACGCTGTTTGTGATGTTATCTGGGCGGCTTGCGCTGGGTACGTGGCAAGGCCGTAGTAGCAACAACTGTTGAGCAGACAGTTGACCAAAGCGACAGTTGAGGCAAGCGAGGCGGCAAACCTGCTCAAACATATTGGGGCCTGCTGACAAAAGGAACACACACACACATATGCAAACGGGCACCGGCCTGCCTACACACATACACTGTGTACATCTGAATGGGCGCATTCCTGGGAATTTTTGGGAAGCGCAATTTTTGAAATTTCCCGTCAGTCTGCTAGAGGGCAGACACATTGGAATGCCGTTAATTGTTGTCATGCCAGACGACATTGCCAAAGGGCACCGGAGTTCGTGGCAGCCAAGTCCTTGTCGGGGAGGCACCCCAGACTGGCCAAGCGAGGCGACCAATACATAAAGTTCTACGAACAGTTCGAGCTGTCTTCACCTTTCTTGCTTTAAGAATAATGCCTACATATTCTATAGAGCACGAATTTGGAAAGACTCACTCTAATTCTATCCTTATGATATGTCTTCTCTGTCCCTGTCTCTATGTCGCCCTGTTTTGCTGCTCCAAGTATCTTAGACTAGCATTTTAGATCTGGATCTCTTTTCGTAATCTTCCTCTGTCACCAGAGAGAAGTAAATGGATCTGAATTTGTCTCCAAACAGAGGTAAAGGGAATTCTTAAATAGTGTATGACTCCTTGGTTTGAAGTCCCTTTATTCAGCTTAGGGAAGCGCAGTGGGAATCGTTATCTTTCCCATTGTCTACCAACTATATAATATTTGCTTGTCTTTCTAATAGTCTTTGCTCCTCTCGGATTTCTCTCAGCAGGCTACTCAAGGTTTTGATACAGGAAAAGAAGTTATTTTCATTTTAAGAAGATTTCAGAAACATTCCGTATATATATTGATTTTATTATTATTTATTTTTTTACTTAAAATGTCAAAGGTTTGGCACATTGATTCAGTCCGTAAGTCGAGCGCTTCAAGAAGCCATTTAATGGCCTGGGATCTGACTGCTGCTCATATCTGAAAGGATCTCATATCTGAAAGGATCTTATATCGTAAAGGATCTCACAAAAGCGGCCGATGCTGTCACTAAACAGACTTAAATCAATATAATCGGATTTGAAAACTTTTTTGGATAATGCCGTCAATGGTGAACAAAACATACAAAAACTGTTGTGCCATCTTTATAGTTTGAAGGTAAAATAAAACAAAGCGGACACCGATTTATATTTACATATAGCCATACCGTTTTTTTTTTATATTTGAAATCCGGCATGTTATTATTAACTCGTTGAGCTTCAAAATTGACCTAACGGAATAACAGCATAACATTTTAACTGTTTGTATTTATTTGTCTTATGTTATTGGAGGCTGCTACAGCTGTGCTGCTTAACAGTGCGCTGTAAACACAAACAACTGTTGAGCAAACTTGAGAGCGACGATGCTCTCGCTCTCTCGCATAGCTTGTTTTGTGCAAAAAAAAACAAAAAAAAAAAACATACAACTACAACAAAAGCATACAACGCGCAACTAACAACAACAACAACAGCAACAAGAGCAGCGCGCGTGACAGCTGCGACGTCGACGTACCCAGGCTACGCTGCCGCGACATGTTATACACTCTCTTTCTTATTGGGAAAGAGCAGTTTTTCACCAGCCGTCAAGTTGGGTCCGTGTCGCGGTCGCGTCGCTCATTGTCTTCGTCGTTGTCGTTTTGACTGTTTATTCAAATTTTTGTTAATACTCTGTTTATATGAATATAAATATATAGAATGTAAATATATATAGCTTATATTTCTCTTGTGGGTGTGTTTCCTTTTTTGTTATTGTGCCGTGCCTTGTGAAATATAGCTAACGAAATTAACTGCGCGCGTCTCTAACAACGACAACAACAACAACAACAACAAGTGCAGCAGCTGCATCAGCACAACAACAACAACAACACCACTTACATATGTAGGAAGCGACATCGGCAGCTGTTTGCCAGTTGACAAGCGTCGCAATCGAAGTTCTGAAATTAATTTAAAGCAAGTTAAAATAAAACAAACGCCAAAACTAAAGGAAAAGCAAAATTTACCGTTTCTTGTGTGCGCTGTAGGAACGGGAGAGCCAAAGACTGAGAAAGAGAGAGAGAGCGAGAGCGAGAGAGAGAAAGAGAGACGCCTTTCAACTACGTTTACCGCAATAATAATAACAACAACAAGCGCAGCAAAAAGTGTTTCAAATAATATATATATATATATATATATATTTTTTTTTTTTTGCCTGCGCAGTTTGGCGCTCTCACGTGTTTCACGTGCGCTGACTGCGACGCCGACCGCGGTGCGTCGCCGTTTGATAAATGCACAGAAATTCCCATGCGGCCGTTTAGTACATTTTCTACAGCTTATTTTGTGTGCGCCGGCAATGTAGTGGGCCATTCAATGACTTGGCCTCTCTGCTGAAGTCGTCGTTGCTGCGTACAGAGCTAGAGAAAGAGAGTGAGAGGTGAGTAATTCTTTTTCGCAGGTCAGATCTTTTTCGATGCCCTAACGGTGATGTGATCGATGGGAAGACCGAAGAAAAAGATCTGCCGATATATAACAAATTTCACGTATTTTGATAAAATACCGCTACTAATTTTGGGAATTGTAAGCTTAAGAAAATTTAAAATTTTTATTGTGCAAAGATATTGGGGAGTTTGATGGTTTGATGCCTGCTGTTATTTTTCCTTGTCTTGCATTCCGTTTCAATGTCCTCTCATCTTGCATCGCCCCTGTTGGGGCACCTCTCACAGTGCACAGTGCCATCAATAAGTATGTCAACCGAGTCAACAGCATTAGCGCAGCATATGTATGTGCGGGAGGTAAAGGGATACGAATACACAGACGTGAAGCATTTGTCGTCGATGTCGTCGATGTCGTCGCTCATTTGCCCCTCCCCCTCCTTTGCGACGAAAAGGAACTGCCTATAAAGAAAGAAGCAGTAAAAATCCACAATACTAGTGAAAGACAAATCAAGAGAAGAGGCCTTCAGTCCTTTATGCAACACCACCCCCCGCCGCCAAACTCTCCTTCCTGTTTCGAAACATATACCCACAAACAATATACCAAACAACTCCATTGATTTTTCTTGCGGGAATACGAAAATATAAGTGCCGAGTAGTTGGTAATAGCAGTGCATAGACTTAGACATAGACATAGACATACACATAGATATATACATAGACATATACATAGACATAGACATAGACATAGACATAGACATAGACACAGGCATAGACATAGACATAGACATAGACATAGACATAGACATAGACATAGACATAGACATGGACATGGATATAAGCAAGCTCTTCTACACCCAAACTGGCCCACCCCCCCCGCCGCACTCCATTGCCAACAAAGTCCTTTCTCTCACTCTTTGCGGGGGCTGTTCCGTTCGCGTCGTTGAACTTTTTGCAACATGTTTCGTTTTCTACACCCTGTATCAATAGCGATGTGCTAAATGGGTCTACACATGTGTGGGTATATACCCACACATGGATACAATTCAGCAGCACGCAATTGAAACAGAAAACTTAATTTGAATATTTTCTGTTTTTCAAATCGTTTTAGACTGTAACTTTGAGGAGCATTAGATGTACTAAATAATATGAGATATGTTTGCCTTACTAAGCTACTAACCTATTCCGGGGACCTTTTTTTTTAATGATTCCAAAAATTCAAAAATGAATATAAAGAAATTCTCTTCTTTTTTGCAACAGTTGTGTGTCATGCAGGGCATCATCCAAGTAAATCACTGACGTGTTTTTATTTCTTCTACCTTTAGTTTGGCAACCAACCCATACATGCCCCAAAACCACAATGTTAACCCCCCTCCCCTTCCTTGCCCCACACACGCTTGATCTTGACTTGCAAAATGGAATTTATGTTAATTTGGTGCTACATTCTAGGAACCATGTCCTTTGTCTTTGTTTTGGTTTTGGTCGTGGTTTCCTCTGGTTCGGTTCAGTTCGACTCGGTTCTGTTTGGCTTGGTTTCTTTCCGTTAGTTCTCTGTTTTTTTTTACGCATTCCCCTGTTCCCTACCTCATTTCGCTTGGCTTGATTGTCTTAAGTTACAAATTGAGATATTTACGTTGCACCCGAAATGTTTCGCAGTTCTCAATTATGTGGCATGTTTTTGGAGCTAGGCTTGGCTAAAAATAATTATTGTGCCAATCAATATTCATAATTATTTTTGAAAACTGATTTGATCAACTTTTAAGACTGATTTATTACTTATTCTATGATTCAGTTGAAAACGGAGCAGATCTATTTTTTTGCCTGTTGCTTGATGGAGGGATTAAATATTTATTATGAAGTCTCATAAGACTTGTTCGCTGTTTTGTTCTTGATTTCAGAGATCGGATCAACAAATTGTTTGGAACTCGAATTGAAATCTGAATAATGAAAACTGTAAATTCAGAATTTACATTTATCTTTTGTCTTGAGTAGCATGATACTATCAACTAGGTTTCTACTCTACATGCTCTGTGCCCTTGCTCTCACTCTCTCTCTCTCTCTCTCTCTCTCTCTCTCTCTTATAACTTTTTCTTTGGTTTTTTTAAAACTTTGTTTTTTCAACATTTGAAAATCGTGTTAAAACGTTTGTCCCTAGTATTAATACTTTGCAGAGTATCTGGTGGCCGGCACCTGCCGGCCACAATATGCTTTGTGCATTTCCCTCACTTACTGGGAAACTAACCGTGTCTTTGTTTTGTGTGTGTTTGTTTGTTCGCGAGCAACATTCACCTACAGACCTTTGACCTTCCATTTTCCTCGCAGCATTGGAAAACTTTTATTCCCGACATTTTCATTTAGCATTTTCCATTAAGCTTTGATTCCATTTGCGCTGCAACGGAAACATTTGTTGTGTCTTATTGGTTTCTACTTTGGGTCAGGTAAAGTTTAGCTGATTAGCGGAATTTTATTTATTTTACTAAAATTGATTCTTAATTTCCTAACTTAAGTTGGGTGGAGTGAAAATGACTTAACTGAGGGAAAGTAATATACAGCTGTGATTGCAGACTGCATTTGTTAGTTGCTCAGTTCTAGAACGGTTTCAAATCTAGAGTGTTTCAGCTGAGATGGATTTTTTTAAGGTTTCAGTTTGGCATCAGCAGGCAGTGTAAAATGCAAGCATCAAATAGCAATTCGATGAACTGTGCACAGTTCATATACACAACATATATGTACATAACTTTGCCACACAGGCGATGCCAACAATTGCTAGAAATAATTTCGGATGATGCTCGCGGCAGATCCCCCATAGTAGATTTCAACGCTTGGGCAGTAGAATAGGGAAGCCGAGTGACGAATACCAGAGGAACCTGACTGTTAGAAGAGTTCGCATCGATCGATGTAAACCGACAGGAGGCGGCTCACCTACCGTAAGGCTGGCAGAGGATCCATAATAGATATTACACTGCTAAGTAGTCGCTATGCAGGAAGACGACGTGGAGAGTCAGCGAGGATTTCACTTTCAGCGATCACCAAGCGATATACTGCGTGATCAATGAAAGACCACAAAGACAGCCGCGACCCCAAACATGTGGGCCCAAGTGGAAAGGAAACCTCCTAGGAAACCTAAGCCTAATGCGTTGCGTTACGGACGCATGCGATTTGTCCATGCGCAGGAGAAAGCCTCCTGGAGAAGTTAATATACAACAGACTTCTGGTCATCATAAAAGAAAAAAGCGCGCTTTCAGCCTGCCAATATGGCTTTCGGGAAGCCCACTCTACAGTAGATGCAATCCAGACGGTCGTAGATATTGCAGCCAAGGCAATTGAGGGAGCGAGACGGAGATGGGGCGACAAGAAGTATTCCGCCGTAACAACCTTGCATATACGCAACACGTTCAACTCGGCGAACTGATCGCGCATCAAGAGAGCCCTGGATGGAATTGATGTACCATCGTACATGTCAAGAACCGTATCTAACTACGTATCCGACCGGGTGTTGCAGTACAATACAGAAGACGGGCCAAGGAGCTACGAGGTCACAGCAGGAGTGCCACAGGGCTCTGTTCTAGGCCCATTGCTGTGGAACTTAATATTCGATAAGGTGCTTAGGCTCCAACACAGGGCTGCAGCCTTATTGGCTTCGCTGACGACCTGGCTCTAGTCGTGGTGGCCAAGGAGTGCAAGGACGTAGAGGCCGCAGCGAAAACGGCAATAAGAATTGTGGCAAGATGGAGGCCGTACTCATTACAAGCCGCAAAGTAATAGAGTACATACAAGTGCAGGTCAAAAACGATGTTGTCAAATCCAAGGAGTCTAGGCGTCAGGTATTTTAATAGACTCAGCTTCCGGCCACGCATAGAGTATGTCAGCCAGAGAGTAGCCAAAATGCAAGGTGCACTCTTGCGCATGCTGCCCAATGTTGGGAGTCCTAAGCCAGGGATCCGCCAATTGATGGCGAGAATTGTAGCTATGTCCAATAAAAAAAGGACTGAAAAATAAGCCCTCGGCACCTTATAGGCTGGGTGCACTCTTGGAGAACTTGGTAGAGCACATGGTGGAGTCTCCGTCACACTGGAGAGATGTCCGCCAGCTCATCATAAGCATACAGAAGGATCTGAGATTATGCGTGCCTAGTTAGACAGTGATACCGCCGGTTCTGGGAGTGTTGGGGTGAGTTTAGTACGCATGCATTGACGTTGTCTTCGAATCGTGCATCCAGGTGGCACGGGCCCCTGTATCTCCAGGAGATTCTCACCACCTCCATGGCATACACAAAAAAAAAAAAAAACACACACACACACACACGCGCATACATGCAGGGAGAAATTTTATTTTCGGTTGTATAGAATTTTTTGGATCAGAGCGTCGACAAGCCAGCTGACAAAGAAAAATATTAGTCTAGAATAGCAGAAACTCAAGAGAGAATCGAGAACTTTAGAGTGCCGCATATTAAATACCCTTTGTGTAATGATGATATCGAATTTGTTGATTAAAATAGTATATACATATGTATATGTTTATTATGTATTTATGTATGTAAATATTTATGAATATATGTAGGAATATGTACTCTGTATATCCCACTTCTGTTTGTGTCACAATTTGCATGATTTTTGTATACCCTTTGTGGCGGAAACATGTCAAGTGCACTTTTCGTTGAGGCAATGTTGTGCAAAAACACCACCACTTGCTGTGGCATGGTGTGGAGTCGACTCCAGTCGAGTTGTTGTCTCTGCTGGCCAGCTATTGCTGTCCACACGCCCCATTTGTTGTTGTTTTTTTGACCAAGCTTATTGCCTGCCATATGCAATTGCCGTCGATTATTTTGGGCAAAGCTGACGCTGTCGTCGACGTCGACATGGCAAAGGCGTTAGCGTCGTATCTCCCCGCAAAAGCGAATCTTGCGCACAGATTTGACGCCCACTGCAATACACTGCAACAAAAAATAATCATCCGAAAGCTGTTTTGTGCAAAGCCAAGAAAACAGAAATATATTTACGGTTTCTTATAATCTGATACCGAAGGATATGGCTATAACTTCTCCGGATTTTGAGCTTGGAATCTAGAGTTGGCAAATTTAAAAGGTGGATTTTTGGCAACCCTTTCTTACTATGAACCTCCTTCCAAGATGGGCAACGCCCATCTCCAAAAAGTCAAGAAAACCATTATCTCTCTCAAGCTTAGCGCTAGTTGCGCTTTGTAAAATGCTCACTTGCTTAAATATTGTTCATCACCTACATTGCGTAACACATTTTTTTTCCTTGCTCTGTAGCAAATAACTTGACTCCTCCCCACCCCTTCCCCCAAACGTATTTAATGCATTCCTCATCCAACTGAGCCGCTGGCATGGGCGGCTCTACGTGATGTTGCCCAACTTGCCCAATTTTGGACACGCGGCCAGCTTTAAGAGCGCAAATTGAAGAGCAGGCACTATGCACGGCTTGGTAAGTGGAAAGTGGCCCCCTGGCAATTGGGCCAAGTGGGGCAAGTGGTGCAGGCCGCACAATGAAACCACGCAATGACATGCAATGCATACAAATTCTAGTTGCGTATTGGTGTCAAGTGCAGCTATGTGCTCTTCTAGGCCGAAACTAATGGGGCTAACTAAATGCAAAACGATTCCCACTTCGTGAACTCCTTAAATTAAAAATAACCTCTTTGCGAACTAGTTCAGTTAATTTTCAGGCGAACAGCTTCAAAGGCGACTAAGCTTTACATCGGACTTAAAATAATAAAGCAAAGAAATATCTGTTTCAGTGAGTTGAAATCGCAAATCTTATGTGTATTCTATGGCTTAAAACTGCATCCTAAGCTAGCTAAATTATTCATAGCTATTGAAAGAAAAAAAATTGAACATCGGAGTTAGTTCCTTCGAAACTGAGCTTGAATCAAAGCTTCGCTGATTCTTTTAACTTTTACAGTTCATTTGGGAAACTACTTTTGATCTTAATCATATTTTGTGTTCTTTATAGAAATTATTTCACTTAAGATTCTGTCAAGACAATGTTGTACTTCAAACGGATCATGACCTGAAGTCATTCACGAACCACTTTCGCACCGTTTAAACGGCAACTAGTTGATGGGCTTACGGATGGTTGAACTGATTGATTGCCTCGCTTATTTGAGCATTGACAGTTTGTACTTTAGATTTTTATGGTTTTATTTACTGCTTGACACCAACGGTTCTAGTGTGAATGAGAAACTCGAAATTCACTTCACCATTCGCATTCATTCAGACATTCACATTCATTCAAGCATTCATGCATCGCCATTCAAATTGCAATTCAGCTAAACGAAGTGGTTTCCTAACCTGCCCAATGAACGGTCTGTGAGCATCTAACTGCGATTGAAAGCAACCCCCCGCCCTCTCCCCACTTAGACTTCGGTTGTTCCTGGTAGCTGCATCGTGAAGGGCCAAAACTGTTGTACATTTAATTAATTATTTATACAAGAAAAGGTAAACGTGCAACGTGCCTCTGGCTCGACGTTGTGTGCTCCAAAAGCACGCAAGAAACAAACCAAAGCTAACAGCCAAACAGCTAGTCAAGGGATGAACATGATGGGGTGTGGTGTGGTAGTTGGTTGGAAAGGGCGGGGATTGTTTGGATATAGTAGCTGCATAAAGAAGTACTGAGGCATCTGTAGTCGTGGCCAAACCATTTTACGGATACATCGTTCGCTGTCGCTGTCGACGTCGTTTTTTGCATAATTGATTAAATGACTGGGCATATAACGAGCACACAGCATTCAAATTGTGTTGCCTTGCAGCATGCCACGTCAATATTCCCTCCCACCCCTCTCCGCCACACCCTCGGCTACTAAAAACATCACTTGCAGCAGCTCCACAAACGGTGAATTTATGGCTTCAAGAAAGTTAAGCAGCTACTCACCTACAGACTCTCTGTGTGTGTATGTGGGTGTGTGAAGATGTGTGTTGGAGTATGTGTTGAGTGTTGTGTGTTAAAGGTTTGTTATGGCATCCGTTAAGTGTTGTGATTATTGGCTAAATGTAAAATGAAAAGCGCCAAAACAAAAAAAAAACAATTTCTTCTCGAATTAGTTTCTTGCAAGCATTTATGTAAATACACTCGGCGAAATTCGATTAAAGGCACTTAGGGATCTGCAAAGATGTTGTAGTTGAGAAGTTACAAATTTCTCAAAAATTAGTCCATTAAGTAATGATCTCTCCGTTATCAAATGTCCAAAAATGCAATTAGAGCCACTAACCAGGTAAGGATATAGCAAAATCAACTGATAATTATGGGAACTATAAGTAGTTTGAAAAAATTCGGCAAAATAATCGGCAATGGCCAGATCAGAGTCTGCAGTCTTGTTTTCAAAAAATACGAACTCCCTGAAAGCTTGTTATCCTGACTTGTTACCGTAGTAGGCAAATCAGGATAGGATATGGGTTCAGAACGGGAGACAGAAAAAATGGAGGGATCTGACAAAAATCAGTTCAAGCATCTTATTTGGAGAATTCGGGATAGCATTGATTCGACACACTGATATCCCAAATAAGCCGTCCAAAAACTCACTCTGAGTCGTGGTTGACAAAACACTTGTGTCGGGACAAGGCGTCCATGTAGTTCCAGTGAGATTAAGTACTACAAGAAAATCACGATCAGAAAGCTATGAAGACACAGAAAGTATATCAGCTAAATGGGAAGGAAGAATACAAAGAACTATCTGAAGAAGGTGGAATGCAAGAACAGGTTATAAAAAAACCAATGCCATTAATATACAATTTAACAGCAATCAACACTATATCCATAGAAATATCTGTTATTACTATCTCTGAAGATAAATCTGCATTGATAGCAATAAGTACACTCCCACCACGCCGGGGAGTCCTATCTGTTCTATAGATATAGAATCCATTAGATAAGATTTCAGAATCAAGAATGTCTGGCCTTAACCATGTTTCAGTAAAGGCAACGAAGGGAAATACTTTATATGTATAAATTTGTAAGTTTATTACAGATACCTCTTTCATTTTGATAGCCAAGTGAGATCAGATACAGCAAGAGGTTTATTTGAACTAGCAATAGAGAAGGGAAGTGCAATCGGAGGCAGATTTTCCTTTTTTGCAGTAAATTCTTTTACAATAACATGGTCCGCCCAGAATTCTTTACCACAAATGTTAGTGAAGTGTTCTGCCGGATCATTTATTTTAAACGGTGAAATCTCCGAGAATTGGAACTTTTCGAAAGTAACAATGGCTTTAGATCTGGCTTGGATAAAAGCCTTGACATCATCAGATGTGATATAAGGGAAAAGTCGTGAAATAAATATTTGTTTTTTAGGTGGAACGCCTACCAGGGTCAAGTTCGGAACCCTAACAGCAACGTCCGGTGCAGCTATTGCTTTGATTAAGCGACCATTTGGTTCAACTGATGTGTTAGCAGCTGAATGTTGAAATTAATCAACGGTGCTAACAATCCATGGGTATTGTGCTGTTATCGTCACTTCTATCTGATATTTGTAGAGATGGGGAAGCCAGATGAATTAATTTTAAATTAGGTACGGACCTTGTGGGCAATTGTAAAGGGACGGCCCCATTTGGGCCAATAGACAGCCTAAAATTGGCCTTTTTACGCTTCCGAGATTCATTCAAAAGTTTCATACCTTTGAAATCATTCTCCATAGCTGATAAATCCCATCATGTCCCTCTCAACATCCCTGCACTTTTCGCAAGTCCACTTAAGGCCTGATTTGGACTCAATCAGATCAATAATACGGCCGCTTAGTCCCGCACATTTGTCGTGTGATACATTATCACACAGCCAGCAGCAAATTACATTATTTGCTTGACACTGGTCGCATTGAGCTGTGAGCCACTGTATATTGCTTCCATTTTATTTCTTTGTCTTGAATGTAACTGTTAAGGGTGTATAAGAATGTGTGTGTGTGCTTGTGTGAATGGGTTTTGGTGGCCCCATTTGGTGCTTAAACTTTGAACTTTTTGCCAAGCCTTGGGTCGATTCCTTGAGTCTCCACTTTGCCTATGCGGGCCCAATACAAAGCACCCATTCACACTGCGTTTCTTGTTGTTGTAGGGAAAGCTGCAAGTACTCTTAAGGGAACTCCCCTATATGCACTGTATGCCAATGCCAGTTGTGTGTGTGTGTTTCCTGTAAAAAAGTTGTTTGTTTAACAGCGAACTACTATATCACACAGCTTCATTTTTGGGGTTACGCCATGTTGGTGAGAATCTCCTGGAGATACAGAGGCGCAGGCCATCTGTATGCACGATTCAAAGACAACGTCAACACATACTTACTAAACTCACGCCCACACACACACCCCCAGACCCAGCGAAATAACCGTGAAGTATTACTTCACCTGGGTGGGTTGCCTAACTAGGCACTCTCCGTCACTCGCCGCTCGGTTTCGCATAATCTCAGATTCTGCAGTATGCTTATCATCTCTTCTGTGTAACGGAGACTCCATCATGTGGTGTACCAAACTCTCCGGTGGAAGCTCTGAGGTAGTGGCTCCCCTATATCTCGATCAATGGTAGACAACATGTTCCTGATCCTCGATGGCGTCCGGGCAGTGCGGGGTGTCCTCGTGCTTTGCTTGAGCAGCGCGTTACACATCTCCTCACCCGGTCACGCGGTGAGCGACAGATCGAGGTTTACTGGCCGACATCACATAGCGCTGTACTATGCTGCTTCAACAGGTTAACCACATTCTCCTTGTTGATCTCCGCTGGTAGCGTTGGCGCCACTCCACCTATTGGAGACCTCAACGTCCTCCCACTTGGCGAACGCTTCGCCACTCTCGTTTGTTTTGCTTGTTATTTGTATTTGTAATTGTACTCATTTGGTTGGGTCCCAACTCCACGTCGTTATTTCTGGTCGTTGTACAGTTGCGTAAAAATTCCATGGTTACCATTGCAAGCAGGGAGGTCATGCGAGGGTTCACACACCTGTCCTTATGGGGTCAGGTGTTCAGAGCCGGATTCGCTTTAATCAGGATTGTATCAACTGAACCTGTACTGCCAACTTAATGACGACGCACCAGAAAGCGTGCTTGGAGATTTGCTAAGTTTTAACGGGACGGAGGCTGTAGAAGCATTACCCTTGCAGTCATTTCGGCAAAATTTCACTCCGCTTACTCAGATGCTGGAATACTGCTACCGTCAGCCCAAGTTACTTCAGTTACTAGTGGGGGTTCCAGTGGTCTCATCCCGAGGCATCACTGGACTCTGCCTCAGGCGCCTTCTTGTGTTGGTTGACCGCCAAGCTTATCCGGGGGATACCTGGCCTACTGCCGGAGAATCGCCTTGGTCATTGCCATGTTAATGACGATCAAGAAGTTTCGCATTATCCGAGTAGTGCCATCCCCGTGCCATATCAGTCGCCTCATACGACAAGCTACGACTCGCTGTGGTGGTATTCTTATGCCCGCCAACCACACGGCTGGGTATGTGTGTGTGTGTGTGTGTGTGTGTGTGTATGTGTATGTGTAGTGTGTCAAGCGTATATATTTTTGGCAAAGCGAGTGCATTTTCTTGTCAACGCTGACATTTCCTGCACTTCGGCCTTGTATTTGTTTATTTTAACCCACATCCCCTTCCTCCAACCCCACCCTCCTCCCTCAAGCAGTGAACACAGTTGTCGCATTCTTCTTGTTTCCCATTTTCCTGTTGTCATTTTTTACGTTTAATGAGCATTTCCCCGTTTGTCCTTGTTGTTGTGTTCCACGGTAAACGCCAAGAATTATGGTTGCTCCACATTTCTCCTTAGTCACCTAAATGGCAGTTCTCAAAAAATGTGCACATCGCTTTTCATGCTGTGTGGCATAAAATGAGATACAAAATGTGGGACATGCCAATCATTTTGTAATAATTATATATATGTATATGCATATGTATAGTATATATGTACATATATTTCCGTTCTTATTGAGTTATATTTGTTTTTGTACTCAATAAAAATAGGGAAAATGTGTATTATGGTTACAAATGTATGTAACGGGCAGGATCAACAACCGAGGCGATATAGCCACGCCTGTCTGTCCGTCCATCCGTCCGTCTGTCTGCCTGAACACCCAGATCGTATAGTCTTATAGTCGTCGCAGATCAAGTTTGCTTTATTTTATCGATAATTGCCTCCTTTTCTTGAATATCGATACATTTCCATTCCCTATGATAATCAAATGTAATAGGTATGGTACAGTTAGCCGGCTTTAAGAACCGATAAAGCCGAAAAAGACACGCCCACACCTGCGCCTATAATCGCCAAAGCCGATAAAACCGCATATCTCCTACAATTTTAAAAATCGAGTCACCACATGTGGAAGGTAATTTGCTGGTAACCTTCTTTATAGATCGGCACATACATTTTCAGACCACGCCCATATCTACCGCCATCAGGAGCTTTGGCCCTTGAAATCTGAAATGCGCACATCTTCCACAATTTGTAAGCTAGAGTCACTAAATTTTGAAAGTATGTTATTGGTCACTCCCCTAAGAAATCGATAAAGAACCACGCCCACCCCGCCGCCCCAAACCGATGTACCTGTTTGTGTAAATCGATAAGACTTCACACAATTTGAAAGCTAGTGTCACCGAATTTTAAGGGCATATTGCTAGTGACACTTTTCCGGAACATTTTGGACCTCGCTCACTCCCGCCTCCAAAAATATTTCCGGCAATTTAAGAGCTACAGTTGTCAAACTTAGAAGGAAGATTACTAGGAATCTTCTCCACAATTTATTTATCAGCCGTATTTCCCGTAATTTAGGAACTATTTATTAGGATTGTAAGGATCAAGCGTATGCACGTATGTAAATGTGTATGTGTTTATGTAGCGGACAAAAGGAGAGTTGCAAAAATGATGAAATGAAATAACAACGCAGTCCACTTAACGTAAACAAACAAACTTAACCTTGCTTTTAATGCGCCTTTCGCTGCCGCAGCAGAAGCACATGCATCCCACAGCCATAGCCACACCAACACCTACCGCCTATCTGTCGGCACACGCCCATTTAGTTCGCATTATGCAAAAATAAACAAAATACAACAGTAACAAGAAGAAGGAGGAACAATAGTTTGCAAGTTGCCTGCATTGTTTGCTGTAAAGCAACAACAACAGAGGTCTGTTAAGTGCTAACAGCGGCGCAGCAGCGCTTTTTGATGTAACTGAACTACTAAACGCAGAGAGCAGCAGCAGCAGAGAGAGAGAGAGAGTGAGTAAGAGAGCGCCAATTGAGCGAGTGGGGGAACAGCGCAGTCATTGCTCGTAATGTGCGACTGTTGTTTTTTTATTTTATTTTTTTTTTTTGTAAATGAGCATTTGACGTTGACGTTTTGACTGCTGCTGCTGCTGCTGCTGCTGTTGCTGCTGCTGCTGCGACTGCAACTGCTTCAGCCAGTTGGTAAGTTTGCTGTTTGCTGTTTGCTGTTGTTTTTGCAGTCCATTGACTTTTTCAGTTTGCTCAGTTTCTTTTGTTGCTGTTGGCGCTTTGCGCAGTTGTCACAATTGCTGCTTCTGTTGTTGTTGTTGTTGTTGTTGCTATTGTTATTGTTATTGTTGTTATTGTATAGATTTTTCTTGTTCTTAGTTAGTAGCACGGTTTGCTTGTACTTTATTCATACGCATGCATAAGCCCGTTTGGTTTATTACCGATAAAGCTTCAATCTGTGACTTGTTGACCGAGGCTCAGACTACCAAGCACAGACAAACACACACACATAAACATAAATTTGCATTTATGTACATTGATATCATCATAGCTTCTGACCGTCTGCGTGCTGTTGCAGTTATAATATAATCTAATATAGTATTATAAAGAAACAAACTGCACAGATCAGATATAGAATTCATGGGCTATGATGAATTTTTGAGCTATACTTGATAAATAAAATTGCTTAAAACATAAAACACAACTATAACTGACCCAGAACTATCACCTGCCTGCATCTCAAAAATATAATAGATTCATCAAGTTTGGCATGTCCCACATACAAGAGCACTAGCAAGTGAAGAAATGTATTAAGCTTGGTAGAGGGCATTTCATAGCCAACCCCTTTTTACAGGGAAAGGCTCCATATATTAATATTGGTGTTACATTTGTATAAAGATAATTTCACTTTGTGACAGAACACTCACACACACACACACACACACACACACAGAGAGAATGCATGTATGCATATCAGTTATTGTCCAAAGTTCGTTGTTCGCCGTTTATAAATAAATTGAAGTTAAGTAGTGGGCGGGAATTGTGGGCGAATCGCAAGTCAGTCATCAACAGCAAATGGCCGATTAAACCAGAACTATTATTACAGTCATGCATGTGCACAACAGTAAATACTTCGTTCGAGTAAGAATGCTAAGTGAAGTGAAGGGTTTATCACACTTGTCGACCGGATTATCATAATGTTGAGCTGACATGTGTGACGCATTGAAGGAAACGTTCCCCACCTCATAGAGTAGATAAATTAATACATATATATTCTTGATCTGCATTATTAGCCGAATCGCTATAACCATCTACGACTGTACTCCTCTTTTCACCACTAACTCATATAGTTGTCATATTTTGAATCGGCCGAAATCTGTGGCTTATCTATTCGCAGCCAGCCGGAAGAATCAAGACATATAAATGAAATTTCAAAACGTGCTTGTCGAAATTATATAACACATAATAATTGCATATAATTATTTGCAAATAGCGAAGAAAATTTGGGGAAAAAGTGGTAAACATTTCTACAACTTTGAGTATGCAATGAAATTGTACGAGCTTTACTTTTGGCCTGGCAACTGCAATCGTTGGCCTGGTTAAGCGCGGCGCCTTGAACTCACCTACTCCTCTCTCTCTCTCTCTCTCTCTCTCTCTCTCTCTTCCTCTTTCACTCTCTCCCTCGCTCTTTCGTTCTTCCGCTAGCTGTTTGTCTTTGTCTTGCCACAAGTTTAATTGACTTTAATTAAATGCAAGTCGTAAAGTCAAATGTGTGGCACGGCCGCACAGTCGCATTCTCGGTGCGCGGGCCTTACAATTTAATTAAAGCGAATGCGAATGCGAATCATAAATATTATAATACCAGCGCAGCAGCTGTAAAACCAAATTGTCAAATAACAGGCCGTGCAAACTCGTGCAAACTCCAACTCGGGCTCCCCACTCCAGTTCCAACTTCAATTCGATGCGGGCATAGACACGGTTATCATAAAGTGGGTCAACTAGACTTCAGCTTATTGCTAACCGCCAACAGTTCTAGCGAGGGAATGGTTCTGTTCCTGTTCCTGTAGAATCCTACGCCCCGAGTAGTATAGACATATCTGTATTTTCTTGATCCGAATATCGACTAGCTTTTATTATACCCTCAATTCTTTAACGCAAGGGGTATAATGATGCTGTGCAAAAGTATGTCACAGGCAGAAGCATTTTCGACTCCATAAAATATGTTCTAGATCAGCGTCAAATGCTGATTCGATATAGTCTTATGCGTCGGTCTGTCTGTTTGTCTGTTTGATCAAACCGTTCTTCGATACAATAAGAGCCAAAGACTATTACATTGGGATAAAGTTCTCGCATACAGAGCAACATTAAGTTCGGATAAGCGTCGATTTTGTTTTCCATTTTTGAATGTCGCATTTGTCATATGTCTGCTAGGGTATTTCATCTTCGGCAGTCGTTTTTCTAATGTATGTATATGTGTCTATGTACTTTATTTATGTGAGTGTATATGTATGTATGTATGTGGTTTGGGGCCTTGCCAACTTGTGTTGACTTTAAGCCGCAAACTGCAAACTGGTCCAAGCGAAGGTCGTTGCTTGTTTGTTTCTCTGGGTTGGACTGGGTTGGGTTGGGCTGGGGTGGATTTCGCCTTGGATTTGGATTCGGATTTGGTCAGGGGTCTGGCTCTGGCCAGCGACATGTCTCTTAATTAGCTGCTTAATTTTGCTATTTTGCTGGCACTTTGTCGTTGTTGCTGTGGTTGTCTTCTCATTAGAGGCAACGCTTTTTGAGCGGGTGGCCAAGATTTTGTTAACAACAACAGCAAAAACCGGTTTTTTTTTTCAGAGCCACTGAAACTTGATATGACTTTCCTATAAGCTCGCCACACTTGAGTTGACTGCACATTTAAGTTTTTTTCTAGTGTTCTAGCTAAAAATCTGCACATTTATTAAAGTTTTAATGGAACGCTAGCTTTTAATATGTGCGTTGAAGTTTTCAGTTTGTGCATTAGTTCAGTTTGGTATTTAAGTGTTGGTATGCATAACTGGGTTTACTTTTCTTTTGGAAGTTGAAATGGATCTAGTTTATGATGAGTACGAGTATCTTTTATGTTTATTCATTTCAAGAAACTGGAAACAGAAATTTTATTTTGGGATCCATTTACCTATTTGAAAATTGAAGTACAAACATTACACCAGTCATAATATAAGGATTAGTTAGTGTGAGAGATTCAATACCAAGTTGTCTATCGGTTTACGGAGGAAACACATGACCAGCTAAAGCATGATATCTTCGGTATGACTGCATTCAGTCTTCTATCTGTCACAGAGAGACAAACCTTCAACCACTTGCAGTCTCTACCGTGCATAGCCAATACCACCTTGATGTCTTCTGGCCCAGAACTAACTGCCATAAGCAACATCGACAACTGCAACAACAATAGCAACAACAGCAAGCGCAATCATTTTACAGCTAAGCCGCAGCCCAGACAGTAAGGTCTTCCATCCGCCCCAACTTCTGCCTCCCAACCACCAAACTGCTGCTCCGCCTCCTCTTCTTCAGTTTTGCCTTTGCTTCATGCGGCTCTGTTGCATGAGGCAAGGGGGCAGCATTGTTAGGGGACGCGGAGTTACCAATTAAAATGCGCGACATCATATGTGCACGAGCATTTATTATAAATTATTCGCTGGAATTGACTGAAAAATAGTTGGTTAACAAAAAACCTAAAAAGAAATGAAAACGAATAAATAACCAAAAAGGGGAAGAACAAAAAATAAAAGCGCATAATGAGCATACTGGTAAGGGGGATGGGGAGGGGATGCAATGACTGCGTTGGTGAGCAGCGCACTGGAGTGGGTAGAGAGGGGTTGCCAACATTGCTCCGTTCGTGCTCCTCTCGCTCTATGCTTTGTGCATGTTACAATGTTGTTAATATGACGCTTAGTAGTTGTCTCACATACACACACAGAGACACACACACACACACACACACACACTCACACACACTCACACACACACTCACACACACACTCACACACACACGCATACTCGCATGCAGACCAAATATGCATTGACAATGTTTTTCAAATTGACGACGTATCACAAGAGTGTGGGTGAAAGAGGCACAAAGTGATAAAGTGATAGAGAGACAGTCAAAAGGGCGACAGATAGCGAGAGAGTGAGAAAGCGGGTAAGCGAGGTGTGGCAGCTTGCGTGCTTGGGGGCAAGTTGGAAGTGGCGCATTGTAAAATTATTGGCATGCGAACGATACTGCAACGTTTATTAAATTTTTGAAGTGCCACAAAACAGAGTGAAGTATTGTCATGGGGCAAACAGGGTGCGCGCACAGATAATGTATGTACGTAAAATACATATACATACATTGAAAAAAACAAATGACTTGCATATACATATATTTGTTGCGCTATTCCAACTTGATTTTTGTCTGAACGATATATTCAACAGCTAAAGCTCTGTCTATATAGATAGATAATAGAGTCAAAAAAGTATGTGAGATAGTTTATAATTACAATTATATAATGCATATTTTATTTTTCAGTGTAAATACATATGTATGTATGCTGGCAATTGCTTTTAGTATGTGTGTTGTATTAATTTTACAGCTTGCAGTTTGTAGCTTGCAACATGGACATCATACACTATTATGGCCAGCTAGCCAAACACACTTCATTTGCAACGAGTGATTAAGGTCTGGTGTGTGTGTGTGTGTGTGTGTGTGTGTGTGTGTGTGTGTTTGTTTGCTTGTGTGGCCTATCATTTACATGCGCGTTGCTTTATGTAAAAACAACTGTTGTTAATTTCCATCAAGTTGATTTCATTTTGTTTAATTCACACATTATCAGAATTGCATTTTTATTAATTGTACTTCATTATGCAATGAGTTGATTAACTATATGATGCCATGCAGCTTCTATTTGGCTAGCAACATTGATTGTGGCGAAAGAAGGTTGTAAGGTAGACTGGTTTCATAGCGGCTCTCAACGCAAAAGCAAGAGTTTTGGCTGTTGTGTACCTGTTGCACGAGATGCGAGATGCATCGCCGTCGCAGACACATGTATCTGATAATGCATAAATACATTGTCTAATATTTGCCAAAGCTCTGAAGCCGAGAGCGGATCAGCTTAACTGTCGTGGTGGTTTGGGGTCTAAAATTTGCTTTTGGCTCTTGCTTTTGCAACATGCCGCACTTCATTGCAACTAAACAAGTTTGCTAACTATTTGAGTGAGTTTTCATGCGTCGTTGCCGACACCGACGCAGACATTCTTATACTTACTTGGGCTTCCATCTAAACATGTGCATGTGTGTGTGTGTGTGTGTGTGTGTGTGTGTGTGCGCGCATTAGCGAGTTGCTGCAAACCGTAAATCTAAGCAAGCCAAGGAGCAGACAGAAGACAGTGAAGTCGCAATATGAACTGCGCTTATCCAGTCCACTTCTTGTCTCTTTCAGTAACTTCATATTAAGCCGAGTCACAAACATAGATACTTACTGCACAATACATAGTAACTGTACTTTATCGGTTGCATATTGCTAAGCAGCTTATGATTTGAATGCTTTAAAGTGCTTTAAAGTCAGGGCTAATGAGTTCATTCAACTTGTTCACCAAATGATAAGCCGTTGCCAACCTACAGCTGTTGTGCATTGTTGCCAATCTTGTTGCATTATCAAACTTTAATTTTTCAACAGATTTTTAACAATTGCTCTCTCTCTCTATTTCTGTCTCTTTAACCATTATTGTCATACATATGTATGTCAGATCCAGACTGCCATTTTGTTTATGGTAAAAATTCCGAAATTTTATTTATTGACAGGTAGACAGAGGCATTTATTTATATAGCTCGAAGCAGCGGACAGCTCGCGCTCCTTCCACCCACTTCCACTGATTTTTGGGGGATCTTCCATTCTTGTTACCTTTGCCGAGGACCGTTATCAGGATCATCTCCTTGGCAATTTGGTAGAAGATCTCCCCGTTTATATCTTTGCTCACTGACGACAGATCTAGGCTCTTTCACCCCTTTTGCCTGGAGTACGCTTTGGCCAAGTCTTGACGCTACTGCCTCCGCTAAGGGTTTGGGATTCCTACCTGCCCGCTATGGGCGAGTGTCGGACTCTTTCGGTGTAGGCTTATTTTTTATTTTTTTTACGTAGAAAGGAGGTCCGCCTGCACAGAGATCCACAATATGCAGGTAAGGCTTACTAATATCGGGGGTTGTCATGTATCTGAAATGCTTCGTGAGCGACTGGGCTATTTACGGGTCCCCGGCCAGGCTTACCATCGGCATGTGTCGCATTTCATCTTGGTCTGGCGAACCATGATTTGACCCTTTTCCAAGACCATGACTAAGAGACAGACCATGTCCGAAGCTCAGGGAAAGTTCACTTGAGGAAATTTTTGTCAACCAAAATCTGTTTTTACTTAGAGGAACTTAATTTTTCTTTTATGATATAGTGCTATCTTTTGTCCCAAAACAAGTTGCATAATTTTAGTTAGTTAAACTATATTTTAATATTGCTCTGTAAACTCAATTTTCAATGCGTACATATGTACATTTAAAAACTTTTCAATTGCATCGCTTAAGATAAATACAGCCACATTTAGCTTGTCATTCGTCAAAGGAGCGGACGTCAGCTCGGGGACTCTAGTTGAGCATAATGCCGATAATTGCTGGCCAGCTGTGCTCAAAGAGCCTCTCAGGACTTCAATTAGAAACAATTAGCTGCAAAGTGCAGTTGAGCAGAGCAGAGCAGAACTTGACGCCCCAAGTGTACATTTTGTCAAACCAAGAACGGAATTTGAATTGCAATCAACTTGATTTTAATCAAAATTTGTGAATTGAAGTGCAGTAAAATACAGAGAGGAAGAGAGAGAGAGAAAACACAATAGAGAGAGAGAGAAAGAGAGAAAATCACATACGCAGAAATATTTGAAGAGGCAGCCTATTACTAGAACTAAAAACCCTAAACTTCAATTCCAATTTCATGGGCAACTGCCGGCTGCCGTCCTTGTTAGCCTTGTCGCCTCTTATGTCGTCTTCGTAATCAGCACAAAATTTGAATATAATTCTCATGAATGTCCCAAGAGTTGTGGTGCACTCTGCTCGTCCGATGGGGTTTCTGCTGCAACACCCTTCGACAACAACAACAGCAGCCATAGCTGTAGCAAGCCACAAAAATTCACTGCAAAGAAATGTCGACAAATGCATTGGCTTGCTATTGTTGCTGTTGTTGTTGTTGTTGTGGCTGTTGTTGCTGTTGTTGTAACCTCAATGTGCTCCAAAAGCAATCGGCCAAAGGCCAACAGCCATTAACTGTCTGTCTGTCGTTTGTAGTTGTCTGTGTTGCGTCGGTTTTTTGGTCCAGACCATTTTCTGACATTTCCAGGGCTTGGGCAAAAACGGCACAAAGGATGAAAGACCAAATTCTTTCTTCGTTTGACGATTGAAATGGACTTCTTCACCTCAACATCAAACCCTTCCCTCCCTATCTCTCGCACACACACACTCTCTCTCTCTCTCTCTCTCTCTCTCTGTGTCTCTGTCGTTTGTCAAGTCGACAAACACAAGTTTCATGGCACATTCAATTTGGCATAGTTGGCCCAGCACTTTGAATATAATTGATAGAAAGTCAAAAAAAAGTGTAAAGTTTTGTTAGTGTGCTGATGGCTACTTGTAGTTTACTCAGTTCTCAGTTCTCAGCTCTCAGTTTTTAATTTTAAAATCTATTTTATTTGATTAATATATGATAGTTGATAGATAATTTTAGCTAGGCCAAAACTCAGCCGAGCTATGAGTCCGAGCAACAAATCTATATTTGATTGCGCTGCGACAATTAATAACACATAAGCTTCATATGTATTTTAACTAATGGTTTTATTCGGCTTAGTTATTATTATGGTATTATGGTTCCATATACCAGCTAGGTGGCGATCAGACCTTCTCTGACTGACTTCGCTCCTAGATTTCGCACTGACAGCGGTGAGTCTCAGACCTACTCTTGCCCGACAGCGAGTTTCGTACTCGTCTCTCACTTTTGACGGACTGCCTGCCTCTGACTGACTGACTGACCTCCGTATCTGCGACGCCCTTTTTGTAGTTCTGGTCGCCTCGGTGGCGTGATCTTTGGTATTTCTCGCTGCGTTCGATGGCATTAGGTCAGCGGTCTCTTGTTGCTATCCCTGCACTCAGCGGTTGCCTCATATTGTGATCGCTGCACTTGAGTATCGGTCGTTCTGCAAACGGCCGCTATATGGTTCCTCACAACATGTTTGTATGGAAGCTTCATGAGAGTGTAATCTGCAACACCAGTGTGTGAAACACGTATAGTCAACACGATGAAACAACATTTACAATCAAACAGCCTGCTCTGGCGAGAGCCTTTATTGTATTCAAGATTCTAAAGCCTAAATACATAGTTCTTATCTGGTGTAGCCGGTTGTAAGGCGACCGCAATGTGCGTCCTCTTTCATCTCTAAGCATAGCGTGCCAGCGTCACGTGTCTATGTTTGAGACCGCTGCATGACCTATCAGCATCTTATGTTCCAACTTTGATATTACACTGCGATTTTATTGGCTTGTGGTTGTTTATTGCATTATGTTCATTGGGAATACGTGAAATCACTTGAGCCAAGACTCTGGACGCCATTGAATCAAACATCCCTAGTATCTCAGCTGGCATATCACCCCAACTGTGTCACTTTGTCATTACAATTTTGATTAGCTTAACACTTGTATCTTTTACTTGAATATTCAATCTTGGCATACTACCTGCCACAGCACTAGTAATTCATACATCGAGCACTTTTCTCACAGTATAATTTTCATCATCTGTTATGTTAATGTTAATTCTCTTCGATACGAATCGGACTTGAATTTTTTCCCACAACCGATTAAAAAATATAGATTTATCCTTGCCGTATTTATTGGTATCTTACAGCTGCCGCCGCTCGCCTAAATGTCTGACGAAGTGCCTTTGGGTCGCTTATCGCAAATTTTTGATACTCTTACCAATTTACAACAACAACAACAACAGCAGCAGCAGCAGCAACATCATCAGTTGCAGCTGCAGAATCAGCAAGCGGCAGCTGCAGCAGAGCAGTTTCGTCGTTCTGCCTCGTCATCACCATCGCCGTCGGCGAGCGCCTCGGCGGCGACATCCGGCCGTGCCACGCCCTCCCAAGCGGTGGGCGTGGCCGGCACACAGACGCTCTACTACACACACACGCACAACTACTTTCTGCGGCCGCAAGATGGCTCCAGCTACATGCACACCTTTCCCCAGCATTCCACGCATTATTATCAGCAGCAGCATCAGCAACAACTGCAGCAATTTCAATTCCAACAGGAGCAGCAGCCGCCTTCGTTGCCTGGACGTCTGTCGTGCAGCGGTTCTGGTTCTGGGTCCGGATCTGGCTCACAATCGCTGCACGCCTCGCCGCTGCTGGCGAAGCGAGCCACCTCGTTTAGCGGCCAGATGCCGTTGACGCGTGCCGCTCAGCTGCACGAGGCACGTCTGGTTGTCGCCTCGACACCAAACAGTCCACGCCTCATGCCGCGACGCCAGCCACGCCCCCCGCCCATACCAGCAAAGCCGTCTGCCAAGGAGCTGCAGGCAAATACCACAACAGCTTCCGCTTCCGTTCCTGTTACCGCTTCGGTTCTCGCCCCTCAAGCGCCGCCCCCACTGAATCCTATGCTAGCCGCTTTGGATGCTCCGGATGCGCCGTGGCCGCACTTTTCCACTCTGACCGAGCATCTGGACGTGCACCAGGTAAACAACTATGGACAGGCATTGCCAGAGGTGGGTTCAACGCAGTTCTTCATCCAATAAAAGTGGCTGATTTATCACTTTCCTCGTTTTCATTTTGCTCTGGTGCAGATCAACTGGCAGGAGCGCTGTTTGGAGTTGCAATTGGAGCTACATCGCTCCAAGAATCAAGCGGGTCGCATTCGGGATATGCTGCGCGAAAAGGTAAGATTGAACTAAAACGACTAAAAAAGGGAACATTTTAAGCGGAAACTCGAAGCCAAAAACCCCTAATAAGAGAGTATGTTGCAGTCGGTGTAGCCATCTACTTTTTTATCGATCTCTTATTGGAGTTATTAGATTAATACTGTCAAAATTTCGTGACACTAGCTTACAAATTGTGGAAGATATGCGCATCTCCGATTTCTAGGGCCTAAGCTCCTGATGGCGGCGGGTGTGGGCGTGCCCTGAAAATGTATATATTCATCTATGAAGGATGTAACCAGCGTGTGGTAACTCTATCTTTAAGAATGTGGGCTATATATGGTTTTATCGATTTACACTTCTCGCTCTAGCGATTATGGGTGCAGGTGTGGTGGTGGCCATACCAAGTTTTTATCGGTTCTAAAAGGCGGCGTGGAGTTATTAGACTAAAACTTTCAAAATGTCGTGACTCTAACTTAAAAGCTGTGGAAGATATAGACGCCTGGGGGCGGAGAAAGTGGGCGTGGCATATGCCGACATATGAAGGCGAACAGCCTACAAACTACATTTTGTGACTGTGGCCTTAAAATTGTGGGACATGAAGAAATAAAGTTGAACCGGTTCACAGTTCACAGTTCACGGTTCACAGTTCACAGTTGCTGTTTTTTATTGTGTGTGAGACGGGGCTGGGGGACTTGTTGATTAACGCAAATGGGTTAATAAGTGAGAATAAAGAGCAGGACGAGAAGTAACAAATAAAACAGCAGTGACAGAGTGACGCACAGACACATTAATTACACACACACACACGCACATACACACACACACGCACACACACACACACACACGCACGCACACATACAGAGAGAAACTAATGCACATCTTGTGCTTAATTATGATTTATGGGACCCATGGCTAAAACATTTTTATGACGGCCCCTTACAATTATCAGGCCAAAAAGTAATCTACTAGCCACAGGAGGAGGCAGAGCCCCCCCCCCCCCCCCCCCCTCTCTTGCTAATTTGTAGCGGAAATAGTGCAGCTGTCTGTTGTCCTCTTATGATTAGGCTAATTAAGTCATTAGGCATTTCGCCAAAAATGCCAGTGCGAGACCTCGAAGCGATGATGCTCCAAAGCGTAGTCATTAGGCTTATTGGTAGCGCCATCTACCGGCGCATTAATGCAAAAACTATATGAATTATTAATATGTGACACTAAAGTGAGCTGCTGCAAATGTGTGGATGTGTGTGAGTGCGTATGTGTGTGTGTGTGTGTCTGTGTATGTGTATGAGTGATAGAATATTGCTTTCATTTCTCCACACACACACACACACATGGCACACATGTGTACATCGCATGTAGTCATGACTCATGACATAAATTAATTACACTTCAATGATTTTCGTCCCATGAATTATGCATGAGTTGAGCGCTCCACATCAGCCAATTGCCCATTTTTGTATATATAGTATGTCCTGATCGCCGCACATCTTGTCGACTTGCGTTATTATCATATCATCATTTCTTAAATGCGCATCTCAATATAAATATCAATGAATGCAAATATAGTACATATGTGGACAAAATTCGCGTACTTTTTCACATTTCTTTCTATATTTCTAATTTTTATTTTTAAAAATAGATTTTTAATCAAAATTTTAGTTTTAAACGAAAACCTGCACGGAAAACCAAAAGGTTATATGTACATACATACATATATGTATGTGTATAAGACAAAATCAGGTTTCATTTAACCCTATTACAGGAATAAAATGGTAACTATTTAGATAATACCAATGATCGAAATCGAACCCAATCAAAATGTTGGAGTTTTGCCAGGTAATTCGGGCTATCTATGTGCGCTGCCTTTAAACTCTTGAGTACCTGAGACGGCTACACGAAATGGGAGCACCTCCAAACGTACTTATGTTGGAGTGTGCAACATTTTTAAAGGCAAATTTATTTATATATTAATATATTAAGGATATTGATAGATAGATTCGGGTTATAGCGTAATCGAGCTCACTCGAATATGGCATTCTTACTTGTTTAGCTGTATTCCTGTTCTGATTTTCCTTTTCCTAACTTTAAGTTCAGGTGTCCAGACAAATGCTTCTGAAGCTGTTAGCTGTAATTATTTGATTTTTTATTAGACATTAACAATTTGTAGCACAACTAAACCAAGTAAAGAGTGAAATCCCAGCTCTGTGTTCTTAGGTTTATTGTACGTCTGGTTTCTCTTGATATGCCCCGTATAAGAATCCAACGAATAACCCGAAATGACCTCTTATTCATGTATAGCGCACTGCATTGTTCTTTTCATTGTACTAGCCGTCGCACACTATTCAAAGTGTGTGTGTATGTGTGTATCTACGCCTATTACTATGCAATGGGAAATTTTTGCTGGCATTTGTTGATTTTAGCCATGTTAGTGCGAGTAGCAGACTTGAATGCGTTTACTTTGTTCGTTTACTTTGTGCATTCTCGTATGATGTTTTTAATGAAAGAAATATGAACAAAAAAGAATCTGAATACTGAAAACAGAAAACGGAAAACGGAAAATTCGCTTAGCCTGAAAAGCAGAGAGATTTTACGGCACACGAAAATTATACTTTTGCTGCACTTTTCAATATTTAATTGACAGCAAATTTTTGCGAAAGCAGCCCCCCCAAAAAAAATGTATGAATAACTACTTAGTGCATATCAGAGCAGAGCAGAACACAAACCAGAAACAAGCACTGCTCGAATAGTAGTTGCCCTGTCTGTACAGGTCTAAGGTACTCGAGATGCGATTCAAAAATGGCCTTATACTGTGTAATTCCGATAGTCGAGACCGATAACACAGTAGTTTCCTTAGCGAACGGAGTGTATACGATCGGGGAAATCTTATACTCGCTGTAAAAAGTATATATGTAGGAGCATAAGTATACCTAAAATATTATAGAGATAGAAACTTTAAATGTGAAAGATGAGTTCTCGTATACCATTGAGCAGTTTCTTCCATTCTATAACTGCTCCCGTTTTGCGAATATCGATACAAACTGATTTCCTATATATATATATATTATATATCCGTTTTTCATATTGAACCAACTGCTATCATCTATCTCCTAGTGTAGCTTTCACAAGTATTCAAACTTGTTTTAGAAATGTTTTGAGCTAATGCTGAGCTCGAATCAGTTGCATTGAAGCCTTCGTGTTGAAGGGTATTCAAAGTGAACGGATTCAAACTGGATAAGGAAACGCATAGCGGAAATGAAATGAGGAATATAGCAACTCGAATGACTAAAATGATGCAATGAATATTTGATGTTTGTTTTATGCTTTTGCCTTTTGTCGCTTTCAGATATTTGGTGCTGCCTTTTGCCTTGCCTTTTTTTCCTGCAACGGCAGTTGTTGAAGTGCAGCATATTTTTGTCATCATAAATTTTAAATTAGATCCAGCAAACTGCCAAGTTGGCTATCAGCATGCTGCCCTGACGTTATTATTATTATTTCGAATTTATTTTGCCTTTAATTTTTTTTATATTTTTTTTGGTCAAAGTTCTTTGGAAAATGCAGAAAATCCCCATAGATATATTGTTGGAGTGGTTGTGAATGCAAGTTTTTCAGTTTACCTAAATTGCTCTTGTCGCACACTATTTATAATGTCAAAGCAAAATGTACTCGCAAAGGAAGAAAAAGAAGAAGCAGCAGATGAAGATAATCGAGGCGCGGAGGGAGGAAGGTAGGATAGGTCCTCCCTAGACCCAAAACAGCAATCAAAAGAGGCGTTAAGGTAAAACCACAGAATCGGCTGGGGTTCCGAATGTTTTTTTGGCAACAATGTGCAAGGCGGGAAATTATATTGCATATTGCAACATTCTTGTCCGACAATAAAATTCAAGTTTATTACCTAGCAGTCAGCGAACAACAAGCTCAAAACTCAAACTCAAACCCTAGCCAAACAACTGGCCAACCAGGCAAAGAAATGTGCCGAAAAGAATACCAAATGAATAAAGTTTTACGGAGCTGGGTGCACAATATCGTGTATGTCGTATATAGAGCACAGTGTTTACAGCTGCCACGATGCCAAATTTCAGTTTTAACACTAAGCAACATCCGATCGGTTACAGTTTGACCCTACTACATAGTTTTCGGGCTTATTCAGGATTTTAGGTTTAGTATTAATATGAAAAATGTGAAGTTTGTATATTTGGTTTACACCGAAACTATATAGAAATTGAGTATTCTTCTTCTGGGGATTGAAATTCAAAAGTTTTCAAATAACCGTTTAACCTTCTATTTCAATCAATATCAAATAATCGATGCTGCATATTCAAGAAGTCAGTTTACACACTGTACACCCTCCGATTTGTGCTCTATTGTTCTGCCAAATGTGCACAGAAGTTCAGAAGCTTGTTAAGAGTTGAAGTGCTCTTATGTGCTGTGCTGCGGGTTTGTCTTTCAACGGCTTTCTAGTGTTAAGGCAACGGTTTTAAGAAGTGGCTGGGCTTTGCCAAGCGACGTTTTGGCCCACTCAAGCGGCATTGGTTGTTCTTCAATTCGTGTGCGCACATTGTTATGAAATTTGGCTTGTCAATTGCCAATGGTTTCGTCTTATAACTTCTAAAGCGAACTTCCCGTTCCTTTTGCTCGCTCTGTCTATCCCTCCACCTCCTATTTCCGGCTCTCTCGTTTGTCGGCTGTATTTTATGGGACCGCCATGGCCATAAATGGATCTCATAAATCCGCAAAAGCCAACGGCCCAGTTGTTGATGATTGCACATTGGACACAACCGTCAGCAGCAAAAGTGCCCACATTAGTGCCATAAGCCATAAGTGATGTGCGTGCGTGCGTGTGTGTGTGTGTGTGTGCTCAGCGCGTTAACGCGTTGAAAGCCGCGCTTAGAGGCATTGCATGCCCATTTCAATTTCCCCAATTGGTCCGCCAAAGCCCAACGAAAATGCCGAATGTTGACAAAAGTTTGCGTTCATCCGGATACACTCGAAAATGCATGATAGAAACAAACAAGGAGATGATTGCTCGACTTTAAGATACTCTGTGCCAGAATAAACAAAGAAGGAAAAAAAAGGAAGAAGAGCAAGTTTGACAGCAACTGAGTAAAAGCTGGGATGTTGATCAGCGGGACATGTTTTCGATTAGGTCGAAGAGGATCCATCTTCTGGGTAGATCAGCTGTCAATTCATTTTAGTTATAGTTAGTTATAGATAAGTATATGTATATAGCCTGCTGATGCCCGCGTGCATATACCCATTGCTAACAGCTCATGGGGTATAGCCTATCATCAACTATAATGGGCACACGTAGCCCGGTGCAACAGTCGCATCTGACAGAACTCTCGTTTGGTTGTTGGCTGCATTTGGTCGTTGACTGCTGCGCTTTGCTTTTCAAATGGGCAACGCCTGTGTGCAACAATGCCGCATCCGCCAGAGAGACAGATAGGCGCCTATAAGTCGTACAATGCGCTGATTTCCACACAAATAAACACACACACACACACACGCACGCACACACGTAAACACACACAGTCAGACACACGCAGTCATTGTTTCAGTTTGCATTGCCGGAGGCGTTGCCCTTGCTTATGCGCACTATGCACTGGGAAATTGAAAATGTTGTGCTGCATTTGCAGCTGAGCCGGAAGGCTCCGTCTCATGTGCTCTATTATTTGAAAACAGATGTAATATGTTGATTTGCCGATATAGAGTTCTCGACATAATATAATCAATGTTTTTTTAACTGACATATAATATAAGTTAGTATAGGTCTTACTCTTACTTCAACAAGAGTTCAGTTCTTTCAGAATACCACAAATGTGATTAAGCTTACACATATATACATATATATGTATATATAAGTATATTCATTAATCGTGACATTATAAAATCACTGGTGATGCGTGAAACACTTCAGTTTTGAAGGATGGATATGGTGTGCCCACAAATTTGCTTTTAATGCAGCCCCCTGGGTTTCTCGAGGGTTGTATGTGTGTATAGAAGGGGGTTTGAAAGCCTTAATTAAAAATTTTGGACTACGTCGTGTCTGAGCATAAATTGCGCATCAATGCTGTCAATGCGAAGTGACTTAAACGCAAAATTTTTACTTTGGTCGGGGTTCGACTCAAATGGGGGCGATTGAAGGCGAGATGTGTTTGAACGATGGGAAGGGTGGAAGGTGGAGCAGGGGAGGGGGTGGGTTCCATATGGCAGTTGCGTATAATTAATTACTAGTGTGCATTGCATTCTTTTGGGCGCCAATGAGTTAGGCGCTGCTCTCTTCTCAGCCTCTTTTCTTTCTGTCTGCTCTTGGCATATTCTCATGTCCACTCGAGTATGACAGTTGTGTGTGTGTGTGTGTGCGTGTGTGATATGACGGGTTTTTGTTTATGACAAGTTTTAAATGTGTGTACACACACACACATGCAATCAGACACACTTACGCACACATACACACAGTCATAAGCTGGGAGCAACATGTGCTGCCTACTTTTCAGCGTCGCCTGTCTGGCAACTTGCTAGGCAGGCGACAAGCATTGGAGGCAAACTAACTGCCAACCGACTGTGGCCTGCAAAATTAATGGACATCAGTCGCATAATAAATGAAGCGATGTCTATGCCAGTTCGCTCGCTCTTTGGACTCGCCCATTTCCATGCCCACGCTCACAACAATGCCAAAAAGTTCTAAAGTTTTGTGTCTAAGGCCGCTGCTTTTGGCCAGAGACAGGACAGATTCGCGTGGCCGGCTCTGTGTGCGAGTGTATCTGCTTTCTACTTGGGCATAGTATGTGTATGCATGCTGGGGGAAGGGAAAAGGGTATAGAGGGTTATGGCACCATCTTTGCAAGACAAGGACAACTCATTTTGTGTATGCAGCTCACACATATTGGCTACGCTCGTTTATTCATTTGAATTATTCCCAAAAGCGCATTTAATTTTAATTATGCGTGACAATGCCTCACACAGCATATAGCGATGCCCTAGGCTCACCCATCCCCCCCATCCCACATCCCGCTTCCTCCACCTACATGCTGCATCGCTGCTCGCGAATAAAGTATGCGCTCATTGCTGACAGGATTAAAGCCAACCGCTCAGCGGGCATCCTCCACGAAACTAAACTGGGCCTTTTCCAGTTTATAATTCCTTTGTTTCAGCTTCCAAAAGGCAGCGACCCTAGCTGCAAAAGAGTAGCATTACTCTCAATTCCTCAAAAACGCAGGCTATGAATGGTTTCATTTGGATCATGCCTCAGCGAAATGTAATCCAGCAAAAGCGGTAAGAATCTGGCATACAGCCGCAGTAAATATAAAAACAAACAAATGAATGAATGAATATATATATATATATATATATATATATATATATATATATATATATATATGTATATATATATACATATCCATAACACTACTGCAGGGTTTTACACATCAACGAATATTCGAAACAAGCCTTAAAATATATCAGTAAAAACGAGTTTGAACACTTTTCTAATCTTAAAGAGCAACTTTAATGCAAGATTCGAACCATTTATGCCAATTCATTTGAACAATTTATTTGAATGTGGACACCCCTTACAGGAGCAGGATATAAGATTTAAATAAATATTTAAGGACAAAATTGTTTTGCCGTCGCTGTTTCCCTTTTTTTCCGACTATTGTGCTTTTTTCTCTCATCCGTCCGGCATAGTTTGAGCAACTGAAACTGTGTTGATTTTGAGCGTGTTAGCCATTCATGACTTAACCACGTTTATACGTGTGTGTGTGTGTGTTTGTATGTATGTACCTAAATAAGTGGAGCAAGCTGGCGGAATGTGTTCTGATTAACCAACCAAAATGCTGTCACAAGGGCAATGAAAATGTTGTGATTGTGATTGAATTTGGTTTGTTCAAATCCAAAGTAATATTTAAGTATTTCAAAAATACAATGTAGAATATCGATAGTTAATGAAATGGGTCGTTCGTAAATCTTGTCAGTTTCAGGAAATGCTTCGCCAGGAAGCATGCAGTTTGCAAGATCTTGACGGGGTTTGGCTTGATTTTCTTTGCGTATCGATAAAAGGCTTGGGTTACGATAAACGACTATATTCTGTTTGCTCCTAACTGGATTTGCTCTTATATGTACTATTTTGACTGGTATGGAGCTCATTTTTTGCCCGAATTGTCTGACTTCGCTTTTGCGGTAAGCTTTTAGGCTCGTGGCGCTGCGTGAACAACAACGCCGAAACTGAAATAAATATAAAAATAAAAGTAATAAATTTAAAAAGGGCGAACGAGGCTGCGGTCCCTGGTAATTGTGACCGACTGAAGCCAAAGGGAAGCGGCTCTTTAGTTTAGCAGTTGGCTAGAAATGAATACGTTGCTTTTACTGTGCTCTGCGGTATGGTCGAAGCATAAAACATGCTTATGAACGGTTGCTGTGGAAACTAGCTTCTAGCGCCTGCAATTAAAGCGCGAATGGCTTGCAACTTGTCCCCCAACTTCTCCACTCTCACCCATAACATAATACCATACTCCGTATTCCGTATTCCGTACTCCGTATTCCGTACTCCATGCTCCGCACAAACCACCGCACAAAAGTTGAGTGTTAAGCGGCTTTTGGCTGCGTATTTAAGCCGTTTACGTTGTGTCGTGTAACTGCGAAATATACACGAGTCACACACATACAGATACACAGACTCAAACACACACACACATGCACTACGAGTCATTTGAACACACATATACGGAAACGGTATTTCATACTCAGGGCCATGGGCCGTATGTTAGCTTCAATTTGCGCTATTGCCAGGATCAGCTGAGAAGACAAAGCTACCGCGAGTCTTAAAGTGATAGCTGGATGGAGAGGCGACGGAGTAAGACTACTTCGCAACCAGCAGAGTACATAGTCGTCTCAAATTTATGAAAAACTATGCGAAGCGGCAAACCCAAAAGCAACAACAACAATAAGCTCGACAGCAACAACCACAAGAGGCAAACGGGAAACACCAATAATACTTAAGACCACACACTTCCGCTGTCCTTAAGAGGGGTAGGTGGGAGGGGGTGAGGGACGCCTGGGGAGGGTGTGTATGGATTGCGGTTACTGTGTAGGTAGTTTCAATGTTACTCTAGGCACTAGCACGTCTATGTATTTGTTATGGCAACGAGATTAAAAAGTTGCTTCTGCTCCAGTTGAACAAGTGTTAAGAATGGCTATAACAACTAACTGCGACGTGTCAGGCGGCAAAAACTGGACGAAACAATATTGCCAACAAGCGATATTGATTTAGATAGGGATATAGATATAGACATAAATACACTCCCCGAACTTCGATGTTTTAAAAGAACACATGTCCTGGACTCGGGAGTTTCAATATGTGGTAATTTCTGATGAGGTAAAAAAAAAACGGTTAAATTACTACAGGCATGATGTGAAAGAAGCCTGGCAGTCCTTCACTCATCAACTGGGTGCATTTCAGCCATCACAAAATGTTCCTAATTTGTAAATTTTCAGCCAGTATGAGATCGGAGGGTTATATAAACCTGTTGGACGAAGTCTTGGTGAACTATATGGAGCATCAATCGGACCATTCATTATTCCAGCAGGGCAATGCTGCAATAAATGGGCCCGGGCCTGTCCTGAGTAGTTTGGGTTAAGGATCTAAAACTTTTAGAGTGGCCACCAAAGTGTGAGTGGTCCAAAATCCTACTATCTGAGTCCTTAAAATATGTTGAATCGATGTGCCTTTAATCGAATTTCGCACCTTAACCTTGATTTTAAGACAAGAGTTAATTAAAAATGTTTCGCAAATTTCGCAGAGTGTATAGAGACACATACAGTGGCTCGCACCTTATTTGGATCAGTGTCAAAGGAAAAAAGTGATTGCCTGCCATAAGCTAATCAATCATTATTTTTCAAAAATTCCAAAGACCGATAGTAGGTATATATATTTAGGGCCAAAATTAATATACGGCCCTAATACACTGAGGTTTCCCCACCTGCTAAGTAGGATTATAAAAATGTTGCCTACTTTTAGGGGCATAGCGAACATTACATAAAACCAATTTACTCTCAATTTACGGCATCAGAGTATGAAAAGATGTAATTTTATTTGATTTTTGAGATTATGTTAAGGAAATTACTATGATATTGAAGAATGGATACATAACTATGGTTATAGATCGATCTGCACTACAAGTGACTCTTGTTATCCACTTTGCTTAATATGTGCATAATATGTGCACAATTTATGTCTATGTCCCATTTGTCTTTTGTCTTAAAACTATGTCAAAGTAGAGCCCAAGGGACTTCATAATCACGTGCTTACATCTGTGTCAGTTACAAGCCTTTGGCAACAAAATCAAATATATATATATATATATATATATATATATATATATATATTTTATATTATTTATTAAATCGGAGAATAATCACATATTAAATTGCATTTTGAACAGCGCAAATATTAGCCTGAACGCATTGTTCAACTTTAGCGCCTGACAATGTCCCACAAGATTCATACAATACACACACACACACACACACACACACACACACACACACACACACACACACTCACACCCACATACGTGTTTTACTTTATGCTTATGTATACTCATTTGAAGCTTAACCAAATTCACGGAGTTAGTTGTTTGGCTGCCTGGCGCTTTAACCGTTGGCTTAATTGCTCAACAAGTTGGCGTCAAACGGCGTTGCCAGACCCTAATCCTAAAAAAAAAAAAAAAATGTTGCATTCAATTTGAGAATTGGCGACCACCAACCAGGCTGTGTGACATATGCGGCACTCGGATGCACAACATGCCACGCTGCTGACAGCTGCGTGTGCGTGTGTGAGTGTGAAGCAGGTGTGGATTTGGGTAATGTGCGGCAATCTGGTGGATCTACAATTAAAATGGTCTCTGCTTGATGCTGTTCGTGATGCTGATCCGTTGTTGACAAGGCTTAAATCCAACATTGTCGCTGTGCCTCGCCAATTGACCGTCCAATAACAACATCGTTATTGGGGCCAAAGGTCAACACAAAAATCAATAGCATTTGTCGCTTAGCTGCCAGCCCCACACAGCTGACATGACATGTTGTCATCCGCCTTGAGTCAGCAGCAGGGAGCACGCTACTTCCACAGTGCCACATTGCCACATTGCTCATTATGCGCCATGTTCCAGCATCGTCATCATTTAAAACTCAAATGCAAACATATTTTGGCAGCAAACAGGTCGTTCAACTGCTGGCTAAAGTCATTAAAATTCGCGGGCGGCCTAACAAATGTTAACGTCGCACGTTGCCTCTTTTAGGCTAAGTTTGACTCTAATACACACACACACAAACACACACACACACACACAATCAGCGCACGAAATAATACTACACGCACATATACATGACAAGATGTAAAAAGGGGGCAGCTGCAACACCAACTCAACATTTGTTCACCACACCAAAAGCCAAAATGTCCTCTGGCTCCGTATATCCCACAAAATAGCGGGAAATTTTGCTTAAAATGGCGTTTTCTTCGGCAGTTCCCAGTTTCTTTTTCGCCCCGTATTCAGCCAACTTATGTTTACATGCTCTAGCAGCATAATGTCGGAGAAATAATGTCCAACTAGTTGAAGCAACAATATAAATCCAATATAAACAATTCAGTTGACCTATGAGTTGCGAATAGATAAGGTTTTGCTGCAGTCAGTACTTACATAACCTCATTTTTGTTAATAATATAACCAAACCAAATTCATTAGTTTCGAGTCCTACTATGTTCACATCATGTTGGCAAAAATGTTCCACTTCGGACTACTGTATTATAAAGCTGGTTTCTATGTTAGTCGGTAGATATGCATCTCTTTGTTGCTGTATATATAGTATATAGTCTGAAGTAAGATTTTGTACTCTCAAAAATACTTATGCAAACAATAAAGATATCAAAGTAGTTTATCTTCAAGCCCTCACTTGACATACATATATACGTCCCTTTTCTGAACGGATTGGATCACTATATCACTACTATAGCTGCCATACAAACAATCGGATGAAAGATAATTTAAGTTTTGTTGATCTAATACTGAAATGCGAGCAGAGTAACATCCTCGACGTGCCTAGGATTGCCGCTCTTCCTTGACCTAAAAGCTCAGTTGTAGTTTTCATATGGCTCTATGTAAATCTAAACTATAGCTATTAAGTTCTCGGGTAACTTTGTTTTTATCCAAATACAGCTTTGATTAATATTTTTGTAGTACCTTGAAATTGAGGCAGCTGTTTTTTCCCCATTTCATATCGCAACACCACCCAGTATTTCAGTTAGCTCAGCCAAGTGGTTGAAATTCAGGGAAATTTCGCTCACCACGCTGTGTGCGATACTCTTTCAACACACACACACACACACACACACACACACATACACACACGCGCGCAGTAAGTACAGCTGTGGCGTGTGCGCATGTTTGTGTGTGTGCGAGTGTGTGCGCATGTATGTGTGTGTGTTTCGTTTAGCTCGTGTGTCGTTTCCTTGTTGTGCCACTGACTCCGGCACTGACTGGGACGCTTGTCGGTTGTTGGCAGTCGGTTGTCGGTAAATCACAACCATGGCACGGCACAAGGCAATCAGTTTGTGTTTGGCTCTGTAACGCGTAACGCGAGCTTTCACGCGGCCTCGCTCCTCATTTTTCAGTGCGGTTCGCGCTTCAGCCTGACAATTTCTACGCAACTTTGTCGAATTTAGACCAAAGGAAACAATCTGGGGAAAACGAAAATCAAAAAGTGCAGCTACGACATATTGTGTGATTTGCGCGGAAAAGTGAAAGGCAACAACAACAACAACAACAATTTCTATTTACTTTATTTTTTTCAAGTGTGTGTTTGTGGCAAGGTAGAAAGCTTAAAAATATATTTTCAATTTAGATATTTGCGAATATCAATTAAAATGGTTTTTGTACTTCGAAGTACTTCAAAGCTGACTATAATAGTATTCATAATGTGTTGACTCCAGGGGAAAAGAGTGTGTGTGTGTGTGTGTGTGTGTGGGGGGGGGGGGTGTTGTGCGGGAGTATCAGCTTAGCTGTTGCCAAGGCCAACACAATAGCAGACGCACTGGCGCCATTTTCGAGCTCGCCTGTATTATGTGCCCAACAGATATAATATAATATATAATATAATCCAAATATATGTATGTATGTATATATGTTTGTTTTTTCTGGCGATCGAATTGTGTTTGTTTCTCATTTTCCTTTTGTGTTATTGTTGTTTTTTTGTGATTCTCTGTATTCTGCTCGCCGACTGCCCTTGAGTGGAACATTATAATTTGAACGCGAGACGAGAAACACTTTGAAAAATACATCAGTGTGATCCAATCAAATATTTTTGGCATGTGACTTTTTGCTGAAAATACTATTGGAATCAGCTAAAGTTAATTTTATTATGGTCAGGCTATCAAACTTACTTGTTGGCTTATATATTTTTGTTGTCAGCATCCAATCCTCGCTTGACTGCAAATGTTATATTTTGTTGTTCATTTTTGTTGCATAATTTTTGGCGCAGTCAAGCAAATACACGAGCATTTTTGATGAATTCCACTGCCAAAAAAAAAAAAACAAAAATGCGTGTGTATTGTAAAGGTTGTGTGTGTGTCTGTAAACTCGCCATAAATATTTGATGAGCATTTAAAATGCAGACAAAATATCAAGAAAGTGTAGCATACTTTTTTGCAAGGCCAATAGCGATAGCTGTGTGCTACCATAAATTCAAGTTGCCTGCAAATTCCAAATCCATATACGAAGAAAAAATATTGCATTGCACGCGTTGCACGACTTTAAGAGCCTTCTGGTTCAAGTTGCAAGTCAGGCAGCTTGTCATTAAAATGCGTTTGTTCCTCTTCTTCTTGTTGTTGTTCTTGTTGTTGTTGTTGTTCCTGTTGTGCGTGCACGCAAGGCAATTGCATAACGCCACTGTCTCTTCGTAGTGTATATAAGGCTCCTGCTTTAAGCAGGCTGGCAGACAGGCAGACAGCCAGTCAGACATATGTATATTATCTCTGGTGAATTATGGCCTGGCCATATAGATTCCAAAACGGCTTGTCCTTGCAGCAACAGGGACAGCAACTGCTGGCCAATGTCTGCCACTCACACACACACACACACACTAAACATGCACTTTTTCCTACACACAGCAAAAAGAAAGTTTGCTCAACTTGATTGAGTAATTTTCATTTTCATACTCTTTCCTTGCTGCTTATATTTTCGGTTTGTATTATCGTACAAATTATTTTAATACTTTGGAAGAATTGAAATTTGTCGTTTTAGTCAATGTAAACGATGTTAAAATGTACCTAGGAAGAAAATCCAGTTTGATTTACATTAATTTCATCTTTTTTTTCTGTGCATGGGTCTTGACACTGCCCCCACTAGTACACTGTCCGTGTGTGTGTGTGTGTGTATCATCATCGTACATTGTTAAATGGACGATACAAAACTTCAACTCTCACTCACAGCGACAGCAACAAAAACAACAACAACAACAACAACTGCCACAGATGGGGCATGGGACAACATGTCCGGCTGCCTGGCAAACATGTCGCCTGGCACTTTGGTGTCCTCCACTGTCTACTGCTGCTGCTCCTGCTCTTGCTTCTGATCCTGCTGTTGTTGCCGACGCTGCCCCTGTGTCGAATTACTCGACTCTTGCTCTGCTGCAACTTGAAATTAGATCTCGATACACGAGATGCCATTCACGACCCATCCCAAGCGCCGCACAACCGGACATATTAAATCAGGCACATCACATAAGCGCAATAAGCTTCTACGTCCCATACTAATTGGCAGCAGCAGGGCCAAACGTTTTTATCCATATACCATATTCCATATTCAAACTTATAACAACAACAACAACAACAACAACTGTTTCCAGCTCCAGCCAGACAGCTGTTCTTCACTTGACTTCCGCCCACTGCTAATTTATTGATAGCATGCAGCTGAAGCAGCCGCAGCCTCAGTGCCACCAGCCAGTTGATAATGCTGAAAATTGAGTTATTTGTGCTTCAAAATTGATTGCTGTTTGTTGTAAATCGCACGCACTTTCCCCTCCTCTATCTATGTGTCTCTGGTCATGCAAGTCAAGCGTATGCCAGTATGGTAAATAACAACAACTCATGTTGCTTGTCTATTTGCATATTCAGTCACAATGTCGCTGCCAAATATGCTATGCTAAACTTTTGTATGTCTGGTAGAGGGTATTACAATTTTATCATTAGCATTATTATCACTCGATATAGGTATGTGCCTCTGACCTCAGTCTGTACAACAATTGCATTTAAAAGAAGTTGAGCTCGGTCAGCTTTAAAGCTAGCGTTGAAACTTGTACATCAAAGTAGACCAGATCAGACCCCTATATCATATAGCTGTCAGACGAAGTGCAATGTAACAGCACTAATATGTCATATTCAGTTCACAGCCAGCATAATAATATTGCGTACTCTAGACTATAATCGAAATGTCAGTGATTGTCCTTTCCTAGGTCGCAAACCTATGAAATTCTGATATATATATCATTCAGCTTGTTCGATTTTCAATGCCTAGGAGCAGAAAACTATGTTCAGCCTATTCATTTTTGCCGTTTGCCTAGAATCGATCTAAATGGGATAACGCCAGCAAAACTGGCACTTTAGAAATACAGTTTTCGGATTTTCGATTGAGGTTAATGAGCGACTTGAGAACTCTATAACTCTATTTAACTATTCCAAAAAGAAAGCGAAACGTAGAGAAAGTTGTAGTCAAAACAAATTCACGCAATACGTAGAAAGTCACAAACTAAACTGTGTGTACAATACATCTTAGATGGCCATGCAGATCACATGTTTAGGCCTTTAGATAGGCTTGGATAGGACCACATTTATAGGTCTGTATTGTTTACGTATAGGGCTGTCCAAAGTATGTTTAATAATAGATAGTTTCAGTTCTTAAATGCGCAAACTTCTCCACTTAATAATCAAGCCAAGTTAGCTGAATTTCATAGGTTATCTTGTTGGCAAGGTCTCCTGCATATTTCGTTTACTTTTATATATTGTATATAATGTATATAATGTATATATGTGGGTTCTCGTGTGTGTATTTATTATATTTGTTTTCTGCTTTATGGCGCCTGTCGTTCCGATTTTCGCCCATCAAATCGCAAATTGCAAATGACAACAATCAGTTTTCAGTTTCAGTTACTGCAGCGCATTTGTGGTTAACAACAAAACCCAACCTTAAACCCCAATCTCCCTTCCTCCACCCCCCGCCCCTCCCCTGCCTTATACTCTTTCGCTCTGCAGCTGAGTTCCCTGGGTAACCATTAATCATGTGGGTGACGCCTAAAAGTATGCAGCAACTGCTGTGGCATGCAGCATGCAATTAAAAAGCAAACAAACGGAACGGCAACATAAATTTACAACCAGACAGACAGACAGACAGACGCACATATGGCGAGTGAGGGGGATAGACAGAGACAGAGAGGGCAACCGAATGCAACAAATTATTTGCCATGCCCGCACACACACACACACACACACACACACACACACGCACGCAATTTTGTATTCAAATTTAGCATTGCATTATTTAAGGCGTTGAGTGTTCAATAAGTGGCAAAAAAAGAAACAAAAACAAGACCAAAATGTCGCCCTAATCACTGATGGAAACGCCTAAAAGGCAGCCAGTGTAACCAGATATATATATATATATATATATATATATAGAGAGAGAGACAGACAGACAGCATTTGTTAGAAAATTAAATCACACGCATCACACGCACGATCTCAAAGTGGAGCCCCACATGGATGTTGCGGGTACGACGCTGATGCTGGTCGATGCATCGCCGACGGAGATGCATCATTCGCATCCACATCCGCATCACAGCCATCCGCGGCATTTGCAGCGCCAGAGCGTGGAGTTCAGCGGCCAAGCGTCAAATGGCGAGCTCAGTAGCACAACAAGCAGCGCCACGCAAAGCAAGGAACTATGTGCCACGTCCGCTGCGGCTGCTGCTGCTGCTGCAACTGGCAACGGTTCCGGCACCTGCTCCGCCTCCGCCTCCTCCAGCTCAAATGCAATCTTAACGGAGACAGCGGGCACCTCGAACAGCTCGTCGGGCAACAGTTCGCCCGCCAAAGCCTATGTGCAACATCACCATCAGCATCATGGCTTGCATTCGCATGCGTTGCACCATCATCATCACTCGTTGCAGCTGCACCACACAGCGCCACCCTCGCCGCTCGCCTCGATGCGTCATCAACAACAAACAATATCGGGCGCCTCGCCACCCCCCGGCGCTTGCCTGTCTGTCTGCTGCAGTTCGTCGTCTGCCTCGTCGCATCACCATCTGACCATGGGTCATGTGCCACATTTGGCTGCACATCATACGCTCTACCCCCTAATGGCTGCCGCCCAGCTGGGCTATGTGAGCTCCAGTGGGCCCAGCTCGTTGGTCAACTCGCCAGCCTTAGGACGACGCAAGCGCTACACAAGCACCTCGTCTAATTGCTCCAGCCAGTTCAACAACAACTATGCCGGCCTCGACGTGGACTCGCTGGATGACATGTTGCGAAAGGTAAGATATGAGGCAGTCCCTCTAATAAATTTTAATGGAGTCTTCAGTATTGTCATTCGATGTCAAAAAACATAAAAATTCCGCTTTGTAGGTCCAAAAATCAGCAGAAAACTGCAAATCTTGAGAATCATTTTCATAGATATGCATAAAAGAATTGATTGAAGAATGAAGGTCCGGAGCTGCAGTTTGTATCAGATGTAAAGCTGAAATATGTACTATATTTAATTTTTTGTTAACTCGACCACTTATAAATCGATATCAACAGCATCATAAGAGCTGGAACCCTTAATAGTACCGCACAGTTGGCATCCCTTAAGGGTGTATTCAAAAATAATACCCGTCGAAGCCAATCACACGCAATAGGCAATGTCTCTAACACAATTGGCGACATAGGAAAGTATTCTTGGACCTTACTATGCTTTCAGCTTAACTTTGGGGGCAATGCCATTGCGGCAACACAAAAAAGGGAATCCTCCGCTCTCTCTCTCTCTCTCTCTCTCTCTCTCTCTCTCTCTCTCATCTGCATCTACTGGTCGCCGTCCATTATTCGTCTTTTTGAGTCTGTCTGCGCTCTCTGCTGTCTGTCTGTCTATCCGCCATAAGTCATAAATCTTGAGCCTAGTCCGGCGGTACAGCGTATGGCATGGCTGTTGCAGCAAGACGTGCACCGTACCCAAAAAAAAAGAGCATATATATATATATATATATATGCAACGCTTTTTACGTGTTGAACATTTTTAAGTGCGGAGGCGACCCATAAATAATATGCAAAAAAGAAATATTTTTTTTTACTTTTTTATGAGTTTTTTTTTTTTTTTTTGTGGCGCAGCGGCATGCAAACAATTTAAATTTGTAATGCGCCCCGAACGAAGTATGCCTAATAAGTACTAGGTGGGAGGGAGCTGCAAGAAGCAGCAGCTGACCAGCCTGGCAACGCAGCCAGCGTAACCGTTTGAGTTAATGGACGCATATATGCACATTACGTATACGTATATGTATCGTTACGTATACGTGTCGGAAAGACTTTTTGGGGCGCTTGCATTTTATTAGCGATAATGAACTCCACGTGCTGCAGCATGAAACGATGCGAGACTAAACGAAACAGTTGCACACTTTGTGGTATGTGGTGCAACTCTCCTCCTCCCGCTTATACCCTTTACTGTAAGCACTGAAAGTGGCTAGGCTAGGCACACATGAAGATACAAGATTGTACATTCTCCAATCTCTCATTTATTCTTAAATAGAAAAATGATGAGATTTCGGAAACAGGTGGACTTACCACATATTTTAGGGTATCTGGTCGTCTAGCTCACCCTGCGTTTAGTCCACTCCAAATTGTTTCTATTGTAAAGTGTCGCATTGCCACAGGTTTGCAGTCGCGCCATGAGTCGATGTGTGTTGTTGGTATCGTTGGTATTGGTGCACCTTGGTGTTTCCAACACTTTTAGCTGCTGCTCTACTCCTGCATTGCATTTGTGGCTGCAGTAATGGGTTAACGGGTTGCGGGTTGCGGGCTGCGAACTGCGGCGCCGCTGTTGCAATTGCCATTTGCTGTTTGCGAATGCGATTCCAATTTTGTTGTGGCATACTTTTGAGCCAGGCGCGTGCATAATGGCAATTTGAATAATGTGCCAAAATATGCAGATATTTTCTTTGTTTCCAACAGCGCTCCGCTGCCCCACAATCCCATTTCCGCCTATCCGTCTCCTGCAAACTGGGCCAATTGCTGACAATCGAAGTTTGCGTCAATTCGCTTTGGCGCTTGTCATAAGCACAGCCTGGAAATTACATCGAATTGGGCTCATAAACTTTGTGGCAATAGACGAATGACGAGGTCAAAGGCAAAACGGCACAACACAGAGACAGGCACAAAGCGAGAGAGAGAGAGAGAGAGAGCGAGAGAGAGAGAGAGACATGCTGAACTTAAATCGAATCGAAGAAATAAATAACAAAGCCAACAGCAGCAACAATAACGCAAACAACAACGAGTCCAAAGTTGTTATCGAGTTGCGGCTAAAGTTTGAAGCATTTTTCGCATCACATTCAACGATTTTTGTGGGCTGCCCTTCTCAAGTGTTTCGATTAAAACCAATCGGAAAATTTATCAAATACTGATTTGCGTTATATTAAATTATATCCAAATTTGCAACGATACGTTTCAAATCTCAATAGCCGAAACGTATCTCTCTATATCTTTGTCTTCATTGTATTCATATGTATGTTGAGACCCTAATAGTTAAGTTAATGAATGTCTGCTCCCTATTATATGGTTTAGTGCACATAAAACGGAATCAGCACTTTTTCGATAACTGTACCCGATTTCCGGTGGCAATAAAAGATGCAATTGCCATTGTTTTTCACACTTCGCTTCCCGTGCTGGTCACAAGAAATAAAAGCACTACCATCCATGCATATATTTGAGTGTGCAGAACTTTTTAAGGGGAACTTTGGCAATAAAACTATAATATTAGCTGCTGGGTTCAGGATACATCATAGACTAGCTACGACTACGCCGTTGCAGCATTCTTACATGTTTGTGGCCACAACAGCGGTTATTGGCCTTATCGATGGCATTTATATGGTCCGAAAACGCAGACCAGCAGCAACAAGAATGCCGGTCTTAAGATTATGCACACCGAGATATAATTACGCTCGTCCATTTGTATGTGTATTTGTATATATGTATGTATGTTTGTACATGCCCCAGCCGCTCGTTAGCCGCCTTCGACCTGGGAGCTGTGACGGCCACAACTGCTATACAATACACATCTCAAGCAAATACACAAACAAAGAAAACGCACATCTACACACACACACACGCAACACAGTCACACACCTTCAACACCTACATTGTGAAATAATATTTTCAGAAGCCACCTTTATGTAATGACAATGGGGAATAGTTAAATGTTTATATGCGCCTTTTTTCATACCATCTTGCTATTAAAGGGCTAAGTAATGGGGATAAGAAACTAACTAATAAACTCAACATACATACTTGGCTATATCCTGCTATTTGGGCTACAATATAGCTGCCACAGAAACTATCTGTGGAAATATGAGTTCTTGCGGGAAAAACATCCTTTTTGCTTACCACCAAACTTAATCCTTTCGAGTGTTATCAAAAATATCAGTTTTTCCAGTACAATTTGGTTTCGCCTAGCTTAGAGAGTGAGGGCGATCTATCTCCCTCTCTCTCTCTCTCTCTCTTGTAAGTCTGATGCTGATAAGAATTGGGAATCATTTTCATTTCGCATATCTTGTAAATCTATGAGCAAAGCCAACAGCTAACTGAACTCGAGTGTAATGCGGGTCTATATGGGAATAAATAGAATGGTGAGGAAGGGGAGGGATTGATAGACGTAGCTAATTTTGAGACAGCACGCATTTATCTTGCGCCACATGTTGGCAATTCTGCCAACACACACACGCGCAACCCTTCACATGGGATTTCCTCAGCGCCACTACTCTGAATAAGCCAAAAAAGAAACATGAGAAAGACCAAAAGCAGTAAAAATAGAAAAACCAGCAGAAAAACCAAACACACAAACAAAGCGTCATAAAATAGCAAAACTAACGATCTCGGGCAGCACAACAGCCTCAGAGTAGCACAGCCAAAAACTAGCTAGAATGTGCTTGTCTAAAGAGCGCTACTTAGAGATACCATTTACCCGGCGCTAAAATATCTACATTTTACGTTTATTGCCAAACTTTCCGCGGAAAGCCTTTACAAAGTCAGATGTAAGCAGATAGTTATGCAGTTGCTAACTGAAGGGCTACATTGAAACATTGTTGCCTTTTATTACTAACCGATATCGACTCTGATCGACATGAGGGAAACGTGAAAGATTGGCAATCGAACGAAATGTGACCTTATATATTTGACATTCCTCAAGTTCCATAACTATGCAAATATGCTTCCTTCTGCCGGTTACATACGTTTGCACAAATTAACAATATTCCCGCTTACCCGCTTAAGTGGATACAAGGTATAAAAAGGGTTATCCCTTAACCGATCCCTTTACCTATGTGCGTGTCCATCAGGGGATTTTCCTTCAATTAGGATTAATACTCAAGATACCAAAAACAACAACCAACAAAAAGGAAAGCGAAAGAAAACAAAGCAAAGAAAACAGGCAGAACGTTACAGTCTGGAGTAACCGACTGCGAAATACTTTGACACCATAAGTAATAACAGCCGATAACAGGGAACAAAGTACAGGGTGGGTGTAGCCAAGAATTACCGTCCAAGTTTGCCTTAAAAATTGCAGTAGATGGATTTTGGGGACGGGAATGAGCATGGCTGAAAGTTCAAATTCTTCCAAGTTTGGTAAGTGTAGCTCTTAAATTGCGTGAGATATGGTCTTTTGGGAATTTTTGGGGCGGGATTGGGCGCTGCCAAAACAATTTTGGATGACGAGCTGATTAATCACCTTCCACGTTTCCGAACTATAGCTCTTAAATTGCGAGAAATATAGGCTTTTGTTGATTTTGGAAGGGGAAGTGGGCGTTGTCCAAAATTTGATTCCCGAAGGGAGTAACTAGTAATATACCTTTCAACTTTTGGTGACTATAGCTTACAAATTGTGGCAGATATGCGCATTTCAGATTTCCGAAATACATATGCCGATCTTTGAAAAGGTTACCAGCAAGTTTTAAGTTTCAGTATGCAGTATGCTCGACTTTTAGATGCCCTGCAAATGGGAAAATCAAAATGCTATAGAAAAGCGCATTAATTGATTTTGGGACTGCTTCTGGACTCTGGATTATTTAGAAAGATGTAGAGTTTGCTCGACATCTGGATGCCATTTACTTGCCAAATATAATCAATCAAAGAACAATAATCAAATCAGCAGCAAGCACAGGCAGCACAGACAGGGTATCCAATGCGGGTTGTTGTCCGGCCTGACCAGGGAGGCAACCTTTTTCTTTTCTCCTTTTGTTTTGTATGTCGACACGAACTTTGATGAGGGACCGTTCCGTTTCGGTTTGTTTTTCCTTAACTTTTGCTCAATATATATATAAATATATACTTTTTTGGGGCTTAAATTGCTTAAAAGTACAATTTATCACAATTGGTAATTGAATGCCATTGTCCCGGCAACAACTTGACCCAGTTTCCAACTAGGTCTGCACAGAAACTAGCTCGTCCAGTATCTCTTCTGATGGCTGCGTCATAATGAGTTTTCTTCACATATCCTTTGCCATTTTATGTACAATACAATTACAATGTTCTTATCATTCCGGCGCTATCCCTCTTCGGGCTTACTCAGTGTGTAGTTTTAGGGACTAGGGTCACTTTCATTTTCGTTTTCGTTTTGTCGAAAATGTTGTCGGACATTTCAGTATTTTAACAATGTACCGCTAATAATAAAACAGCAATTGAGTTCTTGAGATTTTTGTATATATTAGAATTGTCATAATATTATAAATTGGGGGAGCATCACTGCGACCTATAAGATCTATTGTGCCCCTTCTGAGCCTATAAATCCTCCATCAACCCCAGCTTTTGCACGAATACTAGAATCTTTATTGGGTAAGCCTTCAACCCATCAAATATTCCTAAGATTTCATGCAACCATAGAATGCTGCGCTTTTTCCTAGTTAAGGCGACATATTCTGCTAGGATGTGCGTTGAGGATTCCTCCTCACACATCGCTGCTATAAATACCTAGTTTAGTTAGGTGACTTCTTAGTCTACAATGTCCTGTCAATAGACCGGTGAGTATCCTAAGCCTGTTCTTCGCCATGGATATTACTTGCTTGTCGGAGTCCTGGTGCCGTATTGTGTGCCTTCCTGTGCCACAATACCGTTCTGGTCCTGTTAGGGGCTTCTCTGCCCTCATTCTTGCTTGCTCATCAGACGCTTCGTTCCCCGGTATATCCCTTTGGCCCTGGACCCATCTTAGAGTAAGCCTCTTATGTGTCCCGAGTTGGTCAAGCTTGGATCTTACTTCATGGACTACTTTTGATGTTATTTTCGTCCCCCTTATAGCGTTTATTGCTGCTTGTCTGTCGAATAGGATGGATATATCTGTATTCCGATATTTACGTTTCAAGTTCTCAGCTTAAAATAAGCTGGTATGCGTTCCCAGGGACTCATGGTAGGATATCCAAGGGCTCACCCCTCTAAGGCCTGTGCCCCGCTTATTGAGAGAATCGTCGCTGTACCATTTTATGATGTGCGGTTTCATAGGGTGATTATGCTTGGGGAACCAGCACTGCGACTTATAAGGTCTATTGTGTCCCTGGTTTATTCCCTCTTGCTGCTCATATGAGCTTTGAAATTTCGCTCGAAATATTCGGCTGCCATTTTGTCCCTAGGCTGCATTATTAGGGGAAGTTCATCTGAATGAAGTTGGGCATCTCTGTGGCTTAGGATGTGATTGCTCCCAACTCCTTCTGCTGACATCCATAGAAGCGTTGCTTTCTGTTGAAACCGTATGGTATCGTGGAGTTGCGTGAGCTGCCATGATTTTGAACTTATACTGTATTTATTCATTTTATAATCTTGTTATATATTTTATCTTATTTTTTGTAATTTGTCAAAACTTTTTCTATTGCATATGGGCCTTTGGTTTTGTGAGTTAGTGTTCTAGACATTCCTGCCGTACTGTCACAATCGTGTACCATCAAATAATCTCCTTGGCTATACTTGTATGGAGTTTTCGACGCGTTGTCGCCTGTATATGTATATATGTATTGTCTGCTTAGTGGTAAGAGTTAATGATTTCTGCTTACCGATAAGAGCAAACTAAGCCACTTTGCAGCAGCGGCTGCTAAGCACTCAAGCGAAACAAATTATGCAAATCTAATACGATTTTAATTTAGGCCAGCAACAACAAAAGCGAAGCCCCACATATACACACATACACACACACACACACACACACACACACACACACACACACACACACACACACACACAGAGAGAGGGCTGCATCATCATTCTCCTTGGCAGCAGCAAAACTATTGAGCATAAAAAAAGGATTCTCGTCGCATGGCTTTTCGATTCGCTTTGTTTTGCATACTTTTGTGCGCGTCTGCATTCAGCTTGTGCTTGCGTTTCAGATTCCCAGATACCAGTTGGCAGTCACCGATTCTGTTTGCCCTCTTATGTGTGTGTGTGTGTGTGAGTGTGTGTGTGTGATGGTTCGCGTGTTCACGTGTGGATTTTATTAAACATATGAATTCATTATGCAAATGCGACAACATCAACTGACAACAACAATGAACGAACCGGCGAACGAACGAACGAAAATTGTATGAAAATCGCCTTTTGTTACCTGCTTCATTTCCATTTCCCCTTCCAACAACCCACCCCTCCCCCATGCAGCAGAACGTTGCAAGTAGTTTGAGCAACGTGGGGTTAATGGGTTATGCGCTGTGATTTTCAAAAAAAAAAAAAAAAGAGAGTGCTCGCCTTTTGTGGAATTTTATGTAAAGTGCAAATTGATTTGCCATTGGGAGCAAAAGCAGCAGCAGCAGCAGCAAGGCAAGGCAAGCAACAGGAAGCAACCATAAGAAATTAATACAATTTCCATGGTTCTGCTGCTGCTGCTGCTGCTGCATTGTTGCTCTTTGTTGCCGCTTGTTGCATAATTGAATTCGAATTGTGACCAATGCGTAGAGTGCAGCAGCACGCTTACAATTACCGAACAGGCAGCAGGCAGCCGTTGCCACATCGACTTGAACAGTGGGGCAAGTGTCTTGAGCAGCACAAATCACAGCCCAGGTGTGTTTTTTACCCTACTGTCCAATCGTCTGTCATCTACAATTTGTTGTTGTTGTTCACACACAATTAACACTCAAACAGGGCCTTAACACGAGGGGACTTCAATTGATGTTAAGGAGAAGATGTATGCCACACAAGCCGTATGCCACTGGCCACGTTCCGACCTACGCACAGCCACATATAAGCATATAGCGAATAACATGCCACTTAATTTTATTTCTTTTATTTTTGGCAACAATACGGCGCACATTGGTCCAAATTGTGACAACAATTCTGAATATAATCTTTGAATATTTTCCAATAATATATCCTAAAATGTTATGAAAATATGTAAAAACTTGTTGTTGACTTCCTTATTGAATACTTCAAGCACTTTAGATTCTAGATCTAGTTTGAATTGAATCCCATAAAGCCTGCTTAAAACTTGAACGGCGATCAGCTTTGACAATATATATATATATGCATAACTGGTTCCTTTTTTAACGATAAACTCGATCTCAAATAGGATCAAACTGAAAAGTTAATGGTATATGTTGCACTCACTTTCAAGAGACCACTGTGCACTGATTGTTGTTGCAGCTGTTTTCATTCTTGTTGTTGCTATTGTTGTTGTTTTCGTTTGTCATAAGGCGGCGTGAGTGTAATCAAGGCGGCTATTATTCTTAGATTTGAGGCGCAAATGAAAACGCCGGGCAAAAGGAGACGAGAGCAGTCAACAGCGAAAGACGGCAGCTCCACACAAACATATATAATGTGGGGTTGGGGTTCAATACGAAACAATAGCCATGTGTGGTGTGGTGTGTGTGTGTGAGTGTGTGTGAAAGTGTCTGACGCAGTAGAAGCAGAAAAAAAGGCAAACGCTCTGTCGCATACAAAAGCCTCATTGTTTGAGTCCGTCGTCGACGCAGCTGCGTGCTTGGAAAACGATGCGAAGATGATGATGAGGCGTGGGAGGGTGGATGGGTGGAAGGGTGACAGGTTATAGAGTGACAGGTGGTAGGGAGTGGCGCAGACATGTAAGTGTTGCGGCTCATGAGCTTAAATATACACACGAGTGCGTGTGTTAGTTAGTATGTGTCTGTGTCTATGTATTTTTAAGTAACTTGGCCCAATATCGAGAGGGGACCGTATCGTGTCACGATCACGCACAGCTGAGCACGATAATAAAAATTCATTTGAAGATAAGCACGAAGCATATTTGTTAAACAAGTAAGGATGCTGTAATCGATTGACTACGATTCACCCTGAACCCAGCTGATAAATATACCAAATGTGAGCAGGTTTGCAAGTGCACTCAATTCGTATAGCAGGCACGATCCCGAACTGATCCTTACAGGAATGCGACGATTGCGATGCATATACTATAGCAGGCCCCTTGTAATGTATGTAACAGACTACTAATAGTAATAAGACTGTAAAAAAACATCTGTACATAGCATTGATATCGATATCGATCGATATATATATGAATAAATTGTTGATAGTAGTAAGATCAATATGAAAAAAATATATTTTCGACTTTAACTTGGGTATTTCCTATCCGATCTTGATCAAATGTGGGCAGTTGATGATTAACTAGATGTTGATTCTGTTGATCCTGATCAGGAATATGTATACTTAAAGGGTCGTATATGCTTCCTTCTACCTGTTCCATAAGTTTGCACAAAACTTTAAAATGATTTTGTTTTTATCTATACGAAACCGTTTTCAAAGCCGCCTTTGGTCAAAATAGGTAATTCATCGGTCTTCAGATGTGCTGAACTTAAAAAGAAAATACTTCGGAATTGGTTTCTGATGCAATGCTGGCAAGTGAATAAAGTTGCAACCATGTACCTTAAATCAATTAATCTATCAATACACTCAGCCTGCACTCAGCTACATTTCCCGTAGGCATATTCAAAATTCGGCATCAATTGGGTGCGAATGGTCAACGTAAGTGTCAAGCCGTCTGTGGACCCTTTTTTAAAAGAGACTTCATGTTTGTCGTATGCGTGTTGCAGATCCAGTTCTGTTTATGTTTGACTTTTGGCCGACTGTTTGCAGTCGCCTTGTGCCACGTTGCCGAATAATTGCATTGTGATTTTTCGGCCAACATTGCTGATGTTTCTGCTTTTGTTAACTTTGACTTCAGTTGTGCCGGGCATTTGTGTCGTTTGTGAACAGTCGACGGCAATGCCACAAAAGCCACTCGAAATATGTTGGCTGCCCTTGTATAGGTGTGCAGTTATGTGCTCTGTGTGTGTGTGTGTGTGTGTGTGTGTCTGAGCGTCTGTGTCTGTTTGTGAGCCAACAGAATTATTGAAGCGAACCCTCCAAAAAAAATTGCTAGCCATACATGAAGAGCATCAGTCCTTTGGCCAGCCTTTTTTTTCCACACGCCCCCAAATTGCATCATCGTCTCAACATCCGCTCCACTTGGTGCAACATCCTCGTCATATGCAATGTTGTTGCAGTTGCCGTTGGGCTTGTGGCTTTTGGGTCACTGTAAAAGAATTAAATGGCAGCAGTGCGTGGCAAAGGACTTGCAGGCTCGTTGGTTGCCTCCTTGCCTCTCTGGCTGGCTGTGGTCAGTGCTACGCTACGCCATGTCGATAAATGGAAAATTGAATGCTTAACTTTGAGCTAAATTGCAACGCAATTTCAACGCATTTTCAACTTTCTTATCAAAGCCTCCATCTGACAACTAAACTGTCGAACTATTATTAAGCTATTTGAAAGGTCCTGTAGTGACACCGATTTGGAATGTCTTTTAAAAGTCCATTTGGAAATACATTGTTCGGTCTATGGGACTGAAATTCGATGCAGAAAGTGCAGTTTGGTATATTTTCGGACTTTGAAATTCAATGAACATTCTTCGTGTTTGGAAGTTGTTAGAAATAAATAGGAAACTGGGTAAAATGCTGGGAAATGTATTCCCCCATGAATTGCAGGCTGTGCACTTTGTTCCAATAGTCAAATTAGGTACATGAACTTATTGATCTGTATAAGGTGTAAGTCTTAGGTCAAAACTCGAGCTTTCTTCCTTTATGTTTAATCGATTAAGTTTGAATTTTTAATTTAAGTGAATTGTATAAAGGTAAAGCCCTAAATATCTGAAGTATCTGATATTTTCCAAACGGCTGTACGATGATTAATTCTTTGAAAGCCAAAGAGAGCGAGACTATCAACTATCAACTAGCAGTTAAGTAAGAATATCATCAAATAACCGTCAACAACCACCAACACCCCCCCCCCCCCCCCCCATCGCCCACTCCACCCTTCCACTCACACACAGGAACTCTCCCCTTTGTTGTTTTGTTGGGCCCGTTGGCATTTGGCAATGTCAGCAGGCGCTTGTTGTAGACCAATTTTTGTACCTCAACTTTTGACTGCTAAGTCAGCCAATCATATTTCCTTATTTCTCTCTCTTTCTCTCTATTTCTTCCTCTCTCACTCACACGAGCACTTGCACTGGCTCAGTCGCAGCTGAAACTTTGTCAACAATGTTGAATAATTAAAATGCTCCCTCGACAACAAGTCTGTGCAAAGACTATAGCAACTTGGGCCCAGCTTCATTCTCCTCAGTCTGTCTTAGCTTCAGCCTCGGCAAGTTTGCCAGTTGCTTGCAGCGACTTCACAATTTATATAGGGCTATAGCGTTGGCGGGGAAGGGGCAACTGTGTCTTGGCGGGCCTGTCTGTCATTGTCGTTGTCGTTGTAGGCAGTCAGGCAGTCAGGCAGCAGGTAGACATGCAGCAAAGCTCATCAGCAATTCTCAATTGCTATTATAATATTTTTTGCTTTTCGTTGTGCTCGTCGGTTTAGTAAACACCTGATACGATGGCAGCAATGGGCCGTGTGGCCATGGGGGCATTGGGGGCATGTCACTCTCTCTCTCTCTCTCTCTCTCTCTCTCTCTCATTGTGAGTGTGGCAAGTTTTGCTTAATGCGCAGTCCCCATGCAGCGACCACGTTTGTCAGGCTAAAAAATCATCAACTTTGTTGCATAATATTTCAATAAAGCCGCTCGGGGTGGGGTGTGAGGTCTGTGCGGGAGCTCCAGAACAACCGATGCGTAGGTGAGAGCAAGATAGCGATTTCCTACCATCAACAAATTAAAGCACGCCACTCCCCACATTCAAACCAACCCCACCCATCCCACACTACCCTATCTTCATTTGCTGCGACTCTACAATAGTGCACTGGGGAGTGTTTTACCTTTTGTGCAGCCTGTAAAAACGCTATTGCAATGACAGGCTTACAGGGCAAATGGCAAGTGGCAAATGGCATTCGGCAAAAGGCAAGGGACAACAACAGGCAAAAGAACTGGGAGCAGTTCTCCTAGGACATCAGACATTTTCTAACGCGTCAAATTAGTTAGCTGCATAATTACAGCTTGTCTTACATCATTGGCCTAATAGAATTTTCTATTTGGCTGCCCTGATGCCAAAAGAAGACAGTACTTTCCACGGCTGACTATTGTATTATTGAAATCCTATCCTATGGATCTCATCGCAAATGAGCAGTAGCAATGAGCATGCATTGCATATATGCATAAAAACGATGTGTGGTCGACTACTCCATTTTTTATTATGTTGCCATAGTCACAACTACTGGATGTTGCTGTTGTCGATCTCTCCATGGCTGACAATACAAGATTCAGTGAATTACAAGTTTTTATCAACTTTTTGCTCTCTAGCAGACTGAACTACAGCAGTGCGTTACGGTAGCTCGGGTCCTCACGTGGTTTCAACTGGATACTCTCCATCTCGCTCTGACGCTCCCCCGCTCTCCTTCTTCTCCCTCCCTTCCTTTCGAGCTAGCTGCTTATATTTGTGTGCCTTGCAGATTGTTTATAATTCTGTATAATTTTCATCCAATTAAACTTAATTAACTAGTGTGCATGTGCATGTGCGAGTGCGTGTGTGTGTATGTGTGTGGGTAGTATGTAGTTCGCCACATCGTAACTGTAAACCAGTCGACAGTTGTTGGGGCATTGTGACCTTAACCCGGCCGCTGCGAGAAGTTCGGCGGAAGCAGTCAGATTCGTAATTATTACCACTTACGGCTAAATACCGAAGTTTCAAGCACACCACCAACAGCTGTACATGTGTGCGTCCGTCTCTATCTCACTCTCTCTCTCTCTCTCTCTCCGACTGTGTGTGCTGGCAACGAAAACTTTTGCTAGCCACAAAAAATTTCCGTATCATGCAGCCGCAACAACAACAACAACTGCAGGAACATTGAAAAGTTTTTGCCGAAAAAAATCCAATGGCAAGAGTTTTTGTAGGGATAAACTTTTTTGCCTTAATACTTTCCTTATGGTCGCCCCATTCGTTGTTGCTATTTGGCTTCGTCTTCTGCTTCTTCTACTTATTTTTTTTTTTTACTTTATTTTGGGTGAGCTTGGTACGCCTACTTTTGGGGGGGGGGGGGGGGGCATTAAATTTATACTTCCACCTTTGGACAAGTCATAAATCGTTGTTATGCCTTTTGCATTGTTTTCCCCACATAATCACAGCGGCAGCCTTTTTCCGGCCTTTTTTCTACTGGTTTTCTGGCTTGTCATTTGTGGATTTTATAGTTCAGTTTTAATTAATGCTGCCCAACTGGCCTTCAGCCATCTGCGCAAACCCCCAATTAACATGACTTTGTAATTAGTTTGAATAGCTTTGTGTCATTTTATGCATTGTGGCATTCATTATGTCCCTAACTCAACCAAAGTTCTCGACATACCAATGCCTCGACCTTATTTTCCAGCTCAAGAGCAAAGCAATAGAGCACATAGATATGGCAATCTCGATTATTATTTCTGTGACTGCAACAAACCGTTAATCAATCAATCTACTTGTCAGTTGTTTTAAAATGGGGCATATACTATGCAAATGCTTGCTGGAACTTACCACTAGTTCAACTTTCTACATTTCCCCATCCGCTGCCCACCCTCTGGTTGTGTTTGACTCACGCGATGCTGTGCTGAAAGTTGTGTTAAGCCATTGAAAAGCTGCTTGGGCTTAAGTGATTCAATTTCCGTTTCTGTTTCACCATTTCCATTTGCGTGTTTGCATTAATAAGCCTTTGATGGTCTTAAGAGATTTATGGTTACATGGCGAGTAGTATCGGCCCATTTGCCATGCCCCTGCCTTAAACACCTCCCCTTATCTAACTGCACGCTTGTCACTTCACGTTGCGCCAAAAGCCTTACCACGACAGAGAACAAATAGCAACAAATGCAACAGCAAACGAACAATAAGCAATCCAGCACACACATACAAACACATCTTGCTGCCTGACATTGCATTATTTATCGATAACAATTAGCAGTGATGCATGAAATGCGATAACATTTATTAGCCCCGGCCCAGGCCGCACAATCATAGATACACAACAATTGGTGCCTTGTGGTCTCTGCCTCTCTGGCTACCATTTGCCTTTGGGGCTTGCCTCACGCTCCTACGGTGCTTGTCTAGAAAATTGATTAGCACAACTTTGGCAATCATAATAATAATAATCAATAATTTATATTCAAAGTGAATTTCTCCTTATGTCTGCGTTTGTGTGTGTGTGTGTGTGTACGTTTGTCATAGATATTTTCATTAATTTCTTCTAGCTGAATTTCTTCCAACATATTCATGTTTTTAGGCCATTAAGTTTTTAATCTTTAACAGTTAAAAGCCAGAGAGAACGTTGCAGTCGAGCAGTTATTCCAGCGGAAAACAAGTACCAAAGAACAGGGTGTAGCTAAGAAATACTATCCAAATTTGCCATTAAAATTACGGTAGATACAACATAGTAACCTTCCTTCTAAGTTAGGTAACTGTAGCTCATAAATTACTGAAGATGCGGGCTTTTGGAACGTTTGGGGGCCGAAGTGGGCGTGATTGAAAAAATTATACAGCAGCTTCCTTCTAAGTTTTGGAACCAAAATACTATGATACCTTCGGTATCGTATATGTGTAACGCTTTAAGTACATATATATGTATGTATATATATGTATATTCCTTATCAGCATTACAAGCCAAGTTAGCTGATCTGGTCCATCTGTGTGTCTATCCTCATTTCTTAAAACTATCTGGTTTAAACTTGGCATTAATCGAATCCCACTGGAGTGGACCATTATATCACTTAGGAACTTAGGAACATCCGGTCAAAATATATGGGGTTTAGGTAGATGTGGACAAGCATTTCATCCTCTCTGATACAATTTAACTACAAACATGTTGAATATTCACTTTCATTTAAGAATGCTGTGTCGAGTGCGACTGACTACGATATATCCTGAATCCAGTAGTTAGCTATATTCTAGTTTTATTGCCAAATTTCCCCTTAAAAAGTCTTGCACAAATGTGAGAAGGTCTTCAAGTGCACTCCTTTGTTTATGGTAGGCCCAGGGACAGCAGAGTAAAGAAATCTAAGCCAGCACAAACACGTGCACATACATGCATAAATACAATCGTAGGTAACGGGGAATAAACACAAAAACGTATTCACGCTCGCGGCGATTATCGTGCCATCTCTTTCTCACACATGCACTCGCATATTTATACATACAGAAAATGCTTGCGGCGGCTGATAGAAAGGAGTTGACTATGCGAATCTATTTTCGACTATAACTTTGATGTTTTTAACCGATCTTGATGAAATCTACGCAGTTGATGATTAACTAGATCGTGATCCTGTTGACCCTGATCAAGGATTTATATACTTTAGGGGGACGGGGATGATTCCTTCTGCCTTTTACACACATTTTCACAAAACCATTATACCCCTTTTACACATTTTCAATGAGTTCAGGGTATAATTAAATTCGTTTAAAACGTGCAGAAACATAGCAGATAGCAGATAATCTTCTGCATGTGTAAGATAACCGTTTCTATTGTTTTGTTTGGCTTTTAGCTGATGAAGCCTCACGAAATTCTTAACTTTAAACCAATTTCCATGCTCAAATAACTGATTCTCGCTTGGCTGTAGAGAACATTTGGAAAGTGTGCGATGCGTGGGAGCATAGTGGGAGACGCACAGTGGAGTGACACAAATACGCGACGACAGATGCCATTTAGTGAGCAGAGGGGCGGGGAAGTGGGAATGGAAGTGGGAGGTAGGGGGTAGGGGGTATGTCGTACAGAGCCTAGCCAAGTTGGCAGCCATGTCAACACTTATCTTTATGAGTTTCCGCTTTCTGTAAAGTCATTGACATGTATCCCTCCCACCTGCCGACTGCCGCTGCATACTTACAGGCGCGCTGCTATGCCAAAAATAAACGCACAGCTGCTGTGAGGGATGGGGACGAACATATACAGAGTGAAGAGCAGAAACAGAGAGGGAGTGAGAGATAGAAAGAGAGAGAAAGGAGGAGGGGAAGAGGCAGAGAGAATTCAAGAAAGGTGGGGAAAAGAGAGCGAGAGACGTCAACAGTCAAGCAGCTCGTAATATTCGCGTATGTTTATTTGCTTGTTGTGTGTACACTCTATATACATATGTATGTATGTGTGTGTGTGCTTGTAGGTGTGTGCTTGCCTTGTTAGTCTTGCCTACTTTTCGGCATCATTTGAAAATCTTACAATATGAGCCGCTGTGTGACATCGACAATGAATCGTCATGAAGCCATACCAGCTGGAACTTAACTCAACTTCACCAGGCTGGTGTGCCAACATTTTGGATGGTGCTGGGCGGAGGGAGAGGATATGGTTAGCAATGGTAACTCCACTCAGCAGCTATCAGTCGTGACATTGAGGTAAATTGTTGAAATCACTAGTGTGCTCCTACGCACTAAAAGCCATAAATTACATTTCGAATAGCAGAAGTAAGTAAAAAGACGTCGTAAATGTACGAACTAGGTTGAGGCGGAAGTGGAAGATGGAGGTATTGCACGAAAAACAAAATGTAGGTGTTACCAGTTAACAATGAGCACGGTAAAAGATAGTAGTAGATCTTAGTAGATCTTAGTAGACATGGCTATGACAATATTACTTAGATAATGTTGTTCTGCGACTTATGGATTTTGTGATAAAAGTAAATCTTGTTTGGCAGAAAGTTAACTTAAAGCACAAAACATTAAGTGTGGTGTTTTTCAAATCCAACTAATTACTTAATTTAATATTTGAGGCAACTTAAAGCAACATTGTACAAAAGTAATAGATTAATATGCGTATGGGTTAGCTTCTCGATTCTGTCGGGTATTATCTTAATTTTGCTCCTTTACCTTAATTAGCATCAACTATGACATTTTGTTAAGAAACTATAGATCCCCGGGCAGTTCCAGAGCTGCCTCTTATAATAAGAAAATCTCAAAACACACACACACACACACATTCATAAATGGTTAGAGGCCGCTTGCGTCGCTGGCAAACAAAATTTGCGCGAAATGTGCAAGTAATTTAAAGCTACAGCTTTAAGGATAACAGCTTGAAAAGCGTTCACGCTTTTCACTTTTATTATCCTTTAGGTGCGATTCCACACCTTCAATTGTGCATAAACACACACATATGTATACACACAGAGAGCGAGGTGTAAGACAGAAAATAAGATGCCACACGTAACAGCAAATCAAAATCTTGAATTTATTCCACATCCGAAGCGCATGAATTTCAAATTACTGTGGGAACAGCGCACCAAACAGAAAAAGTTCCAGCGAGGGAGGTGTTCCTTGTTTATGTTGTTGCTATTGTTAGTGGCACCGCCTGAGGCAGTGTGTTACGTAGATTGTCCAAAATCCTGTACAAAGACGTGTGAACACTGACCCGGCACACACACACACCATCTCTTTCTCTGTTTCTCCCACTCTCTCTCTCTCTCTCTCTCTCTCTCTCTCTCTCTCTTGCTCTCTCTCTCTATCTCTCTCTCTCTTTGTGTCGAATATCTAAGTCACTCACTCTCTACTAAGATTCTCATATTTATTTCCATTCCCATTGCAAGTCACACTGTTTGACTGGCAGCCGAAACGTGTGCAACACGTTAGATGTGCCACACAAGCAGAGAGACAAACCGAGCGAGTGAGAGAGAGAGAGAGAGAGAGAGCAGAGTGTGTGTGGGTTGAGGGAAGATGAGAGCTGGCATGGCTCTAATGACTGCGCTGCGGCCGTATTTTAACGTTTTTTCCTAAACCTTTTTTCCCTCATATGCCTTTTGGTATTATTTGGCACCTTTTTGTTGCCTACAAGAAGCAAGCTGGCTGGAGCAGACAACTGGAGCTGTGGCATTTGCCAATGTGGCATGGGAAAGCGGTTCATTTGAAATTCATGCGGCCACTCACTGGGTGCATAAAGCAATCAAATCAACCACATACACACACGAGTTGTCGTTGCCGGTGCCGGTGCCGGTGCCTCTGATTTTGCTTCAGCTTTGGCTTCTCCTGCAGCTGTCTATAAAGAGCGAGTGGGAGAGGAAGAGAAAGGCAGGGAGAGAGTGAGAGGCAAGGAAGGCAGCTCAGTTCCGTTCAGTGTTCAGGTTTTTAGCAGCTCTTTTGGTTTCATACACGTTTCACTCGTGTAAATAATAAATAAGCTTAGCATACTTTGCGGCGCACGCTGAACGTGCTAAAGGCCAATATTGACGGCATAAAAATGCCGACTATCGATTGCACCAGCAGCAACAACAGTGAAAGTGAAAGCGAAAGCTGCCACTTGTGCAACCCTTTTATTATTATTTTTTTTCCTTTATTTTATTTTATGTCAGTTTTTTAGTTATTCCTTAGCAGCCATGATTTATGCATTGAGTTCTGGTTGGAAGGCAAAGCTGTGAGAACTCTACCACATTTGCATGTTAAACCAGCCATAGTCGGTAGATAAAGGACAAAAGAGGCAGGTAAGATGTGTGTGGGAGTTATGCACAGAAAATATTAGCATTTGACATTGGCCTAATGGGGTAAACCGATCGGCTTATGATCTTAACGAGATCTTTACATGCGTTCTCTCAAGCTTAGAATATGGCTAAAATAAAATGATGGCAAACATTATTCACCCAAAATATTCTGCTTGGTTACTCAATTCTCTTGACTATCTTTCAACTCAACCGATATTCATGACAAACGCTATTTTTTGACTATATTATTTTTGATTCGGCAGTTTTTTTATACTCTGATACCGAAGGTCCACTAAGAGGCTAGGAAATCGATAAATCTCTAATCGCCCATCGATAATGCCACATATCTGCCATAATTGGTTGGTACGTTGTTGGCGATGTCCCTCAAAGATCTGCATGTACCACACCCACTTCCGCCGCACCGACGCCCGCTCTGCCTCCCAAACCGATACACCTGTTAATGTAAATTGAAAAGATCATGTAACTCACAGTTACAGTTAACAAACTTGGAAGGAAGGTTACTACAAATTTTGATGGCGAACTTTCACGGTAGATTACTAAAAGCCTCCTTCAAAGATCAATAGATCGTCGCCACACCCACCCTGTTATCTGCTACCTGTTATGAGCTGATATTACTTATGGCATCAAAGTGTTTCGCAGGTGGTTACTCTCACACCGACCAACACCAATTAGTGCTGTCCAGTTATTTCAGCAACTACTGACCAATCGGATGCAGCAAGTGCAATGCTGCTTGCTTCAATCAAGCCATTAGTAATGCAATTCATGAAGCGCAATCTGTAAAGTAAGAAAATATAAAAATAGCAATGGAATAATGAGCTGGAGAAAAAATCAACGCCGCGAATAAAAGTATGTAATGAAAAATGAAAGCTTCTGCAGAAAGATGCAGCAAATCAGGGATATGGATTGGGGCACAATTGAAGGGTGTAATAGAAGCAGAAACCGAACGCTGCTCAGGTTAAAGTTGCTGCTGCTGTTGCCTTGCCAATAGCAATTTGTCTTTTCATTAATTATTTAGCAAGGAGAGAAAGAACAAGTGCTGGCTCAAACAACGCCAGCAAATGGGGCAGGGGCTTGCAGAGGTTGGAGCCGTGGCACGCGCTCGTGCTCGCTAAAGTATTGACAGTTAATTAATTGAATCTGTTCAACGTGTTGCAGCAGAAACAGCAGCATCGTCATCACAAACATTATTTGCCCTTGGTACTTCTATGGCCATTGGGCGCGGCAAGTCGAAAGTTTAAAGTACAATTGTGCCAAAAGTTGCACAATTAATTGTCTGGCCAACGGAAATGCTGGCATTTAGTTACAAACTTGGCTTTGGTCAACTTGCAAGTGCCAAGTTGCAAGTAGCAAGTAGCAAGTTGGCAAAGACTTGCAACTAGCGCATAAAGTCATTAAAGTTTCAATTCGATTTGGCGTCCTCTCTTCTTCTCTATCTCTCCCCCGCTCTCTCTCTCTCTCTCTCTCTCTCTCTCTCTCTCTCTCTCTCTCTCTTTCTCTCTCCCTCTCTCCTGGTATTGCTGGAAAATAAATACAGATGTTGGCTCTGCGAAAAAAAACAACAAACTTTCGCTGCACTTATACAACCCCTACCTCCTCTCACCCCCGCCCACAAACACACACACACACACACACCCACACTTCGCACTTATGGTTCTTATGCTGCTGATTAGTGCCAACTTGTGAAAATGCTTCACTCAGCAAAAGCCGCAGCGTTCAAAATCAATGTTTGCCAGTATAGGGGATGGGGAGAAGACGGCTTTTGGGGCTGCCAACGTGGTCTGGTCTGTCGCTTGTTATCAGTCAAAAACACGCGCCTTTCGCCTCTCTGTTAAGCTGACATTTCATTTATGCCCCAGCAGCAGCAGCAACAAACACAACAAACATACAAACACAGTACAATTTTTGAATACGCATTTTATTTTCATTCGGATTGTCACATAGAAAAAACGCAGGCTCTCACAACATGTCAGTTTGCATACTAGTTCTTATTTCTTTTAGAAATTTATATATAATCGACTGAGCATCAAAATAACCCATCCATTTACATATATTGTATTCCCTAACTGAACACTTAACACTTAACACAGTTGTCAAATATATTCCAGTTTCATTAGCAAATTTCCCTTTAAAGAGTCTTGCACCCAAATGTGAGAACTGACCCGATCTGACTAGCTACAAATAAGTGCATATACATATATGTACATATGTCTACATAAAGATTCTGTCTTTCAAATTGTAGCATTCATCGCTGTACAGATTAGAATGATTGTGAATCTCAGATTTAATCAGAGATCAATTTGAGCCAGAGCGTTTCTACATTTTCAGTAATGTATTTCAGAATTAGTGAAATTCTTGGTTGCGGCGCATATTTCCTAAATCTGGGGCATGTTTTTATCGGAATCTATTTTGCTTTGGCATTGCTCATTTTGGCTGCTTGCGAATCCATGGATTAAAATTAACTTTGAATTATTTTGTGATTGCATTTTGCGTCGCGCAAGGTCCGCTTGGCTCGTTCTCGACTTGGTCGTGCTACGTGGTTGCTACATTGATACCCGCTTCTCTGCTCCATTAATTTGAGCCACAAGAAACCACAGCGAGCAATCTGCGAGGCGGGGCTATCACACACATACGCTTACCCAAACCCATATCGATACCCATACTCATACTCGCATTCACATTCACATCGACACTCGAACCCTGGGATGATTGGTCACGTGTCTGGCGCACGGGGCTGGGCCTTCAATTCGTTGTGATTGCTTTGTATCGATTACGAAATGCATTACAACATTGCCACATGATAAATAACATCGAATGGGCGGATCGGGGGCGCGACCACAGAATCGTGCCCCAATACTTTAAATGAATGGAAACAATAACCGACTACGAGCTCTCAACACATTTAAATGTATCCGCTTTGTTACTGATTAGAAATGAAGATTAACTATCTATTAGGTCTGGTATCATCAATTAAATATGTGTAGGATAGATAATATAGTAATATTAATATCCATCGATATAGCCAGAACCTATATACTTTCATTGCCAAATTTTCCTTTGAATGTGAGAAGGTCTTGTGCACTCTTTTCTTATGGCAGACAGAGGGACTGCAGATTAGAATATCGATATTCCTGAAACGGTGGCAGTTATCGATAAAATAAAGCAAACTTGATTTGCGCCTGGTATTCGAGAACCTATTTTCCAAATTGGGTCTCTAGCTCTTATAGTCTCTGAGATCCGCATACAGACGGACGGGTAGACGCACAGACGAACGGACAGACGGACATGGCTATATCGACTCGGCTGTTCTTGATCAAGAATATATATACATTATGGGGTCGGAGATGCTTCCTTCTACCATATAATTATATAAATTTGCACTGTAATAAATGATCTCTCTGAAATGCGATTAATATAAGCAAACAAACAATCGCCTCAAACTTGCGACACTAACAAATGCTGTTCCATTGTTGTCATTTAGTTTCTATAAACATTCGAACTGAACAAATTTGTTTACTTAGCTCCAGCTCTATGGGGGATTGAATGACATTTGTCTCAAATGTCTCTCTTTCTGCTCTCGCTGCTTGCCAGCTCTCTTCTCAGAATGTGCTATTAATAACAAACGAAATTTCCGCTAGACTAATGCACAGCACTTTGTTGGTAAGTTCTTCAAAAGGCAATGTGTCAGTTTGTGTTGTTGTTGTTGTTGTTTGGCATTAACGCATTAAACACGTGCCATTGTTGCTTTATTTTACTTGCCATTATTGCTGCTGTTGCCATCGGTGTCATCTGCCATGAAACAAATATAAAATGCAATGGCGTGATTATTACGCAATTTGTATCAATTTACTTTGTATACGGGGGATATATGGGGGCAGAAAGAGAGAGAAATAGGGAGAGACAGATGGAGAACACCCACCACGTTGCACCACTCTGTGCCACCCACTCGGCAATTCGATATTCGTTGTTTACTTATGCATTTCAATTGATGCTGACTGCATGCAACTTTCAATGCCGCAAAAAGCCTTAAGTTGGCTTTATTACAAATGGGAATTATTATTGATATAAGTGGTTTTGGTCGTCTGTTCATCTCTGTTTGTCTGTGACTGTGTCTGTGCCTGTGTACAGCTGAAACAACACGGAATAACTTGTCCAAACTCTTGGGAGTCGCTTCCTTGTCATTTGGGGGAGAGCTTGCCTAAGACATTGCCGCAACGTGCCCAAACTTTTGTGATGCTTGGACAAGCGCCTGTCACACGCATCCTCTAACCGCCCAGTCCAACTATACACACACACACACAGATTGAGGGAGAGCACCCCTCTTCATATAGTGTGTCAATTGTGTTGCTTAAGTTTATTATAGTGGCATAAAAGTGTCATTGGCGGTTAATGGTAGGCGATTAGTTGCATTAAGTTGGCCATGAGCATTGGCATAATCCCCCTCCATCATCCCCCTCCCAGTATCTTCTCTCCGTAGGCGCGATTAAGTGCGTAGGTAATTGAATAGCCTGGAGGGATGCTGCAACATCCTTATATGAAGAATGTGATTGTGCTTATGTATTTGACAGTCAATCAGCTAATGGATGCGCTCTGTCAGATAAATTTGGGTACATTATGCTTTCTGCTTTTATCCTGTATATATGTAGTTTATAATTATCACTATGAAAGTGCTTGCGTTAATGCAGGCTATCAAGTAATCGTTACAAGTGCTTTTAATCGACTGCTTACTGTTTGGCGACCCCTTTTTCAATTTGCATATGACTTTTGGCTCCAAGTCCCGTTGGGACTCGGCTTCAGGAAGCGACTTTCAAGCTCCACAGCTGACTGGAAGGACGCTGTAATATCTCCCTGAATCGATTCCCCTCTATTATAAATCACCAGCATTTCAATTACATTCTACTTATATAAAGGTAGTCGAATACTGTTCCATACTTTGAAAAAATATCTTGTTCAAACTATTTTTTACGTTTTGCAAATGTCATATAGTATTATATAGTACCACTCATTATATAATATCATTCAAATATGGCAGTCAGTCCGCTTAATTTGATAGCTTAGGGAATTTGAAATCATTCGCTGAAAGTCGATATAAGCAGATATGAAATACATCAAGTTATAAGGATATCAAATCCGATCACAGACTCAAACTATAAGTATAAATTTAAATTGCCGGGCAAGTTAAGCGAAGCTAGGACTCGGCTTCGCAACGTGGCGAAACTTATTGAAAACTCATAAAATCCATAAAGTTGCAAAACTGCCTATGCCAGTAACTGCCAAGAGTGGCAAACTGTGTGGGGATTGGGCTACGAGGAGGCGTGGCAAAAGCCTTAACTTGTCACAAAAGCCGCATAAAATAAATAAAACGTGGCTGGGGAGCGCATAAGGGGTAGGTGCCAAGGGGTGGTAGCAAATGGGATAACCTGAAACACATTATGCCAATGCGATAAGCCCCCAAGCAACAAAATTGTTTTTGGCTTCGTTTTCATCTTCGCCGTCATCGTCATCGTCGTCGTCATCGTCATCGTCTTCTCGTTGCAGTGGTTTTTGCTTTTGTAAATCATACAACACGCTCTCGATTTTTATTTTAATGGCACTGCCGGAAAGTTTTTAATGGCCAACGCAACGGTAACAACTACAGCAACAACAAGAAACTTTGGTTTTTGGCCCTCGCATTATGGCCATCGATAATATGCGCAGCGTTTGGCTAAGTGGCAAACATCGAGCCACCAAAGTCCTTTAATGGCATGCCACACTCAAGATGTTGCCAACTCCGCTACAGACCGCTATATGAGCCCCTGTGCGGGTGTGCGTGTGTGTGTGTGTGTGTATTAAATTAAATAAAAATTAAAAATAAAAATCGACATATTTCAAATATTGAACTTTGTGACGAGAAATGGCACAATGCAAAAAATATATGTTGCAATGAAGCAGTAGATCAAAAGAATGTTTAACCAAACATACTTTATATAAACTAGGAGATTAATCACGATAGACGTCAATAACTGAAGTATCGAGAGACTGCTTAAATCGGCAAATCAAGCCAATTAGTCATTAAAGTGAAGCGATAAATCCAACTCTGGGCATATTTGTGGTCAATGGCCAACTAAAACGGCAGCTCACCCAATCTCCCCCCCCCCACTCTGGTATGCCTTTCAGCTTGCATATTTGATGTGCATAGGCGTAAAATGTTAGCGGCAATGCCAGGAGGCTCCTACAGGATGCCTGTTGAGCGGCCCGTGTAAAGCTCATGCAATCACAATGCATGCAATGGGAGGTGAGCGCCTGTGTGTGTGTGTGTGTGTGTGTGATAATGATAATCATGAATATTATGCTGGCTGTTTGGTGTGTTGCTGGGCAAACTGTTTGCCTGTTTGCCCAGCACAATGTTAATATGCTGAGGCAGCGTCCCAAAAAGGCAAACCACCAAGCGCATTGCCTAAATATTTGATTAGCTTTGGCTTCCTCCAGGAGTCGTCCTTTCTTTTTTGCCGTTCCTGTTGCCGACTTTTGTGCGCAATGAAATCAACTTAATTAAAGTTAAACAAGCAGCTAATCAAATTTTTATTACATAGTCTTAACCAGTCGGAAACAACACCCGACAACACCCAACAACATCGGCCCGCTGCTCCAGTTAACTAAACGTGGCGTAATTTCATTTTAAAAATGCATGCTCATGCGCTTACGTGACTGTGTGTGTGTGTTATGTGTGTGTGTGTGTGTTATGTGTGTGTGCGTCTCTGCTAGGGTGGCGTGGAAAAAACTATTTTAAGGCCCAGACATAGTCTGGCCGTATTCTAAATATTTTTTGTTGTTTCCCGGTTTTTCTTTTACTTACATTTGTATCTTTTCTTCTAAACATGCATACCCTGCACATACCCTGCAGCGAAAAAGAAATATTGGAATATATATATATATAGTTGTGCAAGTGTATGTAACTTATGTTAGAAAGTACTTTAAATTCATGATACGATGCATAGATAAGTTGGGCCACTTTACTGACCCTCCTTTCCGAAGTCAACTACAATCTTTGTTTCTTGCATAGTTTATTATGTTTTCCTTGCTTTTGGTATTAGTTTTGGTGTGTTCTGCAGTATGTAATAGTGTAGTAATATGCAGTATATATGTGGGCTTTGAAATACACCCTTACCACGTTATACGGCCGTTCTTTATAGGGCATTTCGCTATAACGGCCCTCTTCAAATAAGGCACGTTTTCGATTTACGGCCTAAAATGTTTCGCTATAACGGCAAAAAACAACTTGAAGAGACAGAGCCTGTTGTATCCAAACAGCTAACATCAAAAAATTTGTCGAAAGCTTTTCCTTTGTCGAACAAGGAATAAACGTTCTCCTTCAAACCGATCCTGACGTCGAACATAGCGCTAAACTCGAGGAATTAGCTCAGGCATTAGCTGTTATAAATCACTGTAAAAAAAACTTGTTGCCGTTGTCCCGCTGCTATCGATAGCAAGTAATCGAGTCACTAACGATATAAGAGACGTATCGATATGTGATCGGCAGTCAAGTGAGCTGAGTTGCAAGCAGCTGTAAAGCAAGACGCATGAGGCGCAATAATCAATAAGCAAAAATATACCAATGTATATCGATAAGTCAAAATCCTATCTTCTAATATAATAAATAAATATATAACAATGAAATCTACACACATATATATATATATATATATATATATATATATATACATATATTGCAAATTTGAATGTGACAGAGATTATCTAAAAGGAAAACTATTGATTATTGTTTGCTGACCTCTTTTAATAATATAAATATGTGTTTTGCTGGCTCTAGTTTAAATTTCAAGTGTCGAGGTACTTAAGATTGGGTGCAGGGTATCGTTTTGCTGGGCATTACCGCCCCCACACATACACACATTTCGGTGAGGAGTGCTTTGTTCCACCAAATGCTTATAAGCTGTGTGTGCTGTGCATGGCTTCAGAATATTATGGCTGGCCACGATATATGGTTGGCTCATTGTCATCGGAATTATAATGCCCGATTTCCCCGTCGCTGTTCCAGCTGCTGATAATGTTTGGGCGTTCCGCCACGCCGAGCGAGGAATAGGAGCTGCGATTTGGGGAGCCACTTTTTTGCGGCTGTGTTGTGATTGTGATCATCAGGCTTGGCGTCAAATCCTTCATCTCTATATCCTGACACTGGGCTTGGTTGTTGCCCGTGCGCTGGGTGTTAGTGTCGCAGCAGCAGCCACAGAACTGAAGGCACATTTTGAGGAGTAACTGAGTAGAATGGATGAGGTTAGGAATTCTAAATGAGTGCGAACGAAAATTGGGAACGAAACAGATAAATGTAGCCAGTATGAAAATAATTCCAATCGTCAAAAACACAGAGAGGGCAAGACTAAGGATAAACAATTCGAGAATAAGTAGAGATAATATTAGCGACAAAAGCAGAGAGAGAGAGAGAGAGAGAGAGAGAGAAAGAGTAAAAGAAGGCTTGGTAAATCTGTGTACTACAGAAAATGAAGTAGAACTAAGTCAGAAAAACTCACCAGAATTAAGTCGTACATAAATGCTGAGTGTCTCCTTGCGAATAGCAATGGATCAATGACATTCACAAAGAGATGTCGAACGCTACGAATATGTGGTCCACTTCAGACTTTATAGACAAGATGATTGTTCACAATGAAAGAGCTGCTGAGCAACACTAAAGTGCTTCTGTGGGGAGCCAGTGGCAAGTGTGAGTCGCAACTGTTGCCTGTTGCCGTCGCCTGCCGGCGTTTTATATAGCCGCCTCCGGTGAAATATAAACAGAGCCAACTCCGCACAGTAAAAAGAAACCGGTAAACCAAAAACTGTTTACAATTTGTGTTTACTGGACATTGAAACGGGTGCTCGACAAATGTTCTGCCATATTAAGTGGCAATAGCCGCAAAGGGAGAGAGGGAAAATCAAAAATGTATACAAAATGAGTATTATGAATACGGAATATGCTCTTAATCCCTGGTTACGACACAAACTTATTATCGAATCCCTAATTTAAATTACAAATACATAAATCAGTGGCACAAGGGAGCGTGGATGGTTAAAGCAGGAGGAATTTAAAAAAAAAAAAAAAAAAAATTACAAGTTTCGTTCTATGAAAAATCAATACTAGACTTCAAATAAAATATATGATTTTATTAATATGCTGACGCGATTCTTCATGATATGTGGCTAAATGTTATATGGCTTAAGTGGGCAGCCAACCCAAAATGCTTTTGAAACGATAAACAACTGAAACAAACTGAAGGAAATCCATTCTCTACCAGTTTCATCAAAAATGTACAAAGGTTTCGTCAAAGAATATGAATCGCCCTTAAAGTTGATATATTATAGCACTCAACTTAAACCATTTCGAAAATTTTACATCTGAATCAGATGTATTTGATCATTATATTCTAAAATTAAAATTGTTTGATTTTTTTAAGTTTTTCTTCCTGAATTTTAGCCCAATGTAGCCCAAAACAACTGCTAAAAGTGGCTCTAATGTAAAGTAGTGCGAATGACGGTTTTTCTAGGCCCTGGGCAGTTGTAGGCAGTTACCTGGCTACATGCAACGAGCAGCTGCTGGTAGCAGGTCTGATTTTCGTTATGTATCCATGTTCAAGTACATTGGATAGAGGTGGAAATGTGTTTTGGCATATTATATTACCAATTTGCAATGGCAAATGCGTTGACAAGCGATGAATTCTTCAATTTCACAGGTAAACACTGCTGGCAGTGAGCAATGAAGCTTATTTATTTTAAGTGTACACTGAAGCTGACCGTAAACTTTTTATTTGGAATTTGAGTCCATATCAAAGTGGAACTTTTTGTCTTTGATCTGTGAACAAACTTTGTGATTGGTGTTGCAATTTGGCGTCAATTTTCAACTGGTTGGATTAATAGGCCAAATAGTATGCGCCGTTGCCTAGCTCCACATCCGCTTAGATTTCGATTTCATTTTGGATTGCGACGTTCGCATAACGCTTCGTGGCACAGCCGACTGGAGAAGCTGCCCGCATCAGCTCTGACGGCAATCGGTTTGGGTGCACATCAGCACAGATGCTAAGCTTCTCGAGACGCGCCGGTGAGTGTGAACCGCGCTTTGTTAACGCTGCTGCGCCCCTTGCTCGCAATGTATCCGCAATCAACTCCGGCTCCAGCTGTAACTGCTGCTCCAGCACAATTTCGGGATCGGGGTCGGGCTGCTCAACTTTGATGTTCGTGGCAGACTGCTGTTCGGAGATATCGGCCAAGATTTGCTCATCGTCCCGATACCGCTTGAGGCAAAGGCCAAACAGCGGGCAGCCGACAAATATGCGCATTGCTTGGCGGACGGGCAACGACTGTGCCACGACTGTTGGCCAACTGAGCGCTGTTTTATATCTGGGGGCCAGCAGCAATTGGTCACTTAATTGGAATGCAAATTCATTTTGTCATCATTCAGTTCTGTCAGCTGTTTTGCTGATCGACAGTGGCTGTTTTTTCTAAACAGCTAAACACAAGCTGTTTTCTATTTCTATATGACGCGAACATTCTGGGACTGGAATTTTGGCAGTTCCTCCAGCTGTGCCCACTGCCGGACAAATGCCCAGCGGCATCTGTTGAATTGTGTGCAAAATCTCCGCCACAAACTGTTTCACTTTCAATTAGCAACGCCGGCTAAGGATGGGGGCCAAACGCAATTTACACTTTTCGTTGCCTACGTTTGGGCGCCAAGAAACGACACACATACACCCCTCATACCCCCTCGTCCCATCCCAAAGTTTGCCTCTAATGAGTTTTGCAATTATGCAAAGTTGAATATAATTACAACAGCAGCTCAAACACAGAATAACAAAAGGGAACAAATTAAAAACAAAATGAAAATTCAAATTAAGGCATATACAAAAAATATATATATATATACATATATATAAAAACTGACATTATAAGTACCCCCTTACTTAGCAGCAGCAATGCGATGATAAACGTCACCCGCAAACAGTCTCTCAGACCCCTTCGGTTCTTCGGAACACACAAAGCAAAGTCTCCTTGGAAGCTAAGTTATTATGACGAATCATATTCATTCCATTTCTAGTTCTCAGCCAAGTTCTGAAAAAACGGTAGATCATTGTGATTATACATATTCAATTAATTTGTCTTTTTCTATACCCTGAACCCAGTAAAAATTAAATGAATATTAAAGTCAATTTGTGGGCAACGTAGGCACTGGCCGCTATGGCTTAATCACAATTACCGTAGGTACCAATTTGATGTCACTACTGTTTGGTCGTCAACTTCCACCTTGGTTTGGAGGGCCGCCTATCTAAACGACTTCCAATTCCAAACACGCCGAGTTAAAAACTCAACCCGCATCCTAATTACCCGTGGTACCGGAAAACAAGCCTCCAGTCAAGTCTCATACCAGAGGTACTACCAACTTAAACTCCAACATAGTTACGGGTTGGTGACCCAAAAAGAAAAGATATCCTTGTATGAAATAGAATGCGAATTAATGTAAACACCAAATCACAGATGGAACAGTATACGCCATGCTTTATGGACATGGTTTTCTCACTGTTGGGAGCGAGGCCTATTCCTTCCTCTTCCGCAAACAACTGCGGCATTCAATAACTGACCTAAGTCAGACCGCTAGGCGGCCAGCTGATATCCCCAACAACAGCGCTGAGAGCCGAGGGTCGAGAACCCCAAACACCCCAGACACCCGTGGTACCGGATCAATCCTCCGGTCAAGACTCGTACCACAAGGGTACTTCCAGTTTTGCTCCATAAAGCCGGGACTGGTGACCCCCAACGCCATTCAGCAACCAAACATACACCCCCACATTCACACCCCCATATCATTCATTCCACATTCATTCGACTTCTCCAAGTATATGACGTCGTCTGTCAAACGCAGCTCGTGCAAACTCACTCACTCTATTTAACCTATCACTAGTGGAGAGTACTTGACTTACGTCAAACCCACCACTGCCCCGCACTATACCAAGCACACTTAGATCTCGAAGATCCTCATACAAAGGGCACTCACAGAGAACATGTTCCCATGTCTCTTCCTCGGCGCCACAAGAGCATGCCGGACTGTCTCTCAACCGTCTTGAACGCAAAAACGCATTCAGCGACCCGTGACCAGTCAACAAAAAGCCAAGACTCAGGTTAAACCTGAAGTCAGGCCGGTCAGCAGCAAATGTGAGTGGCCCTTCCATTTTCACTTGCATCCCTATCCGCTAATCATTAATTAATGAAGACGCACCAGAAAGCGCGCTTGGAGATTTGCCAAGTTTTAACGGGACGGAGGCTGTAGAAGCATTACCCTAGCAGTCATTTCGGCAAGATTTCACTCCGCTTACTGAGATGCCAGAATACTGCTACCGTCAGCCCAAATTGCATATGTTTCGAATAGGGGATTCCAGTAACCCAAGGCATCACTGGACTCAGCCTCAGTCGCCTTCATACACACAGAGGCAGAGTCAGCACCAGCAAGTGGCACCTTGTTGCACGTTTGTTACTTGCCACGTAGCTATTTGCAATTTGTATTGCATACTTTCGAGCGTCGCCCAACAATTGCGAAAGCTGAAGCCGACAACTACAAATCTCATTTACTCACTTTCATTCCTTTTTTTCCCTCGCATCTTTTTTTTTTTTGCCATGTGGTTTCTTTATTTGTTTTTTGTTGCTGCGGCTGCTGTTCCTGTTACTACCAAATACGTGGCACTGGCCAGCAATTGCCACGCTTGTGATTCAACCCCAAATTTAGAACCAATTCGTTTTTACTTGGTTTTTGTGGCTGCTTTGCCCGTTCGATGCGCTCAACCACCGTCGCCCCCTTCACCTCTCTTGTCGTCCTGTGGGTTGTTGCCTCTGTGGTCATGCCCACTTGATGCGTATTTAATTAACGTTAATTGAAATTGATTTATGTATGCAGTCTGCGTACGTTCCCCCCCCCCCCCTTCCCTTTCCCTTCCCCCCACCTCCCCACACACCCTTACCAAGCATCCGATGTCGCAAGCGTCGCCATCCAAAACATTGTGTTGCATATTGAGGCGAGAAAAACTTTAGGCTTCATTAAATTGATTAGGCCAAATAGAATTCGTGTTTTTTAATGCATTTAAATTGAAAATGTGTTTTCCTGCTTTGGTTAATTAAGGAAAACAATAGAATACCAAAATGCGGCGCAGATGGCTGCTTTGGGAATGCACAGTTCTTCGGACAATTGAGAAGATTTGGTTTACAATCGGTTGAATTCATGTATTTATATAAGTTGCAATTCGACAAAAGAGTATCACTGGTACCATAAGCCATAGTATAAACAGTTTATCTATTGAAACAGTTGTCGCTTCCCCCACTGGATACAGTTTTACCCACTCAGAGAAGACTGGCGGTGGAGAGTTGCTCTATAACTGGGTACTTAGTATACGATGGTCGAGCACTGACGAGTTGACCTCTCTTAGAAAATGAGTTACGAATCTTTGTACATAGTCAGCATCTCGAGGATTACACAGTACATCTCCTGCACAGTCATTTCATTCGCTGGTTGGCTCTACCAATTTGATTTTTGATGCCTCTGATGTAAAAACTAATCAAATAAACGGACGGCAGCAGAAGTTGTTTTCCCAGCTTGGGTACATAAAATTAACGAGCAGGGCCTGGCAAATGCAATGGGTTTGAGCAATTTCCACATCATTAATTTTGTTCATTTGGCCAGGCCAACAAGCGCAGCAACGCAACTGCTGCAGAACAACAAAGGCCATATCGAGCCACCCAATACCCACCCCTACCCCTGACCCCCCCCCCCCCTCCTGCTTAGAGGGCTCCACTCCAGAAGAGCTCCGGTAAACACATGTGAAAGTTGCTGCTGCTGTTTTCAGCATTTATGTTGATTTAATTAGAAAACGCAGCACGGCGCAACTTTTGTTGGAATCTTTTTTATGGCATAATTTTAGGGGACACATGCCGAAAAACCAGAAAATCATTCGAAGCCACCTAAGAAAGCACAAGAGGCAATAAAAACCGACAAGAGAATAACGAGCGGCACCTGCACCGCCAAACAGAATCCCATCTACAGTAGGGACTCGTAAATTCGGAAATGGTATTTTATGCGTGCGCAAATAAATGTATCGCATACTACCCTTTGGCCGGTTGGCAGCGCATAAAATCAGCAACAATGGCAGCAACAACAACAATAACAACAACAACAACATCAATAACAGCAACGGCAACATCAAATGTTTCTTGTCAGCTACTTTGCCAATAAAATCACTCATACGACCTGCGAACCGTTTCTTATAACACACACGCATACATTAATTTATTTTCGGCTTTTATTATGCAATTTCGTTCATTCTATCTCCAACTCTCTCTCTCTCTCTCTCTATCTCTCTCTCTCTGTCTCTCTGTCTCCCTCTCTCTCTCTCTCTCTTTTACAGGTAAGTCATTTCCAGTAGGCATCTTGTGCCATTGATTGAATAGCCAAAAACTGAAATTTATGCGATTGCTTTTACCAAGCAGTTGTAGTAACTTGTATTTTTCTAATCTTCAACGTCAGCGTTATTTATTTTTGTTTTAATAAAATATTATATATATATATATTTATATATATATAAAATATATATATATTTATATAGTATACAAGTATAGTGCTCTTAAGGCGTTCAAATGTAAAACCAGAATTCAACCAACTGGATTTTTATATTATATATATACAGTGGCACAACGCTTATTCTGATCAGGGTCTGCGTTTCTGCCCTTGCCCTCAATCCGATTTGCGCCGACGAAGCGCCGAATGATGTTATACACAGTTGAGTTGCTCAGATTGACCATTTCAGCTATTTGGCGATGTGAATATCCGATTTTGGAAGTATTTCAGGATGAGTTTTCGTAGTTCAATGGTAGTCTGTTTGTCCATGGTCCTTGTTGGCTTGTTGCACCCGATATGCAGGATAAAACTAAACTGACTACGAAGGATTGGTTTATTTATACCAAAAATACTCAACTTTAGGCAAAAAATCCAGGTTTTATGGCACCCAGGTGTCCACAATGTACCTGTTCCAAATGAAGCGAACTCCTAAAAGTAGGCAACATTCTTAAATAATCCTACCTAGCAGGTGGGGAAAGCCGAGTTTATTGGGGTCATATATAAATTTTGGTGGTTAATATATGTACCTACCATCGGTCTTTGGAATTTCTGAAAAATAATGAATAATTAGCTTATGGCAGACAATTACTTTTTTTCTTTGACACTGATCCACTTGAACTGTGTGCCACTGTATGTAGGAAAATGTTTGCTAAATTTGTTCAGTTATTCTTTATTATGTAAAGGAATTGGGATGCTATGATTGGGTTGGGAAAATCATTATTATCATTAATGTTTAATAAGTATTTCTTCAAGAACATGAAGTCTGCTTTTATGGCTCCCATTGCTTTAGTTATATCTTGGCCTATTCCATTTAAGTTAGTTAAATAACATGTTTTTACTGGAATATTATTTGTAATATACTTTTTCGTTTTCTTGGTTGGTTATTGTTGCTTTCTCGGTTGTTGTTATTGCTTCGATCATAGCTCCAATGGTTTCTACCACGTGCTTGACAACGACCACGGACTCTGCCGCGACTGTTTTGGCTACCATCTGCCTATGTTTATAAAACATAATAGTGCTTGGTAGGGCTATAGCATTATTGCTAGCGTCAACAAATTTTCAAATTACTTCTTCATTATGATCACTTCTGAGTTTGAAGCGGTCGATCGAAGGGCTTCAGCTGCTACGTCAACGGAATACTTATCAGCAAGCTCCAAGCTAATGCCGTGTTTTTTGTATTTTTACCATTGCTTGTAAGACTTTTACTGATTCTCCTTTATATTTTTCGATTAGTCTAGCACTTATTTCTGCAATAGTATTTTCGATTCCCATTATGTTTCTAGCTGTGCCCTTTAGTTTCGTTTTTATTAACTGTATCGCAATGCTCGTAAGGATTTCTATTATAGATTCACTGAGAGTCAATGAATCAATGATTTTTGGGATTGTCCGTTGAATTCGATTAAAATCGACGAGGCTAACTTTAAAAATTCATTAGTTTCCTTTGTAGAAGTTATAACTGAACAATTGGGTATCTGAAACTTAAATTCATCCTCACTATGTTGACTGGGGTTATCTGGTAAATCGACAACTTTTTCGATTTCACCCCCCATCACCCCCACCAAAAAAAGAAGAAGTAATCCAAACGACATCGGAATCATTTCCGTGTTCGCTGTTGTTTTTGTTGTGTATTCTAATTTCTGGCTACAATGAAACGTTTTCTAGAAATTTTCCTAATTATGCGTTAGCTGCACGTCCGCAGCCTGAGTGAAATGGGCTGGGCTGGGCGGGATGTAGAACAGATTTGCAAATGGTAACCCCTCGAAGAGTCTTCATACCTTTGCATACTGCAAAGTCAATGGACCACAAAAAACGACGGAACAATGGCGCCAATGGGGGAGGCGGCGCAAATTTGGAATGGCAGTGTACCGCAAAAAGCAAATGCGCTATGTAAATGTTGTGTGCTGACAACAAACCCTAAAAGCTCAGCTGCCTGCCGAAACCCCGTAACCTTCACATAAATACACCTAACGTTCTGTGATTAACAATTACAAAACAGCAGCAGCGAAAACAGAAACCTCAGAAGCATTTTCCGTTTCAGAAAAAAACATAGCCCAGCAAACAATACGCCAGTTGCTTTGTCATGGGTGGGGACGTGGGTGCTGGGGGGGTTTCGGAAAATGTGGTCTGGCAATGAGAGATTGAGTGGTGGGTGAGGAGGGGGGGGGTGAGAGGGCGTTGTGTATCAGGCTTGGCATTTGCTGGCGTCCGCTACGTGCGTTGCCATAAGCAATTTAGCTAATTTTCTACAACGACTAACGCAAAATAATCGAAGCGTAAGATAACAAAAACAGTTGAGCGCCAGCGCGTTTATGTTCTAGTTGCCACGCCTCCCTCTCCGCCCCTTTGTCGCAAAGCATCTAAAAACAAAGTAAATAAAATATAAAAAAAAAATCAGAGTATTACATAGGCAGGCAGGGAAAAGCATTGGTCATGCTATGGCAAGAAGTTTTGGCCAGGGCTGCCATCCTCTCTAGACCAGATTTTGTAGTTGTTACATGGGATTTGTTTTGCGGTTGTTATTTGTGCCACATGGCCCTCAGGCAGCTGGGTAGTTGTACCACGCATTACCATTTACAATACTGAATCTCAGCTGTGTTATTTGATAAAGCAACCGATTCCACAGCCATTTTGTCCTGCCCTAAAAAACATGGAATGCCAAAATCAATTGTCTCAGAAATTCGAAATAGAAATGGTTAACGCTCAGCGAGTAAATAACATCTCTTTGGCTCTGTCTTTTGAATGTGAATAGTACCTCAACTGAATTTGGAAACTAGACTTTTCGATTATTTTAATTCCTGAAAGCATAGAATAATCAATGTTGAACATGCGAAAGTATTTGTTAATCCTACACTAAAAGAACACAATGGCTAAAAAGGGTATATGGGCAGAAGGATGCCTCTCCGACCCCATGAAGTCTATATATTCTTGATCTGGGTCAACAGCCGAGTCGATACAGTCATGTCCGTCTCTCCGTCCGTCTGTATAAACATGCGGATCTATACAAAAATATAGGTTCTCGAATAGCAGGCGCAGATCAAGTCTGCTTTATGTTAGCGATAACTGCTACCGTTTTAGGAATACCGATACATTTCGATTTTCGATATCGGTTAATGCTATAATTTTAAAGACAAACTGTTCTAATGAATACATAGTATGCACATGCATATTATAGATCAACAAAATATATATATATATATATATATATATATATATATATATATATATATATTCATATATATTCTCATATTAATCTCATTTCTGTCAGCAGCCGCAATCATTTTGGTATGTGTCAAGTGTCGCGTGAATGTGTCAATATGTTTTTGTGTGTATTCTGTATGGACATATGCCACTTCGGGTCAGTTCTGGCTTGTGAATAGGAATATGCGCTGGCTTAGTTTTTTGTTAATCTGAAGTCTCTCTGCCTTTAACTACTGGGTTCAGGGTATATCGTAGTCGAGCTCACTCGACCACAGCATTTCTTGGTTGTTTCGTATGTTATTTTGGTAGACAGTGCATAAACATAACAATAAATGTAACGCTCACTTGCAGAGTGTGTGCATAGTGTGTAATAATCATCATCACAATCATCATAAGCGCTAGAACATGGTTAGAGTAGGTTGTCAGCCTTGGACCCCTCTCTTTGAATAGGTCGTTTAGTAATCGTTGCTTTTCATGCCATTGCACATTGTTGGCCAGCCTTGGGAGCGTTGTCTGCGTTGCGCCTCAAGATATTCCCAGACCAAAATCATTATAGTTTACTGCTCTCTCTCTCTCTCTCTCTCTCTCTCGCAAACCCCGCCCAGTCCCCCCGTGTAGTCTGTATTCGTAAGTTTTTAGCGTATGTGAAAGTAAATTAAATAAATTTTACCGAATTGGCGTTGGCAAGAGAAATGTGCTTATTGACTTGAAACGGTTGCGCATAAATTGTGCAGGTGCTACTTTGGCTTCTTCTCCGGCCAGCATGTTGGACAGCTGCAGACATTCTCGGTTCACCTGTCTCTGTATAAATTAACTGCAACTCCAACTGTTGGCTGCTCTTTATCTCCCTCCCGCTCTCATTCTGCCCGCCTTTATCTCTGGCGTCCACTCGCCTCGGCCAGGCCTGTGACAAGGTGTGACAAATGTTCGGGCTTCAAGATTTGCGGATGAAGTCCCTGACAGTTGTCTGGCTGGTTAAGAGCACCATGACTTGGCACCAAGACACGAGGCGCAGGCACTTAAATTAATTGGACTCCATTACTGTTACACAGTGGGCACAGGAAATCACATCCCAGCCTGACCGTTAGGAAAAGAAACAACTGTTTTCGAAATACACTTTGCATTTTCATTTCCATTGCCAATACTCACACTGTCAACATAATTTCTAAGACTCGGTAAAACTTTATAATCAATATGACAAGCTCACTTTTTGTATCTGTCTCTCTCTCTTTTTCTTCCTCTCTCTCTCTCTTTCTCTCTCTTTCTATCTTATTCTTTTGTCATATTTGCTTCCTCTCGTAGATTAGATTCCATTTAATTGCCGCCGCCTGCTTCAGCACGACATTAAGATTGTCCTGCTGCTTGGGCAGCCCCAGGTTGGAAGTGAGCGACTATGATGCTGTTTCTTTCCCTCTCAGTTCAAGTTGCTCGCCCTCTGTGTGGCTATCTCATAATTGCATTGGCGAGTTAGTACTCATTAAATCCGTTAATCGCTGCGCTGCGCAGTCGTTTCGATTACGGTTTTATGTGTTTTGCATTTGGAAGACTTTACTTTTAATTCAATGCCAAGGGGATGGGGCAAAAGGCATAGCAGCTCGGTACGCAAACCGATTTGCATAAATTTTCGCGATTTTATAGACCCCCTATCCTACGCTCGCCCTATTCGTCTGTGAGCCTGGGCGTGATGAAGCGCTGTCGTCGCTGCTCAACAAAAGCCGCGGGGTCGATGTCGATGACACCAGAAACTGGATGCTGAGCCAGTCGAAAAACAAGTGTACTTCAGCAAAGCCAGAAAGAGAGAGAGAGAGAGAGAGAGAGAGAGGGGGAGAGTGAGAGTGAGATGAGGAAAGTGAGAGAGAGAGAGACCGAGTGCATGACTTAGAGTTACTCTGTTGCTGCAAGCTCAGCATGAAATGCAAACAGCTTCACTATTTGCGTTACTCCAAATAGATGTTGGAATGTGTGCTATACTTTATGAACTAAATCGATTAAACAAACAATGTTTTATACATATATCTCAAAATCTTTTCTCAACGGTTTCAGTTAACCGTCATTATACGAGTTCGTTATATCTGCCACTTATGCTATAGTCCCCAGTTTAACTCGATAACCTCTGTATATAATCTATATTATATATTATCTAAAGCGTATACAATGCTCCACGTAATAGGTGTACTAGCTACCCATTACCCCAGCTACATGATACCAACAGGGTATTACGAAAAAGATACTTAATTAAAATTTTTATTACGAAATTTTGCTTTCGTGTCGATAATTTTATACTTATCATCAGCACTGAGCTGCTGGCGGCTTGTAATTTGCAACATCAGCGCTTTGTCATTGCTTCACCTCCAGCTAAAAGGTGTTTGCTTGCCAAAACGCACAGTGAATAGACAAAGGGAAGGTGCTGGTATACACCAGCAGATAGCCACCCACCTTGCTGCCAGCGGGCGCTGGCTCATAAAAACGGAAATTAAAAAGGAAAACAACTCCCGGCACGGCCGGCAACAGCGACTCCGACTGAGTTTTGGTGTTGGACATAGTCAAGGATCTGGATTTAGCGTTTAACCACGCGCAAGGCAACTTTGCCATTGCTCTTGAATATACGTTGAATACATTTTCTTAGGTTTCCTTCGCGCTTTACATTTCAGACGGAAGTTTTCGCTTAAAATGCAGGAAATTTCATTAAAGTTGCTACAAATGAGGCACGATTTGGGGTTGGAGTTGGGGTCTTCCACGATGGTCCGTCAGACACTGGCTCGCTTTTGTTTCGTTATGCTGAGCAGTATGTAAATTTGTATGCTGCTAATAATGTCAGGCATAAGTCGAGATCAATTAACGTTTAAAACAATAACATTTTCCATTAGGTAAAACTTTGCATTGCCCGACGAAAGTTGCACTTCAAACCTTACGTATCGGATCGGTTTGCGATGGGTTTTGATTTTGAATACGTTTACTTCCGTCCAAAAAAGTCCAAGTCTAACGTTCAGTTGACTTCCCGTTTAAATGATTTCATCTTGAACGTATCACGTAAGCTTCTTTAGTTAACGCTTACGTTCAAGCGTAATGCCAGCGCTTACTTTGCATCGCTTAAGCCAGCGAGAATCAATTATGTGCCCCAACACCATACGTACCGTGACATCAACAGACAAATCAAAGGCAGGGAAGACAGAGGCAAGAAAGCAAACACATAATTGATATGCAGGCTTTCAAGAAGTGCTGCCTACTTCTGGGGTGGCCCATCGAGCACAACTAATGGCCCCATCAGACAAGCCAAAGATGTCTGGGAGCAGCAATTGCCTCAATGAGTCGCTGCCACAATCAATTTGACAGCCGGCCATGTGGCATGTCGTAGCGGGCAGTTGGCCAACGAAAAAAAATAAAGAAAACAAAAAAAAAGCGGCCAGCAGAATGAGTTTCAATCATGAGAACGACACAATAACCGGCAAACAGCACACATGTCACGTGTTACGCCCATCACCCCACCCGCACCCACCCGACACACACACACAAACACACACACATAGACAACAACGCGCAGCAGTGGAAGCCATAAAAATTTAAGCAATGCGGCATTTTACACCTTTTGCCAAAGATACCACCTGAAACTGAGGAGGAGGGGGCCGCTGCGACTGAAACTCGACCCGAAACTGTAACTGAAGCGGTTCCAGCTTCCCAATTTCCCCAGTTTCCAGTTCTCAGTTGCCAACTCTGGCCATCAGCGAGGCAATCGAAAGCAATGATTGTTGCTCATAAAATGAAACGGTTATGTTTATCTGGCTTGTGCCCAAAAGCGGCCGCCTGGCAGGCCCGCTGAGGTGTTGGTAGCGGTGGCGGACAGCCTAAATAAAAGAAATGAGTGCGCAAAGTAAATATTTAATCGCGATATTCCATATCGCCACCCACCCCACTGCCCGACTCCCATTCCTAAGTCCCCGGCGGAGTTCTGTGCGTAGCTAATGGACTCACTCATTGTAAACTGTTACTGTTGCTCTTGTTCTGCTTACTTTTTGAACAAGTGCAAATGTTTTGTGTTCTGCTCTCTTCTGCTCTGCTCTGTTCTCTTCTCCTCTGTTCTGTTATTTTGTTTTCCTTTCCTTTCCACGGCATTTCATTTTATTTAATTTCACTTTTATTATGATTATATTTTCAACGTGCTCTTTGCCTATACGAATATTACTTAATCTACAGTTGGCTGTGTGTGTGGCAAGTTTGAGCAAAACCGCGCCTGTGGACCGACCTGAAAGCGCTCCTGGTCTAGACAGATCTGTGGCATCAGTCGCGTAAGAGGCAGCAAACAAAAGCCAAAGCAAATGGCATGAAAATTGAAAATGAAACGTAACACGCCGCAATTCAGGAAACAAATGGATGCCAATGCCAGAGACTGAAGCAACCGGAGCAAAGAGCCCGTACTGCGTTTTTGCCATGCAATTTTCAGCTGTAAGAATATTGCAATGGGAGCAGCAGCAAACAAAAAACAATGTAAAAAACGTTCAGACATGTAGCAGGATAGTAAGCGATAGTTTGCCGGCTAGTGAGGACTTGGGTCCAGGGGCGGGTAGGAACAGTTGGGGTTAAGTATTAAGCCAGCAACTTGGGAGTACGCGTACCCCACTGAAGTGGGCCCAGTTAAACATTGGCAAGCGCTTACGCAACGTTTTGTTTAAACAGGGAACACGGGGGGCCAACGTGCCACGTGGCACCGTGCGAGACAAATGGCTGCAGCTCGGGTAGCAACTGTCTGACAGGTGTAGCAGCAGCAGTAGCCACCCAAGCATACGGCACAAACAACAACAACTGTGGCCAACTGAAAGTAACTAAAAGCTCTGGGAAATAACACTGAGCACTCGTGAAAAGCGGCTGGTGGTTTCCTTTTTTCTCAAATTTACATATGGAAAATTAACCAGCAATGCGAGATGGCCAAAAGCAGCAGAATCAGCAGAAAGAAGAAAGAACTTGCCATAATTTTTAAACCTATTTTTTCAGACAATGTGTAACCTTATAGCTTTCCAGGTATTCGAAACTTTGCTTAAACTATCTTAAAAATCAATAAGATTATTCATACACACAACTAGAGTATGTGAGAATATAAATGAATGATATCTATCTGTATATATATACAGATATATATGAATATGTATTTGTAAGTTTGCCTCGACCAAAAAGGTAAATATTTAAATTCGCACAAAATGTTGTCAGGTAATGCTGTTGTGCGCAGTGCAGAATGTGTAACGTGTGTGTGTGTGTGTGTGTGTTTCCGTGGGGGATGTGTGTGCGTGATAAGTTCACAGTATGGGTCAGTTGCAAAATGCAAGATAAATATACTCCATTTGTGTATTTGCCGCAGACATTGCCATAGAGCAGCTGCAGCTGCAGCTTCAGCACCAGCACCAGCACCAGCACGAGCACCAGACCAGTACAAAGTGAAATGGAAAATTGCAAAAGAAATTGAAAAGTTTATCCATACAGACACACATACACACACTCACACTGACACACATGCAGTCACCCATACCCCAAACATTTTCCTTAATGAAGTTGTCCGTTTGCGGTTTTTGTTGCACTCTGGTTTTCTGGATCGTTGATGTGCTTTGGTTCATTTCTGGGCTTTAAGTTGCGGCACATAGCCACATGATTGCTTAGTGCAATGTTTGTTGCTCTCAAATATTACCTCGCCATATCTCTTCCACTTCCGACTGCCCACCCACCGATCAACGCTTGCAACAAACTAAGAGCCACACAAACATCCTAAACATACGTAGAAGTTTACATGTGTGTGACACTGTGTGGGATGCTAAAGCAATAAGCGCATTCTAACCGAATTTTACAAAATAATTGTAAGAAAAAAGTATACAACTTCAAAACTAATTCCTTAAGCAACATTTTCATATATAAACACACAATATCAAACATTATGTATTTATATTCAACGATCTAGTTTAACGAGAAATGCCATTTTTGCAACACAACAATGTTATAAAGTACTTAAGCAAATTTAATATTGAAATGAGGAGCTAGCAACAATATGAATTGCCTGCCACAAACTAATAATACATTATCTTTCGAAAATTCCAAAGACCGATGGTAGGTACATGTATTAACCACCAATATGGATGGATGACCTTAATAAACTGAGGTTTCCTTACCTGCTAGGTAGGATTATTAAAATGTTGCCTACTTTTTGGGGCATAATTCATTTGGAATAGGTACATTGTGGACACCTGGGTGCCATAAAACCCGGATTTTTTACCTGAAGTTGAGTATTTTCGGTATAAATAGACCAATACTTCGTAGTCAGTTTAGTTTTATCCTGCATATTGGGTGCAATAAGCCAACAAGGACTATGGACAAACAGACTACCATTGAACTACGAAAACTCATCTTGGAACATCACAAAAACGGATATTCAAATCGCCAAATAGCTGAAATGGTCAATCTGAGCAACTCAACTGTGTATAACATCATTCGGCGCTTCGTCGACGCAAATCGGATTGGGGACAAGGACAGAATGGCACCAAACAAGATTTTCACCGAAGAGGAGGAGCGAACGATCATCAGGAAGATAAGCCAAAATCCTAAGCTATCGGCTACAAAACTGACTCAACAGGTGCAGGATGAAAATGGGAAAAAGTGCTGTGTCCGCAGTTTTCTGCGCAAACATGACTTTAATGCCCGAGTCCGACGGTAGAAGCCCTTTATAAGCTCAAAAAATAAAGGGATTAGGGTGACGTGCGCCAATACCCACTTGGACAAGAATTTTCAGTTCTGGAACACAGTAATATTTGCAGATGAGTCCAAATTCAACATTTTTTGCTCGTATAGACGGAATTGTGTGTGGCGACAGTCCTATACTGACCTGAATCCCAAACACGTAAAGTTAACAGTCAAGCATGGCGGAGGAAGTGACATGGCATGGGCATGTATCTCGGCAGCAGGCGTCGGGAATTTGGTGTTTATTGAAACAACAATGGACAAGAATGTGAACCTCAACATACAAAAAGAAAATTTACTCCAAAGTGCCGAGAAGCTAGGAATCCGACGCACTTTCCGGTTCTACCAGGACAACGACCCCAACCATAAGGCCAAGATAGTAAAGTCTTGGCCAATCGGGAACTGCCCCCACATGATAATTCCACCGGCCCAGTCTCAAGATTTAAATGTTATTGGGAATTTGTGGGCTCAGCTGGAAAATAACATCCGGAAGCACAGCATATCCAACAAAGCAGACCTTAAAACTACTCTGCGGGATGAGTGGAGCAGAATCAGCCCAGAAGCTACCAGGAAGTTGGTATCTTCCATGAATAAAAGGTTAAGGGAAGTTGTGATCATACTAAGTATTGTCATCCTTAGTTAAGCTTCTATATGCCAAGTATGTTACATTTTTAAGACTGTTCGAAATAAGTATTAACATGTATTTTGGATATGTTTTCAGTTTTTGGCATTTAAACACTTTGCGTTTGTGTTCTTTTTCAAACTTGTTGTAGAGAATAAATATTAAATATCTACACAAAAAAACATTGCTCTTTGAAAATGTATCCTCAACAGAACCAGATGGCTATATACACATGTTCAAAGCGAGTTCAGACAGCTAACTAACTGTATTTGAACTCAGTTATTGGGCTAAATACGCTTGATATGCTTGAAGTCAGCTTGGAAAATGAGCCTGAAGCAAAAATGTTCAGCCGCGACTTGTTACAACTGGGGCGCAGATAAAAAGGGTCGGTTTTAAATGCTCCAACTGATTAACAAAAAAACATTAGGAATGGAGGCTCTTCAAAGCGGCATCACAAAGCGCATCAAAGACAATTCCAGTTTCAATGCCACATTCAAATTCCGAATTCTGAATTTCCAATTCCAATTGGAGTTAAAGTTGAAGTTGAAGTCGACTCGCGCCGAGGGACGCTTAAGTGCTTGGCAGGAAAAACGTTCTATGCCAGCAGGTGCGGCATTGCGGCATTTAAGAGTTGCAGCAATAGAATCCTTTCAGCTTGTATTGACAGCTGTTGTCGTCAGTGGCGCCACAGCCTCATTTCCATTACTTATCCACCCCGTTGCCATGCCAAATGCTAATGTCAATAAAACAAAAAAAAAAAAAGAACACTGCAAAAAAAAAATGAAGAAAAAGTTCGATGTATTTTGCAACTTTTTTATTCTTTGTTGATTTTCTTCTTCTTTTTTTTGTTTTTTTTTTTGGTTTTTTTTGTTCCCTTTTAATTAAAAGAAATTAAAATGTAAATTTGCGCTCAACATTTGGTGTTTTGCTCCTGCTCTTACCTCAGCTTTAGTGTGTGTGTGTGTGTGTGTGTGTGTGTTTGTGTGCGTGTGGAGTCTTATTAAAAAAACACGAGCTTCCTCTGCATTAGGGAACATAGAGGCGTGGGGGCGTGGCGGCGGCATGGGAGAGACAACACAACTGCTGCGAAATAAACCAAAGTACAAATGTAAACAATAATTAAATGTTCGCTAAGCAAACGGTGCTCCATCTCAAACACATTTGATCCCACCTTTAGATACCCCAGCATATGGCAAGTGGCATGTGGCATGTGGAAAATAGCAACTGTAAGTGCTAACTGCTGTTGACGGCTGCCTGGCTGCTGAGAAGTACTGCGTGTTCGTGACTTTAATGACTTAACTTACAAGATAATGAAGAGCTCTTGCATCAAATGTTAACTGGGATGTTTCAACAGAATCTGATATATATATATATATATATATATATATATATAAGTTGTGATTCACAACTTTTTATTAACTACACAATTATCAAAATTATATCTTTATATCTCTTCATAATTTCGAACCACAAATTCTGAATCGGAGACTGTGACGGCCATCCCACATTAGTCTGGACGATTCTGTAGAGACTTTAATGGTGTACTTGGAGTCGGTGTCCAGTTGGAATGTCCAAATCAATGGGATCTCATCAGTAGCGTGTGGTACCATAATGTCATCTATTAATTTCACATACACGATCCGATCCGAGCTGGGTTTTATAAAATATTGTTGCGACAGCGTGAAGAGAGAGTCGACCAAATCACAATAAACAATGAGCCGTGTTCAATGGTGGATCATATGCATATAGAAACAGATAATGTGCTAGGTTATCGTCTGTCTAGAACCTCTGCCATCATTCAACCAGTTTTGGATTTGTCCGACCTCTAAATGTTCCTTCTTTTTTTCGATGGCTAATTCCAATGCTCCATTTTAGACTTTGAACTTTTTACATCATGTTTTTTCGTTAGTATCAGTTTTATTCTTGAACTTCTGCTATCTTTGGAACATCAGCCAAAAGTCCCAGCACTCGATGTCACATTAGAATGATTCGCACCTTGCAGCTCTAAAAACAAGGTCAACAGATATGATATTTTGGTTTTTCGAAATTTTTCATGAAAGTTTCGATTGTGGTATTATTTTAAATCATTTCCAGATGACAAAACAACTATTTGTGGTTTGGCAGAATACAATTTTTATTGATTGCGAAGATTTTTAGGAGCTTTCGATTTTCAGCAGTGCATTACTTGCCTCGCCCCATTTTATCACCACAAACTGAATCATATTTTTATGAAATGCTGTCAACTCTTAATAAACTCGTTCAGTTTTGAATATTTCGACTTCTTTTATCATATATACACATATATACACATATCGATTGAGTATCAAATGCAAGTGCTAAGCAGCAACCATTGCGCAAGGACACATCAGTTTCGGCTGGCCTAGAAACAACCGTTTCCTATTCAAAACGGAGATTACATTATTATTTAGCTTGTCAGTGGTAATGCTGAGACCCGAGCCTGGTTCAACAGTTTGGTGGTTGCGTTAGTTGTGTGGACGCTGCTCACAGAAATAGGTGGGGCAGTAGCATGCACCGCTTATCGCGTATCGTGCAACTGCAGCAGCTCCTTCGAGATCCATTCAGTCAATGGCGACAACTTTTTAATACTACATAGAATCACAGTGTTGCCATAATCATTATTTATTCTGATTCGAAGAAAAATCGCCAAGGTGACTATAGTACATTGGGTGAGGGTATTATTCCGAGAGTATATTGTTTATGTTTCTAAGGTTATGTCATCCTTTGAGTAGCTTACAAATTCATTCGCGAGTCAAGTGACTTTTCACGGAGCTACGCAGTTAGAAAGGCAGATTTCATAACTATTTTCGAAATTTCAGGAAGGTTTTGTGCTAAAAGCATGATTTGCATTTCGGCATTATTATTTCTGATAAATGGAGAACTAAAACATTATAATTTGAAAACATTTTGGTGCACATATCGTATTACGAATTTATTTTCTAACATTCGAAGCGATTTGGTTCTGTGTGTATTGGTGCATTCCAGTTGTATTTATCAATTTGGGAAAAATCAATGGACGTTTTGGCCAGCTTTTAATTTGGTTTTGTAAATGTACTCAAATGTCTTCTGCTCCTTTTCCAATGGCAATTGCTCTGATTTGCCGTTGCCGTTGCCGTTGCATATACACAACGTAGTCATGTGTGAGAAAAGTTAGGTCTGTCTGTTTGTGGCACGTTGCACGTACCAAATCCAATCAGAATCGTTTTTCCTTCGTCTTTCTTTGCAAGTTGCTTTGGTCCTTAACTTATTTGGTGTTACTTTGCGGTATCATTAACCTTTAAACTTGGAACTTGGACGCAAGCAAGCGAGCGAGCGAAAGAAACCAAAAAAAAAAAACAAAAAAGGGAAATAAAATAAAATAAAAATTGTAAACTTTTGCCCTCGCTAAAGTTGGCTAGGGCGCAAAGTTTTTGCAGTCAGTGTCGCACTCAACACACACACACAAACACATATGCAAACTTAAACAAAAACGCGCGCAAAACGTAAAATTTTAAACTTTATTTTGGGTTTTCGTTTGCCGCAAAAATTGTATTTGTTGCGGCGATGAATGGCTATGTGTAGAGGACAGCCAGCCAGTCGAATGGTGTGTGGCAACTGGGGGGTTGGGTGGGCCGTTGGAGGATGAGCGGGAGAATCTGTATCCAAAACTTAATTTGCGCAAAAAACTTTTGCCACTCTCTGCAGCTTGTGGCCCTCCTCCCTCATTTTAAATGCAATCAAGTGGAAATTGATACGTCACTATGGTACGCGGGAGAGGGGCAGTTGTTACCCCGCACATAAGTGTTGCCAAATTGTTGCAAATAAAATTACTGATATGGAAATTTTATGCGAAAGTTTATCAGCCCACACACAGAGAGAGATAAAGAGAGAGAGAGAGAGACAAATATCTTAAGTCATGTTTTGTGCGCTTCCTAGCGCAGGTGAATCCAATGAGGCGTCTCTGTGACAGTTTCTGTGGCATCAATGTGCTTGGTATTTAACACGACCAGCCAAGTGGCAATTGCGTGGATAGTCGCGTGGTCCGACACAACACAAGCGATGCATAAATTGCCCGAACCTTGAACAGCCAAGATCCCGGAAACGCTTGCCGGAAGTCTCAGCTAAAAGTGCCAGCAGTAGCAGCAATAGCAACAGCAACATCAAAAACAACAGCAACGGCAAATGCAGCTGATGCTACAGCAAGGGAAGTCAATCCACTGTTCGTGGGCGTGGCAAAGCTATCAACTGAAAATGTTGTATGCCATTTCCATTGTTTCCGCGACATGACATTTCCCATCGCAATTTCCCCGTTTCATTCGTAGATAATTATTTTGAAATCCTACAGATTCTTCTGGCAAAGATTCAGCTTCATTCGACTTTCGTATTTGATTCTTTTTGAGCAATACTATATCTGATTAGTTGCGGCAATATAATTGAAGATGTTAACTGAACGCCGCTGAAAAATGAATAAATTATGGTCATCAAGGAGCTTACAACAATGAGCCAGAAATTACACAATGCCCGCACTTTACCCGTCTTCCTCTCCATGTCTATCTCTCTTGGTATCTTTCTCTCTCTCTCTCTCTCTCTCTCTGTCTGTCTGTCTCTTACTCTTGGCTTAGGACTCCAAAAATGGCCATCAATTTGAAACTTAATCTAGCCGCACAAATAAGCCGCGCCAAATGTTAAGTCCTGGCCCTAGCCAACAAATGACTTGGGGGGGGGGAGGTGGTTTGACGCTGAAACTGGAGCTGAAACTAAAATTAGAATTTGGGGCGGGGCAGTGGCAGACGCATGGGCAGAGGCGCGGCTCTATCTTATGCAAACAATTCACAGCGCAAATGGACGGCAAAATAGGAGTACGGAACAAAAGAATATCCACAAAAAAACTGAGATTGAGTTTTGCAGAATGGGCATGAACTAGGCGTCGTCTCATGCATAAAACTGAAAAATGAAATACAAGGCACAGGCTTAACACGTCAAAAGAAAATAACAGCAAAATGAAAATGAAACTGTGTGCAACAGCGATGCCGTAGTAAATGAACCGACGGGGATAAGTGAAATTCGCCGCAGAGCGCCGCAGCTGAGTCCAAGAATGAATGCCGTTGCGGGCCATGCAGCAAATGGCATGGGGCATAACAAAAGTCTGCTGCTGCTGCTGCTGCAAAAAAAGAAAACTATAACGCTGCGGATTATGAAAAGCTTTGCTTTGGGGTACCATCGTCTCATTCTCATCTCATTCCCATTCTCATTCTCATACTCATTCTCATACTCATTAATTCACTAGCTAATTTCATAATAAGCTGCGTTGAAACATAAGCCAACCCACTGGCAACCCAACCATCCCAATGAAGTCAAAACGTTCGACTTTGGCGGCGCCTTGAATTATGATTCCTGGCTGGGGGCACGTTCAAGAGCGACTCACTCAATGCCAGTTGCAGTCGAATCAAAACATAGCTGCAAGTTGCATGGCAATCGAGTGTGCCACTTGAAATTCCAAAATAAAGCTCAACATAACAGAAGGACGACAGTTAACTTACAAATGTAGCAGTCAAAACTATTCACGATTGATCTCTTCTCTTCTTCTTTTAGTTGGTGATCACACAATTAATATCGATCGATATCGATCGATGTCGATATCAATGTTATGTACAGGTAACCTGTTACCGATATCACAAGTGGCCTGTAAGAATTAGCAGTAATGTTCGAGAAGAATAAACTTGTTTGGGGAGCCATGACCGATAGGTATGCATATACATATGTACATATGTATGTGTGTATATACATATATACACTCGCGACGAATGCGCTCTCTTTCTAACGCAGGTTGTCAGCCATTTGCGCTTAGCCATCAGGACATGGGCCGTTAGTGTGTGAGCAGTATTACGTGCGGATATTGCCGTCTATACTCACACTGATGGCAGACAATGGTTGGCGCCAGCAAATATCAATGGAAAATTTCCAAAAAGATCAAGCCACAAAAAAATCACGCCACCGTTGTACGGTCCCGGCAAAAGCACGGTCCCGGCAAAAGACGGAGTCAGTATGTGCGAAATCTAAGGTCGGTCTTTACGAAGCGGGTCGATCGAAACGAGTCCGTGCGAGCTGTGAGGCAGGCTACCAGAGATGTAACATCTGTAATCTAACATGCAACTATGTATTTAACATTAACATCGATGTCGATCGATGTCAATTGTGTGCTCACTAACAAAAAGGAGTCGTTGTGAATAAAGTGAAGTGAGCAGACGTGTTTAGAAAGATACTTTAGTTTTGACTGCTACAATATGTAGACTAATATTTATTAAAAATATTTACCACATTTACATATACATATGCATACAATATACATCCAGCAAGATATATACACGTATATATATATACGTATATTTGCACAACATTCCAATAACATCTTTACACACTTTGATTGCCTTTGCTAAGTCGCAGTCCATTAGCAGTCGCTGCCTTGCTATTGTTATGGGTCTCGGCCCTTAACTCCCTCTCTCTCGCTCGCACGCACACACCCACACACATACACACATAATATGGTCTGTTATGCCAGTTATCGGCGTGTCCGTTTCGCTTCATCTCCCTGTCTGTTCGCGTTGCGCAATTAACTTGATTGCGCCTATAAATATGCAGCACTTGGCTGTGATTATTACATGCGCGTCTTTTCATTTAGCTGTTGTGCTGCGCTCTCTCTCCTTCTCTCTCTCTCACACACACACACTCTCTCTACCTCTCGCTCTGTCTCTGCCTCGTGCTTTGCCTGACGCTTCTAAGCCTAAAAGTATTCTTTAATTGCCATTCTTGCCATCTACTTCTAACACTCTTTTGGCCACAAGTGCTTCACATCGCTATCAGCTATCAGCTGCTAATGGACTGACTGCAGTGCCTTCCATTTCATTCAGTTATTGTTCTGTATTCTTGTCTGTCTTTAAATTGACGAGAATCTGAACATATAAATAACCACATTTTGCTCAATACAATGTTACAGGGGGCACAGCTCAGGGTTCCAAGTTTGAAATTTCGTTGAACAGCACTTGAAACTTTGTTGGCATAAAATTCAGTTGAATTTATTTGCTTTTTTGCTCCAGCTGTGTTCTACAAAAGTCTCTGAGAGATTTCCCCTAGCCTGTCTATATACTATATATATATATATATAAATGCTTCAAGTTTATCATTTGTGAATAACTTGTTTTGTAATTCATTTTTTAAAAGTTCCGACTTGCAGTTCTGGCAAACTCGGCTACACACTAGCTTAGAGTTGCTCTATTTTAAGTAAATTTTTTTGTGTTTGCCATATAAAAAGCAGCCAAAGGGCAGAGTTATTCCATGGGCACTACTAAAAAGTATTTCTTGGGCTTCAGTAACAGGAGGATAGTTCTCAATTATCAGTGATGTTTCTTTTCTGATAGTATAATGTTTGACCAAGTTTCTACGAATTTCCTCGAGCCGGGGTTCGGTATCTCAAGTATGTAAAATGCAGAAAGTAGCATCTTCAACACCACCAAGTATATATGTATATTCCTGATCAATATCAAGGAATGAGTTGATCTAACCGTCAGTGTGTCCACCTGTATGAAGACGCGGATCTCATGGATTATAACATTATACGAATAGACACTTCAAATTTGGAAAATAAGTTCTCGCACAGATCAAACTTATTTCAATTTATTGATAACTGCCCAAGTATTACGAATATCGATATACATATATCAATTTCCGAGAACAGTAACTCCCTTACTTTTTAGGGGAGAGCCTTAGCATTGATGTTTATTATCTCATATTGGTGTCATTACTATTCACAGACATTCGAGTGTGTCCAGATATCTACGATTGAGTGCATAGGTACACACATACAACATACATCCCCCTCAGCACCTCTGTCTGGTATAAGAGCGGGCGTGCCAGCTTTTTGACTAACTGAAAACCGACGCTGTTGTTAACTTGCCACGCCCACCGGCTGTCGTCTGCTATCGGCTGCTGTTCGTTGTCTGTGCGTCGTTGTTAATCTTTAACCTGAGTCCTGTGTCCGCCATGATTGAAAGCAGCTGCAAATGTTGCGTAGCCCACCTGCAATCATTGGTGGTTTGGGTTGGTTGGGGCAGCCTCGTGCAAGACGTCTGCTGCCAGTTAATAGTCGCAACGCTGAAGGACGTCGCCTCAAACCAATTTGTGTCAGGTTTCTGTGGCAGCAACTTGAAAAGGTCGCCTTCGGCGTTTCATGTGCTGCTATTAATCAAGGTTCTCCTTGCTGCTGCATCTCAATTAGTTCACAAGTTGCACCTGGAAGACGCGGCACAGTTGCATAATAAACTAACGCTAATGCATCTGCAGCCTAATGAGGCACCTTAACCCCTTTTTTTTATCGTGTTGGCCAGCAGTTTTTGCTATTCGTACCGCACTTGACCCAAAGCTAACAACACTTCACACACACACACACACACGCACGCACAACTTTGTGGGGAATACCGCGAGTAAGTATGTGCGTTTGCGTGTGTGTGTGTAAGTCTAATGTATGTGTGTGTGTGTGTGTTGTCCTCCATGCAACTGACACCAATTGCAATGCAACGTCTGGCCTGGTTTACGCTGCGCCACACAAAAAGAAAGTAATAATAATAATAATCACAAGTTGGCAACATGAAATGCTACTGGCCTTCGCCGCAGTTGTTAAATACTTGCCCATATTCCACATACACATACACATGCACTAAGTACGTTAGTATGCTTTAAGCTAAGAAACTAAACCGAACCAAAATTTCGATATGCAGTAAATGCTCCTTCTAAAACGCAAAATCTCAAAGCTTTTGAAAACGGATACCAAATCGACTACAATAGAAGGAAGCATCTCGGATCTGACTCTGTTCGAACTATAGACTTAATATATGAATATCGGTTATCGATAACCATGCAAAGACAATGTAATTTAGAAGGAAGCATCTCCGATCTGACTCTGTTCGAACTATAGACTTAATATTTGAATATCAGTTATCGATAACCATGCAAAGACAATGTAATTTAGAAGGAAGCATCTCCGATCTGACTCTGTTCGAACTATAGACTTAATATATGAATATCAGTTATCGATAACCATGCAAAGATAACGTAATTGAGAAGGAAGCATCTCCGATCTGACTCTGTTCGAACTATAGACTTAATATTTGAATATCAGTTATCGATAACCATGCAAAGACAATGTAATTTAGAAGGAAGCATCTCCGATCTGACTCTGTTCGAACTATAGACTTAATATTTGAATATCAGTTATCGATAACCATGCAAAGACAATGTAATTTAGAAGGATGCATCTCCGATCTGACTCTGTTCGAACTATAGACTTAATATTTGAATATCAGTTATCGATAACCATGCAAAGACAACGTAATTTATTTTATTTGATCGATAACTGCAACCGTTTTGCGAATATCGATAGTAATAAAAAACAAATAATTTGAATCGAAGCTAAATAGTTTCAATTGGAATATTTTCTGATTATAGTTATGGATATACATATGTATGTACATGCTAATTAGCCAAAGCTTTTGTAGTGCAGACAACTCTGGAAGTAGGGCTCGGCTTGGGGTTGGGGTTGGTGTTGGATGAGTGGGTCTCTCTGGGCTGTCTGTGGTCACAAATAGTTCAACAAATTAAAATTAAATGTAGTTTAGTCGAGTCGCTAGCAAAGAAATATTTATGCAAATACTTATGCAAATAATTTATATATAATTGTATGTGGACACACACACACACACACACGCACACACACACATACTCTGCTGCACATGAAATGCTTTATGCACCATAAAGTGCATTATATAATTACATTTCTACGCCCGCTCATCAAATTGAATGGCCAACACATTTGCATAATGCACATATATATACTTATATATATATATATGTGTACATATACACACCCCCTTGCCCTTCTCCTTGCCCCAGCCAGTCGCATTCACAATAGGTGCTTTCGTTTCAACACAGTATTAATGGCTTATAGAAGCGGGCAATGCGAGTTTGTCTAAAGAAAGGTGTGGATTGATGGGTGAAGAGGCATGTGGAAATGGAGCAAATTTAATTCTCAAATGGCGCGTTGCACGTTCATCGGATTGTTCACGTTATCTGTCCGTCTGTCTCGCCTCCAATTAAGGGATGTCCAGCTGTTTCAAGTAATATCATTTTATTGACCAGTTTCCCCTTAAAAGCTGTGTACACTCAAATGTAAGCAAGTGCCGAAGTGCAACAGTTTCTCATACTCTGCACAGGTACAAGTAAAATCAACGCCTACATATCGCAATCGTCGATCGATATCGATAGATATCGATATTCGGAAAACAGCGACAGTTATCGATCAAATTTATACGGGAACTTATATTCCAAATTGAAGTCTCTAGTATGAGAACTCTGTGATTCGCGTGTGCATACAGACGGACTAAATCGAGTCGCTTGTGATAGGCGATAGTTATACTTGATGCTGCCTTTTACAACCTTCTGCACAACTCGTTTACTAATCGGTTCAGGGTATTGGCAGGTAGTGAATTGACTTTGTGTGACTAGCAAGCGATTGTTCGAAAAGCAGCTGACACTCACGCTGTGCCACTTGGTGCCAATCGAATTCCAGCTGCAATAGGAACAGTAACAGCAACAACAACAACAACGCCATCGCATAAACAAAGGCTTCTGTTGTGCTGCGATGTGGCTCGCATAAAAGAGCAAAAAGCAACTGAGCCAAATTGTAGTTTATCAGTGGGTGCGGAGCAGACATGGGTTTCCGAATGTTGATATCTCTTCTGCGGGATTTGTTCACGTGCAGGAAATCAATCGTATATCCACCGGCGATCACAATGTCCAGTCCAGAAGCAACAGTGCCTGAGTCTCTTACCACAGACAGTGCCACTGTCCCGCCCACATTGGATGCTGCTACTCTGTTCGATTTGCCCGAAACTGTTGGGCCCGATTATGAGTCGGTGCAGAATCTGCAGGTGCACTTGGAACTGGTGATGGAAATTGCTGAGGAAGCAAAACGGAACGTGAACGCGGATGTGGACGTGAACGTGAACGTGGATGATGACTTGGGCTATGATGATCCGCGACTGCCCGAGCTGATAATTTAGTGAATGCATTTGTTGTCCACTTCAATTAAGGTGCTCATTTAGAAAATGAAATGTTTCACTGACAGCATGCAAATGAGCAGTAAATTAATCAGAGACCAAGTCCAACAAAGGTGCCACAAATATTCAATTACAACCATTTTTAATTAACTTTATCGCAATCACAACAAATGCACAAAACCTGAGCAGGAGGCAGCCAATAAAAAATGGATGCAAAGTAAATACGGGTGGCAAGCGAAAAGTGTATAAGTATGTGTGCAAAATAAACATAAATGAAATGGATCGAAATTTAATATCACGACAAATTAATCCGTATGTCATATGTTTACAACCCCCTACCCCCCACCCCCCACACACACACACAGACAGACAAACAAATACATAGCTCAGCCGCGTATCGGATTTTCTATTGTTATTATCATGTTGTGCCAGCTCGAATTCACACACACACACACACACAAAATGTGCAATAACTGAAACAATTTCGAGTGCGTAATCAAATAATAATCGTATTTGCTTTCAAGCAAAGATATTAGCATTTTTTTCTATAGTTTTCCAAAATGATTCAAATTCAAATTTCAAATTTAGCTTTGCAGACGAACGTAACCGACTGCGTTATACTCTGTTAACTTTTGAAATAGGTTGCCAACTCCTTAATACTTTTCATTATGCTTAGTTTATGTAAGAAGGCAACACTTTCCCTTATTATATACATATATATATATAAGTTACATAGTCATAACCGATCTATACTTAAATGTCTACCTTTGTCGGCCTGAAGGGGACACAAAACCCTAACCCAGAAAAGCCAAGGTAGTAGCTGTTGCTGGTGCAATCTCTATTGGGCCAACTGATGGTTACACACATGCTCACGTGTCTGACTTGCCACACACAGACTGTACAATTTCCTGCATCAAGCAAAACGAGCTGTCTGCCTGTTTGTCTGTCTGTCTGTCTGTCTGTCTGATTGCCTCTCTGTCCTCCGTTGGAGGTCATTTGTTTGTTACCAAATGAGATTTGTGATTGCCATTCGGCTGTTAACTGTAAGCTTCAACGCAGGCCAAGTTATGAACAACACGAGCAACAACAGCAAGTTGTAGAACAACCATGCAATTAAGTCGAAACGTAGCTGCTTAGGGCCAACATCGTTGACGCTGTTTTTGTTGTGCTATTGCCGTGGTCAAAAGTTCTAATTAACTTGCCAATTGGCAGTAGCGCGCCTATAACTAAACAGCTCCAGGCCACAATTTCTCTCTCTCTCTCTCTCCTGCTATGTATGTGTCTGTGTGTGTGTGTGTGTGTGTGTATATGTTTGTGGTCAGGACACACCTTGACAACTGCCCCCGCATCCCCTACTTTTATTGCTATCAAGCGCCTACACTTAAAGAAAACTTCAAGCTCGAGCCTCAAAGTTTCGACTATAAATCTAAAATCCCTTTAAATCTATTTTACGGATATTGATATATCGGAGGGCTTTAACATTCTATTTGGGATTTACATTTAAGCCTATACTATAGTATAGTATATGTTCTTGGCCAGCATCACTTGTCGAGTCGTTAAAGCCATGTACGCCCAAATTTCTCACACCGATTTTCCGAATAACTTCAGGGGCTCCAAATAGGTCGAAGCCATTCCATATCATAACATAGCTGCCATAGAAGAAAACGCTCGAAAGATGAGTTGTAAGTTGCGTTATTTTGATATCTGTAGAGATACATGTCACCCTCTCCAATGCAGACCAACTACACAAATATGGAATATATATATATATATATATATAACTTAAGGTGTCAGCAGATTAACTGCGGTCTGCAACGATTAACTCTTTGGCTTGCCTAAGATAACCGTTCTTTTTCTGTTCTTAGTCCATATCCACACTTTGCAGATTGCGAATCCGCTAAATAGTTTTTCAGTGTACAGTTGATTCCATGCTTCCGCTGTTCCTGCTACTCCCTGCTACTCCCTGCTACTCCCTGCTGCTGCTGCCTACACGCACGCAAGTCTCGCATAACTTTCGACCAGCTCGCACCTTTTGGCCTAATCCATTAGCTTTTTGGCTGCTACAACTTTTCACGCTCCCCACCCCAAGCCCCACAACCAAGCCCCACCCCAACCCCACCAGCTTAACAATATTTTGGCAGTTGTAGCAATTGTTAGCTTTATTAGCGTACTCTTTAATGACTTAATATAACCTTTTGAATCTTCCATATATCTTCTATGTATCCCTTAGTAGCTCTTCTGTTGAGCAGCATTGTCGTTCAGAATCTGAACATCAGATCGCTCCACTTCTCTAAGGGAATTGCAACTGCCTAATTAGTTGGAACATTGGCCGGCAGGGGCGACGCAGTGGTATTGATCTAGCACTCAGATTGCTCAGTGCCACCAAATGCGACCGGCTGTGAGCGGAAATGCAAATGGTCTGCTAATGATGCTGCTGCTGCGGCTTTTGTTTTTCCCAACTTGTGATCGACTATTTTGAGATTTCCTTGAGTGCAGTTAAAGCTGGCTAAGTATTCCGCACATCACTCAACTGGCTTGCAGCGCTAAACAGTGCAACACAGCTTTATGTGGCCGATATCATGGCTGGCTGGCCAAACACAGTAGATGATTGACAATGATTGACGATAATTGACAGCTGTTTCGCATATGCTCGTACCTGACGCACATGTCCATTTTCTTGATGGCCTCCCGTCATGTGTGGAAGGAGTGTAAGCCTGGAAAATGGCAATAATCCCCGGGCTGGAGACGCCTTCTTGAATGCATTGCAAACTTCACGACCCACTGCAAGGGTATAAAATAACTACAAAAACCATCAAATTAAAGTGAAAAGTTTGGTTCTTAAAAGAATTCGAAATTAGGAGCAGCTAAATCTCATTATCAATATTAATTGACTTCAATATTTATGAGACATGCATCATATTGACATCCTTCGAGTCGCCTTCGGGTAGTTGAAACCTGCTTTTGTTGCTTGTATCACAATGCATCATTAACTGCTTGCCATTCAAATGATGATTATCATCATTAGCGGCTTGTGGACATTAGTTGGCTTTAACAGCCATTAAATTCACACTTGGCCATCATTTTCATGGAGACGATAACGTTTCCCAAGCAGCCCTTGAACCCAACTCAAGTCGAACCCATCCCCATTTTAGCACCCCCTCACTTCATCTCTCTCTCTCCCTCACTCACTCCCTCTCTCTCTCTTTCTCTCTCTCTCTCCCTCACTCTCTCTATCTCTCTCTCTCTCTCTCTCTCTCTCCCCTCTCTCTCTCTCTCTCTCTACCATTTGCTGTATGCTAATGTTAATGTTCATCGGCGTTCATATTTCGGGCAGCCATCAATCAAAGCTCGCTCACGCTCTGAATGGCCACTTAAATGGCATAAAAAGCGCAAATTAATGCACTCAAAGCATTCAAATCGTGGGCTGCCTCCTCCCACAACACGGTGGTTGGGTTGGGTGGTTGGGTGGTGCTGAATTGAATACTTAATGCGGAGTCAAGTCTTTAACGTGAACATCGATGGTTCTTCGCCTCGCGGGCCACTCTTGTGATTAATTGATGGCATTGCAAGGGTGCTCCATCGCATAACACACCCACAAAGTGGTGCGAGGTGGTGCGAGGTGGTTGCCTGCCTCCAATATATCCTTCATATCCATTATATCCGTTATATCCGATATGGGCTTGTGATAATGGCAAACCATTGAGCAGTTAAAAGTGCGAGATTAGCATTTCCGCCCAGTCAAAGCCGCCACACCTGACCCCAAGCAAACTAATCTCCTCGACCTGCTTTGACAAGTGCCTCTCCGCCTCCCCCAACCACTTTGTCTTTGTGGCTGCCTCAAGTTGTGGCAATGGCGTGCAGCAAGGTATGGCAGCCAAAAACAAATAACAAGACAACAAAAAAAAGGAACACGAAATGGCCAGTGTTATATAATACATAATGAAGTGTAGTGTTGTTTGTGTGTTGCCAATTTCAGTAGACATTTTGGCGCCCTCGTCCGAAATGTAAAGTTCGAGTTGCCAAGCAGCACATGCTGTGTTAGCTGGCGTATTGTCCTTACTAACCGCAAATCGTTTGTCATCGTTTCCTATGATTGATTGATTAATTCTGACTGAGTGTGTGAATGAGTGAATGAGTGAGTGAGTGAATGAGTGAATGAGTGAATGAGTTAATGAGTGGGTGAGTGAATGAGTGAGTGAGTGATGTGGATACTGCATAAGGTGGGAGTGAAGGAAGAGCACCAGTGGCGCCACCTGTCACATGTCGAACGCAACTCAACACACTTGCTGTGGTCAAAGCTTTTTCAAATCTTACCACACACTAAATACGGGGAATTTTATAGCGCATTTGGTGTGTGTCTCCGCTGCGCGGTGTGCTTTGCAGTTAAGCTTAATGCATGCAAAAGCTTCTCCAAGACAGAAATTTCGCAAAGTAAACATTTGCAAGTTCTGTAAGATTCGAATGTTAACAGTTGCCTTAACCCAGCGGAGCTGTGATGGCAATCCAAAACATCCTTAAATCGATGGTTACCAGCTTCACCTAACCCAACTATAGCCGGCTTGATGGTCGTAAGTGTTGAGTCATTGCATTCCGTGTGCAAAACTCATTCATATAATTATCATTTGTTTGGTGAAACAATCATTAATGGATAGATGACCAGCAGATGGAATCGGCAAAGCTTTTATCCTTGCGAAATATCATTCACCAGCAGTCAAATATGAAATAATTGAAAACTTTTGACTGCAATCTTAACAATTTGATTGCAAATTGTCGACTATACAAAATATAAATATTTTAATAGTTTGCCAACTTAACTTTGACCGAAACTTTAACTTTAACTCAAATTATAACTGTATTTATTCTCATAACTCATAAATTAACGTCACTTGCACCACTAAATATATAAATATATGTGGCTTGTGCTGATAAACTTGGCTACTCGATTATATGCACATCATACCTCTCTCTCTCTCTCTCTATCTGTCTCTATCTGTCTCTCTCTCTCTCTCTCTCTCTCTCTCTCTGTGTGTCTTGTTCTGTTACACATTTACTTAAACGCCCTTCAATTTGGTTGTACTTGCAGCTAACGGAGCTCGAACAGCGCGTCATCGAAGCGGAAGAACGCGCCGAGGAAGCTGAAGATAAGGTAAGTCATTAAATAACTACTGACAGAGCAACAGCCCCAACTTCTAACCACAGAGAGCACATGCAGGATATGCAGGATATTAAAGGCAGCTATCCAGCTATCCAGCTAGCCAACCAGACGACGGCAGACATCACAAGCCTCGTTTGCCTTGAGCAGGAGGCGCCTCATTAGAAGCCAGTTTAAAGGATTTAAGCGCGTGCGATGTTGATATGACAACATGACAATAATGCCACACTCACAACAGGTTTCCATGCCCCATACTCAGAGCGTGCAAATTGGCATATCGATTTTGTGTAACTCTCAAGTGCAATTGTGTATTTTCTCAACTGTTTTCTACATTTCCAAAATATCTGTCAGTCTTCAGTCGAATTTGCCTGTTTCTCAAGTCAAAATATGCTTAAAGCTAGAGTTGAGTTTATCTGTTTCTCAAATCAAGACTCTTTTTGCACCGGGAACAGTGCATTGCGCAGTCCGGTTACAAACGAGTTGTCTGCGGACAAACGACGACAACAAGAGCAATAGCAGAAGCAGCAGCAGCAGCAGCAATAGCAACAGCGACATCAACAACAAACTGAGCAACATAATGTTGTCACCAACTGTCCCCAGAAACGTATCCAGCACATGCATAAATCGACTTCCGCTCCAGAGCCCGGAAATTCGCATTAATGCAACGCTGCTTACGCTGTCCACGTTCGTGTGGTTGCAAGTGGTTCAGAGCTTTAGGCAAGCAAACCCCTCACCCCCCTCCCTCCCCCACCCCCAACCAGATACTCACAGAAAACAGAGCCCTATAAAAACCACCCCGAATGCGACATTCACACAATGGGTAGCTCTATCACACAACCACCCAAGCACCAAACCACCCAAGCACCCAACCACCCAAGCACCCAACCACCCAAGCACCAAATTCATCCAATACGCTTTACGCGCGTTTTCAATATAAAATGCGCATTGTTTGCATTAACAAGTCCCATAGGGATTTTGGCGTTACGTACGTAACGAGGAACAGCAACCAACTCCAACTCTCTGTAGTACCCGTAACCGTACCCGTGGCCCCGTAAGCGTAAACGTACCCCAACACACCATACAAAGAGCAGGCGAAATACAAATATTTTCCAACTTGCAGGCAGGTTTACTTGCGGCACTGCGTTGGGAGTCCAACAGCTTCAGCTCCAGCTTCAGCTTCAGCCTCAGGTATTGCGTTGTCAACCACTGTGACAAATTGAATTCTTGTTACTTTGTTTGCGCCGAGATTAAATTCATGCACAAGCACGCATGTGTGTATGTTTGTGGATTTGTGTGTGAGTGTGTAGATGTAAGTTATCTAGCTAGAGGAGGAGGGGAGGGCAGCTATTAGCCATGAGCCGCCGTAAGGGAGCTCGCTCTGTTAACCTTGCTGCCTAGCCTTTGGGCTTCTCTGTGGCTTTCAACAGTTGGCAAAAGCGTGCCGCATAAAATCGCAATCAGGCTTCAATTACTATCATAGGCATTACTCATCATGAACTATTAGCCAAAACTAAAGCCAAGGCTTAAACAGCACGAGCAGTCAGTGAGTTATTCTTTTGTATGTAACTGTACAAGGGCCAAAAGGATTAGTCATCAAAACGCACTCATGGCATTTCACATAGGTTCGTTGCCTGGCGGCATTTTTCAAGATCGTCCAAATACGTCTTCTAACTAACTGAAAAGCTGTAGCTGAAAACTGTTTAAGCTACGATTTGGCGTATGTCTGTCAGTATGCGAAACTCATTTAGTAGATACTGCTAAAAGGATAATAGCGCTGATCAGAAGTCGCTTATATAAATTCCTTTTTACACCTCTTATCCACATCTGATTCCATATCCGATTTTGTCCTTAACATCGTGTTCTCACTCTGAAGTCTTGTCAAAATCCATCATACATACAACTACCTGTTTGCAACCACATTCAGAGCACCTCCACCCCCATCATTCGCTACTTGCTACATATCTTGCATATCTCGCCCCTTTTGTGTGTGTGTGTGTGTGTGTCTTGTGATAATCCAATTAATTATGCATTGAAAGACAAAAATTTAAACAAAAACCACACTTAAATCATCCCCCCAACTCCCAAGGAATGCGGTAGCTCGGCATTGCCGGTGTGTGGTGTGTGTGTGTAGCTAATTCTTGTTTGTAGGCTTTAAAATTAACACTGCGCAGTGTTGCAAAACGCCGGCGTTGCAAACAAACCAAAATACAATGAAAAAGGCGCGCGTGCGTGCGTGCGTGAGCCTGTATACAAATGACAAACAACAAAACAAACAGCTGGCAAAATGCATGTCAAACCTTGAGCAGCAACACAGTGGCGCTCAAACTGTACGCATAATATTCGGGGGTTGCTTCGCCTCAAGCTCGATGACAGACGACAGCAGCTGTCCGAGAGAGCAAGACAGCGAGCGAAAGAGAGCGGCAGAGAGAAGGAATGGGATAGAGAGAGAAAGAGAGAGAGAGAGGGCGAGAGTAAGTGCGTGGAATGAGCAAGCAAATGCAATCGAGAGAGTAGTCTCATGCCGAGCTGCAGCTTTCTATGTAGTTGACAGCTGTGCGCACATCCTGAGCAAAGGATAAGCTCCAAAAGCAGACGGAGCGAGGAGAGGAGAAAAGCGTTGCTAAGAATCAAAAGAAAGCCTAAAATGTGAAACAACCACCGAAAAAAAACCGATTGACTACTGACTGACTGAGAGAACGAGAAATGGAACGACGAATGAAGCGGAAAGAGGAAAGAGGAAAGGAAGTTAAAGCAAGCGGGCAATAAGCCAGCGTAACAAAGAGCACAGCGCAAGAGTTGTGCAAAAGAAGACTTGTAGCTGCTCCGACACAGGCTGCTGCTCGGGCTACCTTTTATTTTTGCTTTTCAATTTGTTTAAACAATTTTCGACCAGCATTTCGGACAAAAGTCGCTGCAACCCAACAAAAACAACAACCTAACTGCATGTCAAGCGCAGCAAAAGCGAAAGCACAAGCAAAAAAAAACAACAACAATAAACAACGACGACGCTCGGCGGAGTGTTGCAAGTGTTGCTAGTTCAAAGAAATCGCAGTAAAAAGCAAAAAGAATGAAATAAAATATTCAGTGTATAGTGAAAGGCGCGAGGGGTGGCACCAAATCGGCACACGCACTTAATACATAACTGTTCAAGAAACAAAAAACCAAAAAACTAATCGAAAACTGAGCACAAGAAGAACAAGAGAACACTGAATTTGTCAAGTTTTGTCTCAGGAACTATTTAAATCGAAAATTCCAGTAGCTTCAACGTTTTTGTGTGTGTGTGTGTGTGCGTGCGCGTGTGTGTGTATGTGTATTGTTGTTGCTGATGGCCAAAAGTGCCTAACGTAGTAAGGTATAGGCCAAATTTCGCATTGTGTTGCGCAAAAATATACACTACCTACAATCACACACAAATCAGCCATTTACATTTACAACGTGCATGTACGTGCATGTACGTGCGTGTGTGTGTGTGTGTGCGTGTGTGAATAACTCTGTGAGTGCCACCCTACGCGAGGCTAGAGAGAGACAGAGAGTACAAGAGAGCTGCAGCGAGAGAACGCCGCGAGAGCGCGCGCACATGTCAATGGCAGACAGCTGACTGGCGAGCCACAAAGCAAATGCAAAAAGGCAATAGAAGAAACGCACAGCAAAGGAGACTACAAAAAATATACGCTTGCTTGCGTGTGTGTGCTTGTGTGTGTTCGTGAATTGTGCATAAACAAATAAAGGCAATTGGTAGCAGTTAGCAAGAGGAAGAGAAAGAAGAACTACAACAAAAACATAGCAAAACAAACATATCAAAACCGATACACAATAGGAAACGTCCATTTACAACAACAACAAAAGCAACGACTGTATTGACATGCATATGCACTTGTACTTGTATGCGTGAATACACAAACTAGGCAGCAACAGCAATAACAACAACAACAACAACAAACAGAGCAGCTCAAATGAGAGCTGTCTTTTTATCGCTGTCTCGCTAGGACGCTGGCTGCTGTTGCTCTCAGCATTGCCAGTGGCGGGCAACGCTTTTGGGGGCATTGCCAGACGCGAAAGCCGCTACGATAACAACAACAGCAACAATAAAAGCCACAACTAAATCGAAATTGATATTAACCCATGGCTGAGGCAGTGTCATAAAATGTTGCTCTGTCGCCGCGCGGCTGCCAAGCGTCGCCGTTGCTGCGTTTGCTGCCGCCACAAACAAAGAAAATGAGAGCAGCGGCAGCTCCAGTAGCTGCATACAGACAAATGAGCCAAATCTTTCTCCGCCCACCTGCTTTGGCAAACAACTGACAACATTAACATAAGACAACGATAACAAACAACGATAATTACAACGATAACGATAAAAACTTTAACTTTAAGACCCGTGCAACGAACCATTTGTATGAATGGATAACTATAGAAAAAAGGTAAGCCTCTTGAAACTACTGTCTCCATCCACTCAGCTTTCAGTAATTGTCGACCTATTATACATATGCACATGCAATATGACCCTCAAAAATATCTAAAGGTCTTAACCTCAATGAAAGGTCGTAATAACATTGCTGATCAACCGTTAATTTGCGTTTCCTTAACAAGTGCTTATAGGACTTATAGGCTTAAGGACTCTGCTGTTGCTGCTGGTGCAGTATTCCAGATTTATGTCCCTTATTTCGAGGGCGCTGAAAGACACACATATAACTTTTATATATATAAAAAAGATATGGAATCCCACAAGAGCCAAGAACCAAGAGAAATGCATAAATCTAGTGTTTCCCAAACTATATTCCATTTGCCTTACTCTATATGTTTGTGTTATATATTTGACTTGCATTATATCTATGCAATGGCTGAGAAGGATTTTTAAAAATGCGATACTATATTGCTAGTCAGATCGACTATAATTGTTAAAGATCCTAATTCCAAATGATTTTTGAAACATTTTTGAATCTCGCAGTTCAACTTCGTGCTGAATTCGATTGGATTATCTAATCGGAACGCCCACCTGGCTGCCGCTGCATTGGACGAATGGATCAGCATGTTGCAACGAGCGCATAACAAATTTATATTAATTTTACGCTTCGTGCATGTTAGTTGGCTAAAATTAGAGGGACCAGCTCACCCAATCCCAACCCCCACCATCATGTCTTACATTAATTCATAACACTCAAAAAAATGAAATGAAATTTATGTTGCGTTTCAAAATCGCTCAGAAACTCTTCGCATAATTTATGGCGCTCACCATTCCGCCCTCCGCTTCAGTCTCCTCCAATCTGCCCAGCTGCTGGTAGAGAGAATTCAATTAAAAATTTCGCACTTTGTATTTGAACTTTTAACCCTTCCGGGATGGGGATGGGGATGGGGATGGCAAATTGGGTCAATCTTTTGATGGGATTTTTCAATTATTTAGCCACTTATCTGTGCGGCGTCATCGCTTTGTTGCAGTTTTGCTGCACTTTCTTGTGTTTGTTGTGTGTTGTTGCCCCTTTTATATACATGCCACCAGTTCATCAGCCACAAAACTGAAAACTGCAAAATCAATTAACGTGCTACGTGGGCGTTGCATGAGTTGATCGATTGCATGTGGCTCTTGTCACATCGCTCTCTGCTCAATGAGTTGGCGACTGATGCGGCAACATTCGCGTTGCATTCGCTGCTGGGGCACGTGCCATCGTCGGGCAATGCCACAGCACTTACATATGTGTGGCATGTATGTATGCGCCACATTATGCTCCATCCACAAATCGCTTGTCTCTCATCGCATTCTCGTCCCTCAAATACTAATCAACTGCAAGCACTGGGGCCATTTATCTCTGCACAAACAAAGCGCCAAGTTGATTGGATTGGATTGGATTGGAAACAAACAATTGCAGTTGCAGTTGCAAGTTATACCATACCTCAGATGTGGGCCAAACGCTGATAACATTCACTAATGCTTTTTGCCAAACCGGAATGTTATCTGTGTTTTCTCAATGGCATGCAATGTTGGACCATTTTACTTATTATACATTCAATGCCCCCAGATTTAATGACTGCTTTGATATATTTTATATAAATGGTCAACGATTTCTTGCTATTTGAAAAAGTGACTTCGATCTAACAAGCATTGTTATATATCATTCAGGAATCGAGACAGCATTTGTGGTTTCCCAACATAATGCTTGCGGAAAACTAGATTGCTCGATTTCGATTATTGGTCTGAGCAAACCTTTCCGATATCGCTGCTGCTTTTGATAGATTCCTTACGTTAAGCGCATCCATGCGTCGTATTGGGGCAATCGAGTGAACCATTTTTCTTCATAGCCCGTTTTTCACAATGATTGTGCATAAAACTTCACAGAATGAAGAGAAAAGCAAAGCGCGTTGGCATTTGCTTCATTTTGTTGCAGTTGCTGTTGCTGTTGCTGTTGTTTGTTTGCGCTGCTTCAGTTGAATTAATGATGCATGCATCCGTCATCAGACTGCAGCGCAGACGATGACAATGACGATGACGTTGACGTTGATGCTAACGTCGACGGCGACGCCGACGGTGATGGCATCGGCGCCACTTTCGCTTGAAGCCGCCTCCGCAGAAGCAGCAACAGCAGCAACAGCAGCAGCCGCCGACCGCTTACAAACAGTTTGCCCTCGGGGTTGCCGTTGCAGTTGCCGTTGCACGTTTGAAATGCGTTTTATGCTTTGCATTTTTCCTCACTTAAGTGGTCTTTTGACAATACCCTTTGTCCATTAGAAAGTCACTAAAACTAAAAATAAAAGGGTAACATCGCGTTGCATTAATGTATGTAATACTAATTTTATGTAATGTATGTATGTAAATATGTGCATTCATCATCCCCAACAGCCGCAACGATGTATGTATGTCTGTTCGTCTATGAACCAGTCGAACCAGTCGATCCGAGCCAGATTATTGGCTCTTTATCTATCACTTAGTCAGCTTAAAAATATCAATAAACTTCGATTTTTGACTTACACATCGTGCATACATATATCTTGATAGGTGTAAGAATATTAGGGTATCGGCTATTCGGGCTGATGCCTTGCCTAAGGCACTCTCGCGCAGTTGTTGTTATGTTGCTCTTGCATTTCTTTATTTAAAACTCATCAGCAAGTCGACGACATCATTTGGCCGCAGTGCAAGTTGGCTCCACACATTAATATGCATTTATAAATAGCGCCCCATGCAGCGGGGTCCATGCAACAGTTGCCGCGATGTGAATGATGTACCACATCGCTGCGGCATCACATACTTTGTTGTGTCCAGCCTTGTGATAAGGCCCTATTGCGATTTCCTACGTTTCCAAAATTCGAATGCTCGTAATGGGAGTTTTTGGCAGGGACAGAAGTGAGCGTCAAGAAAGGGATAACGGTATGGTGAGGGTAATGACAATGGTAAGGGTAGTTCGAGTTCTAATTTGGTTGCCAGCCAGTCTACTCGGGCAGTTTTACTCACTAAAAACACTACAGAGGATGTTTCTTTGTTTTTTGTGGCCATTTATTATACCCTGTGCTTCAGTCTTCTTACGGATCCACATTCTAGTTCGTATGAATAAATAATTATGTTTATATTATACCAAACATGTCATGTTAGATATATTGCCAAGAATGTTTGCCTTGTCAATAATACTTCCATTTATTATTCATATCAGCAAGATTCGAATTGTTGCAAGGGTATCTTAACTTTGGGAAACTCAAAAATAGATTCATATTCGTGGGTTTTGTTTTTATAGTTTTTTGCCATTTGTTTTCTTTCGAGTTGTTTTTGCATGCGTCTAGCCAATAATGTTCATGCTGGCTGGCGCTCTGATAGATGTCGAGGACGACAATGAAACTGACTCATTTCGCATCATCATATGGCGTCCAATTCCCATTTCTACTGACTGCTTTCACTGCCTGCTTTGTTGTTTTTTAATCAGAAAAATGGTTGACGCCAACTGTATTCAATCAGCGAAAGAGCTTCCAGATTCGTGGTATGAACTTGTGGCACACAACCCAAGCAACACGCTACATAAATGTACAAACTTTTATATCAAATATCCCGGGTTGCCCTCAGCTGGAAGAGCTAGCAGCGTGTAAGATAAATTGTTAGATGTGGCAAGATGCTATTGCTGCTGCTGCTGCTGTTCTCAGTGTTGTCCCGACACATAATCTGACAACTGACATGCAACTAAGCCACGCTCCACTACATGCCGCATGACACGAACTTCTGGCCGGAAGGATGGCAAAGTGACTGATGTTTGGTCTGCTACTCAGCCCCGCTCCCACATCTGGCGAAAGTTGGCAAAGTCATTGACGCCACTCCAATGCAAGATATAAGATACAAGATTTTAGCAGCAAGATAGACTTTGTGCCTTTGAGTTTTCATATGGGGCACACAGTAGTACTTTTTTTGTTTTTGCCAGGAAAACGAAAGTCGAACGACCAATGGCCCCATGATATACTTTGAAATGTTGGAATAAATTATTAATGAATATCTGACAATTTAGTATAGTTGGGAATGATACGGCAGGTATGATACGGCATACTTTAGAAACCACTTGAATTCATTCTAGCTTTGGCTCACAATATTCAGGAGCAGCTACAACCCAATGCCGTTAGCTTTGTCATCCCTGCGTGAGTCATTTCAACTGGGAAGCAGGGGCAAGTGGCAGGCTACTGGTGAATTACGTGTTTTATTGATGTAAATTTCCATTAAATTTCCATTTGAAGCGTCTAACCGAACCAAGAACAAGAGCCAGACGCATTATTGGCCAAAATACCGATAACCTACTGAGGCCCAAATGAACGGTAATGCTTGCTATAAGTTTGTTGCTTCATTATTGTTGCGGTTAGTGTATTAGATATATCAGAGTACTATACTATATATATATTTGTATTTGCGTGTGCACAAGATGTACGTGCACCCACAGAGTGTGATATATGACATATATTACAAGATGAACCTGCCACCCCAAAAATAAAACACACACATGCATACACACACGCACACAAATACGCATGGCAAATGGTGCGCTTCGCTTCGCTAAAACTTCCCTCGCTCAGCTGTCTAGGATGAAACCCAAACACACAGACACACACTCACACACACTTACTAATTTCCCACCTCCACGCACTCAAATTTCCCTCGCACTCGCATTTGGTACTTGCTGCTTGTTGGCTGATACTTGGCTGGCCGCCGATTCAGTGCTTCAGAGTTGCTCGTATCGTGCGCGTCGTTCGGCGGCATCTCTCAGTTTTTCCGAACGGTACCAATTGTTGAGTTGTATTAGAACGCGTCGTCCGTTCGACTTCCTTCTTCTATCATTATCAAAGTGATTTTCGCCGTGATTGCTAAATGTCTTAAATATTTGATTTAATGTTTTGTTTTTTTTCTTTTTTTGTTTATGGTGCGAATATAAGAACAAAGAACTTTGTAAGGGCCCAAAAACAACCCTCTGCAGCTGGCGCAGCAACGGCAGCAGCAGAACTCGCGATCAACGCCCTACCCTTCTCCGCCCACCAACAGACCGGTTTATACTCCAAATAGTTTTGCCTCGTGAATTATTTTATAACCTAGCGTTTTTTCTTTTATTCCTCTATTGGAAAACAACCCCCAACCCTTAGGCCAGTATATCATGGCAATGAACTTCTGATCTAATAAGAAGATTCGTCATTCGTGTGTGCCTTTTTCACGAAAATCGCCAAAAAAAAAACTCTTACAGTGAGAAAATTATATTCAAAGGCCTATAAAAATGGCAGCTATCCTAAAGGAGCAGGCCGGACGCACGCTGTGCTCAAAATGTATGTAATACCTATCCAAAATCAAGAAGTTATAATTTGAAGCTCAATAATGGAATAGTCAATCATTGAGTTGTATATATATGTATGTATGTACATATGTCATTTGAATATATAATAGTTTTTGACTGACTCTTTAAAATCATCTTACAGTTTTCTCGTTATCTCTTATCTACTAACAGTATCTGATAATTATCTGATCGATTTAATTGTAACAACCTTTAACCACAACTTTGTAAACAAATCTGTGAATGTTATTCCATATCTGGAAGGAGAATTAAGTTTGCCTTGCTTGATAGAAGTTTCTCGAAGTTGGCAAAGTCACATTTTTTTCAACTCAAATTGATGTAAAATATTCTCAATTTGTAACTAACTAGGGTTAACTAGTGTTATCTATCGCCCGATCTATCAACTGTGGTAAATATATAAGAAATGAAGAAGAATGAAAAAACTTACCAAGTGCAGGCAATGAAACAAAAAGAACAAACGCAGCGGGAAAATGAGTGGGGAAAATGCTTTTAATTGCTCACAAGTTTTCGTGTGTGTGTGTGTGTGTGTGTGTGCCTGTAGGTGTGTGCGTGTGCGTTTATTTTACGAGTTTTCCCAACGTCGAACGCATCGTCGAGCTCCTCTAAGGCGCATTTGGATGAAGTTTTCTTTGCCTTTGTCGTTTTTATTGTTGTTGGTTGTTAGTTGTCAGTTGTTGTTCTTGTTGTTGTAGTGGAGAGGGGATTGTTGCTTCACGCTTAATTGGTTAGCGACATTGAACGAATTGTTCACGTTTATGAATTGTGATTAAAAAGTTGGCAGCTGGCAGCGCCTTTGTCTGTTCGCAGTCCAAGGTTTAGCTCAACGCACATCTTCTTCATCGTCTCGTCTTATTATTGAACAGTTTGCCTGAGATTCCCGAATGGGTTTCGGTTATTCTATGTCAACACTTAAAAATCGTTCCATCAAGTCGCAAAAAGTTTCATGTAGATCATAATAATGAATTAATGGAATATTATACTGTTGTTCCAGCCAGAAGAAGTTTATACTTAATTTGTACATTTGCTGACTCAGACGAACTTCAATATGGTCATGAAACTGAGACTTATCTCTGAAACGTTTTAACGTTTTCAAAATGTTGCATTCGAACTGAGCCAAGATTGTGTATAGATGGCGCCACTTTAAGCCAGAACTTTTTGCACTTTTGTTGTTGGCCAATTGAATGGAATATAGAGAATGAATAGAGGCAGTTGCGAAACTCTCTCTACCTCTCCCACTCCCCCAACCACCACCCTCCACCTCATCCGCCATTCTCACTTCCACTTGAATGCACTTTTGTTCTGCAGCCAGGCAACATTTGCACAAAGGCCTTTAGACAAATTTCAAAAAAAGAAGTTTGGAAACAAAAAAAAAAGAAAAAAACAAATGGAAAACAAAGTGCAATTTGACGAGGAGGTGGCGTTCAGCCAGACGCAATGCTTTGTGCAGCCAATGGGGTTTCCCACCTTCTCCCTTCGCAAAGCTTACAATGGGCGGGGCAAAAGGCGTAGACCCCAAAGGCATTCGCGTTCTAATAAATTGGGGCTTTCAGGCTGTTGTTGTTGTTGAGGAACTGCTAACTGTTGAGTGACTGTCTCGATCTTTAATTTTGAGCTTCAGCCGAACAGCGGGCAGCTGCAAAAGTAACACTTTCGCCACAGGGATACAAAATTTATGGCGTGGCGCAAACCACCCACTGGTAAAAACAGTTGGCGTCAGGAGGCGTCTCGTTAGTAGAAACATTTATAAAGGAAAATTATTGAAAATCGCACAAATATTGTTAACTTTTTTCTCTGCAATTCTACACTTTTCATGCATTTCATATTTTATATGTATATGTATATGTATGTATGCTTATATACATAAATATATGTATATAATTGCTCTAGCGATATTGTTTGCATCTTTGCTTTGTGCTCTTGCTGTGATGGCTTTTCCCTCAAGACATAACCCCTTCCTGCTGCTTGTGCAGCTCTTGTTTGCCTTTTGACAACAACTTAACTCAACTCAATGTGACCAAAGATACTCCCGATGAGGAGTATTCGCAGGACGACGCCATATCCACAGCATAGTATCGAGTTGCAAAAACGGAAATGCGCAAGCTGAGTGCTGCCATTGCCAGCGTCGTGTTGTCGTGGGCAAAGCAAGTCACACTTTAAATCCAGCATATTACCAAGCTCCTCGTGCCTGTATAATCCCAAATGGATGAGGTCCACGGCAAAGGGCTGGGGGTTGTACTAAAACTTTTATCAGCAGGAAAACTTTTGTTTTAGTTTGTTGCCTAGCAAAAGGAGCAGCAAAGTTTTTGCCCCCTTTGACAAACTCACACCCTTTATCTTGCTGCAAAACTGATTAAGTTCAGCTTGCCAGCAGTTGGAGAGTAGGTAAGAGCAAATTGCCTAAGATGCAACAAGCGGCGGCTGCATCATATTAATAAAATTAACCATACCAACAAACACTGATAGTGCTTCATAATGCTGCCATGTATCAGCCATGTAAAGCTGAGTTCCCAAAGGCATCGAGCCATTGCGATCTCCAAACATAACAAGCTTGCTGCATCTCAGACTAGGTGTACCATCGATGGTTTCCCATATGGTTTCCTAGAGATCATCATTTTCATAAGCCCTTTTTTACTGCAAAAGCAACACGGAAAAAAATCACCAAGAATTTAAAAAAGGAGCAGCAGCAGCAGCAGCCATGTCGGGAATAATTTGCAACAAGCACATTTTCAATTTCCAAACTGCCAAAAGATGCAGCAAATATTGACATTGACTCTAATGGAAAATTTGTTCGGGTGACAACGATGACAGCGAAGTTGCAACAGCAAAAGCAGCAGCTGGAGCAGCAGCAGGCAAATGACTAACTGCGCTATTATGTTGCACAGTTTTATATGTTTCTACGTAACTCTATGCTTAAATTGAATTACAATTTCTATGGGGTTGCCAGCGCTTAAAGCCGCAACGGAAGCTGCAAGCAGCTAGGTGGCAACATCATCAACTACCCCAGACGGGTGGCTCTTGTGTTTGCTCATGAAGTCAAAGAAACACAACCAGAAATGCAAATAAAACGGGAAGGCACAAAAGAAAGACGCCCAAAGATGACGTGCAGCCAAAGTGGATGCCAAGACTCAAGAGAGCGCAAGCAATCATGAGATGGGGACAGAGGGTTGGCGATGGCCAGCGAGATAAGTTGGACAGATTTCTAATTATACACATACATGTACGTACATGTTGCGGCACATTTGTGTAATATCAATCAACAAATTGCCAAGAAGCGCCATCAGTGTGTGCACACAATCAAATCTCACAACTCTAGCTGCCCCCTCTAAGGCCAACCCCACCTCAGGCGCTACTGTGCGGCTAACAGCCGCCTAGACAAAGCCAGGATTTAAAACCAAGATCATAAACAACATGAAACGAACAAATCACTTTGGGAGGGGCTTGCGAGGTGTTTATTTTCTCGTATCACTAGAGAGCTGAATGGAAGTGCTCCAAAGTTTTTCACAATACTGTTTTTCCAAAATTGTTACTGTTATCTCAAAACAGATTGAAAGAAATTCAAAGATATATGCTTAGATAGTTAAATGGTTTGCTAAGCCTGGCTTAAATACACAGTTTGCAATATTTACTGCCACATTGGGTATTATATTCGTAGTACCAGTTGAACACTATAATATATAGTAATAGCAAGCATTTCAATAACTTACAAACAGACCTCATTCCAAAATGAATAGGCAAAGCGTAGCGCCATCTAGCGTTGGCTTATTAATCATCGACTATGACAGTGAGTGAGGCAAGTGTGGGTTGCCCCCTACACAGCAGCTGCGTCACCACAAATGGCAATTAATACCCCTCACCCATACCCTAACCCTATCCCCAACTGCGGCTCCTGACACCAAATGCTTTTAGCTTACACACATTTTCCATAACAAGTCATTTAGTGGGTGAGCAACCATTGTGACTGGCTGTCGTTAGTCGTTAGTCGTTGGTCGTCTGTCCAGTTCCTCGATGCCACACCAACCCTCCGCATCGGTTATCGTCCATTCAACCATTCAAGCCTACGCCACTTAATTGCGTCTGCTCATTTACCAATAAAAACAGGATTCATGCTTGGCAGGAGCATGAGCCAACAAAAAAGATGGAGGGCGGAACAAGAGATGGTTTCTGGGTGTGTGGAGGCTGCTTTACAGTTATGTCCATGACTGAACGAATGCATTCAATCGGGTTTCCACACATAGTTGCACACACTTGCGTATTCTCATCATTCGCGTTTTCTTTGCCTATTTTCCATCCTTGAAATGCCAAACGTAGAAGCTTGTCCCTTCCCCCCCCCCCCCCCCCCCCCCAAAAAAAGGGTATTCAGAATTCAAATTAACAAATTGTATGCAAATCCAAAATATTTTTGGGTTTAAATCATACGTCTTTAGTGAGAGATTCTTTATGTTTCTCCACCTACTTCATATAATCCATAATCGTCTTGTGCATGGGGCAAGTGATTGTGTAGGACTTTGGGTTCTGCAGTTAATGCAAGCAGACGATGGCAAACCCAGACAGAATTTATGTTAAGTGTGCGGGTATTTGGGGCCAGTCTTGCAGCACCGCCTTTTATTCCATTCTGTCTGCCCATAGCCGCCCCGCCTCCCAACCTGCTTATTATGGCTTTTGTCCGCTTTGGCAATAAAAATGTCGTTCCGCAATAAAAATCGAATTGTTTCTCTATTTTTTTCGTATTCATTTTTCGCCTGACAGTTGCAGCTGTGCTCAGCCGTAAGGCGAACGCCCCTTTACCAAACCCCCCTCCGCCCACTGCGAACCTAGGACAAGCCGCTGGAGGAATGCTCAACAAAAGCTGAGAGACTCGGATCAAGCAGTTTGGTTTATGTGAAGCAGAAATTGGAATAGACTGCGCTTACGATACTCTGCAGCTGCACAGGATCTTAGACACCCTCTCTCCCCCCAAAAACACACGCACACATACACATACACATGCACACACTCGCACAGACATCGTGGCAGGCAAATGTAATCAAATGGCGCAAATTGCCGGATTTAGTTGGACTGACAGGGCGCAGATTTATTTTCATATCTAACATTTGTTTGCCATCCAGCTACGAACAAACACAGATAAAGTCAATTTTCCTGCCCCTAAGTCCCGCTAAGTTTCTACTGCCATTTGCTCTCTTTTTAGCGTGTGCAATAAATTTTCGCACGCCTAAATGCATCTAAGGCAGACCGTTCAAAACTTTAGCCAGAAAGATGGAGAATCATTTCTCAGTCTCCCATTTGTTGGCAAGAATAAAGTATATATAGTAAACATTGCACAAGATGTAGAAGCGCACCGATTTTTTTTTTGGATTTGCGATGCGCTATTAAATTTGATGGGTTAAGTTTTTGGAACGAAACGACTACAGCTATACGCTATATACGCATGTAATCTTCCGTCGAAGTTTGGTAAATTTGATGACTCTAACTGTCAAAGTCTTATCGATTTATGCTAACAGGTATATCGGTTTAGGGAATCAAAGTATCAATAGCCCGGAATTTGAGACAATCAAAATACATTTTTCGCATTTATTTTGAATGGATATATACGAATAGATTTGAAGCGTTTACTATATTTTGTCTTGGCATTATTTGAGGTTTACTTTATCCTACTTATGATAAATTGCTGGTATGGTTTGTACAAATATGATTATAATCATTCATCAGAAGAAGTGGAGCACCTAGTATCGATTTTCTTTTCCACGCGGAGCAGACTTTCACATGGACCTTTCTGAACAGATCATTGGGAACGAAAAAAATGCTGCGTTCTTTAGGGACTGTGGTTAAACTATGATTAAACAGCCGTAAAGAAAACATCTTGAGGGATGTTGGCCAAAAGTAAAGATCGAATTTAGTAGCTATATAAATAATATACATTTCCTGATCTGACACACAATACAAGTCTCTCTAGTTCATAGGCCAAGACTAAGTCTTGGTCGGGTGTAAATTTCAGCACCCAACAACAATTTCCGCATTCATTTTTTATTCTTTTGGTTTAACTCTTTTTTTTTTTTTGGTTTTCCATGATTATAACTCCTTTTATCCTCGAGTCCGTTACAGTGTATGTACGTGTGTGTGTGTGTGTGTGTGTGTGTGTGTGTGTGTGTCATTCTTTGTGTATGTTCGTGTCAGGACCAGCATAAACTTTGGCATTTTATATTCGGCGCGTCCAATAAGTCGACGTTCTGTTTGGTTATTTTTGGCAGTCTATTTATTTTGAACATATGCCAGCTGAGCTTCACGAGGCATTAGACGTTGCTTTCAGCTTTCAGCTTTCAGCTGAGGCAACTTTATGTTGTCAGTGGCTGAGTGGAGTTGAAACGGGTTCGTCGTCCTGCAAGCTGAACAGTGAACATTGAACATCGAACATCGTACATTGAGCAATTGACCCATTTGCATTGTCCTCTGAGCAAAGCCACAATCCAAACTGGTGGTAACTAATAATGCAATGCTGAGGTGACGAGAGGCAGTTGCCACATTACCACTTGGCCAAGTGGCGTGTTGCATTCACGTTGTTTCCGGGCTTGCTGCACCTACTTTGGCAGCTCTTGTTTTCGGCTAATTTCTCAGTTTCTTGGTTTCCTGACACCAGACTCGGGGCCAACCTGAACAACTTGGCGTGCCAAATGAACTTATTTCGTTTTGCGGCAAGGTATCTGCTTTGTCATTGCCTCCGTGACTCTCACTATTCCCTCCGTTCGATTCTCAGTTGCTTTCTGTCTATCGGTTGCATTACCGGCAAATTGTTGTGTGCCCATAAAATATGTTCTTGGGAATTTTGCCTCTTACTTAGTCCTTGTAACCCAAGCATGCAGTACTTGCATGCCACATGCCACATCAGATTATGCTATGCTCAACTGCTTAACTGCAGCAGAAGCTGTGAGGCAAGTGTTAAATGGTCGCCATAGTTTGCCACAAATGGTTGCGTTTAATTACACAAGTTTTTGCGCCACTATGCCTCATAATTTAGCAACGTGCTTGACAGTCCTTGCCTCCTTTGAGTCCTGCGCGTGCAGACAGTCTTCTAAAGCCAGCGGTCCTTTAATTAGAAATTGTTCTACTTAATAATAGTCAACCTAAAAAGAGTTCTTCACCAGCTTAATGACTATATATGTATTTGCAGCTGAACTTTCAACATTTGCTGTCGTCGTCTTAATCGATTCTAGTCTAGTACCAAATCCTATTCATAGTGTTGACTGTTTTACATCTTACAGACTAATGTACAAAATATATATGCCCATGATCAGCAACACTAACCAAGTCTATATAGCCATAGAAACACCAAACCAGTCTCTCAGTTTTGAAGTTATTTTTATGAAACCAAGCGTGTATCTGTGTTGGAACCGACCCGATCAGAACACTATATCTTCTAGCTGTTATTGGAAGGAACGATTCAAAAATTAGTTTTTCTTTCTAAAACTTTTTTGCTTACCAACTTGTCCCACATTTAAACAACACTATAAGATATATCTACATCTATATTTAACAAGTAGATGTAACCAAACTCACCAGTTATGCACAACATTATTTTCCTACGATTTGGACAAAAAATCATTGAAATCGAACTACTATATCTAATAGCTATTCCGCCAGCTGTTTCCGCTCCCTATTTTATTAGTATTTCTTGCCAAGTTAATGGTACTACCTGCTGAACTTACAAATCTGCATCTACACTGAAAGATTTCAATTATTTGCCAGCTTATTTGGTATTTAGTTTCAGCTTAACTTACTAAACTTAACTTTCTACGTGTTTCATGAATGATTGAACCGAGTTGACGTTTAGAATCGAACTACCCGCTCTGACGAGCAGGCTCTTTATTTATACAAAATGCTTATACCTAAATACATATGTAATATTATGCTGCTGCTTGTAAGACGACCATCGCGAAGGCATCCGCAGCGCCGCCTAACAGGCGGCTGGATCACGGCGAAGGCATCTGCCGGCAACCCGTCGCCGGCAAAAACAGCAGTAGCGAATCCAACATCAGCGGCCGGCACAACGATGAACAAGGCCGGCCTGCATGGGCCAGCCATCAGCTGGTCAGAGCATCACACGCTCATACTCGAACACTTACACTAGTGTTCATTTTTGAACATTTGTTATATATATATAAGGTGTTCATTTTAGAACACTACGCTTAACTGTAATCCTGGCAACAACTTAAGTCACCCCTTAAGAAGAAACACGAAGTTCTTTGATAGCCACAAAGATACTTTTCATTTACTCAAAAGCTGATGCAGCTCAGCTGCATTGCTGCTTAAGACTTGGCCACTCCTGCTACGATCTGCAATACTACTACAATCCTCGGTCTGCAGCTCAGGCATATGCAACAAAATATTGAATGTTGCCTAACTAATTTGTCACAATTACTTAGCATCCATGGGAGAGGTTCAAGATATGATATCTTTTCGAGCGTCCAGCGCTCATTCTGGCCAGTAGGTTTTCATAATTTATCTTTAGGATGTTTTCCTATTTTCGTCTCTAATCAAGTCATTGTGGATTTCAAGGTTGTTTATATACTCACCTGCCCCCACATCTGATTTGCATACGTCCATACATATATGTATATACATATATGTGTATAATAAAAGTGATTTATACAGATGGGAAATAAGTAAATAAATAAAAAATTGTTTCTTTTCAGTGTAAAGTATTTGATAGAAGTTGAGCTTAGTTTTTTAACTCTCCATCTCTCTCTCTCTCTCTCTCTCTTCCTCTCTGTCTGCTTTGTAGGTGCGTGCTATGGAGCAGCGGCTCAGTGAATGGCCAAAGCCACAAGCACAACAGCAGCATCAGCAACAACAACAACAACAACAACAGCTACATTCACATCAGAGCACAGCCACCAGCTCACCCATCCATCAGCAGCAGCAGCAGCAGCAGCAACAACAACAACAACAAGCAGTTGCAGCTGCAGCTTTAGTCGCTGCGTGTCAGCAGAGCGTTTTGGCCAGCTGCAGCAGCAGCAGCAGTATAGCATGCGCCCAGCCAAAGAACGAGGCGGAGAAAACGATTAACTCATTGGAGTACCAAGTGGAGGAGCAGCGGCAGTTGCGTTTGCATGACGCACGCCAAATCGAGGCAAAGGCAGCCAAGATCAAGGAGTGGGTGAACAATAAGCTACGCGATCTCGAGGAGCAAAATCAGCTGTTGCGCGAACAGAATATCAAGTGTAATCAGCAGCTGGAGCTGCTCAAGAATCACATTGCCAATCAGTCGCAACGGCACAGCATTGTTGGCCCTGTGCGCAATAGTTTGAGCTTGGATGTGCAAGATTTTGCCAGCACGCCGGAGACGCGCAGACGCAGCGAGAGCCTCGATCCGCAGGAGATCATTAGCCGACCGCTGACCAGCTCCTATCCGCATCATCAGCATCGACGCAATCTGTCAATGGAGCCGCAGGAGCTGGAACGCAATCTAGTTGCGGCCGTTGATGGGCTCACATTGGCGCCGCTGTCCAGCATCTCAAGCAAAGCAACGCACTCAGCAGCTGCGGCTGCAAGCACTCGTCCGGATAGCTCCGATACGGATACGGCGCACGACTATGCGGAAATCTATACGCCCTCGTGCGAGAAGCTGCCGGCCTGGATGAAGAACAATCCGGCGCTAATGGCCAGCGGTGGCAACTCAAGCACAACAACGACCACAGCTAGCGATGTGGGCGTGCCCAGGCCGCCCACACCGCCACTACATCGCTTTCCCAGCTGGGAGGCCAAGATCTATCAGGTGGCCAACGATGGACTTGCCGGCACCGGCACAGGCACTGGCGCAGGCCACGGAAGTGGTACCAACAATGTGAGCAACGAAAGCAACGGCAGCAATGAGCCAACGCCCGATGTACAGGAGCACAGCCAGCTGGCGCTGTCCAATGGCAGGTCGAGGCCAGGACATGGACAGGATGCGAACGGAACATTGGGCAGCAGTGGAACACCGGGCACACCGCAGCCGCCACCGACGCGGCAGCAACAAACCGCCAGCGGCGGCTTCTGTGATATCTCTGTGCCCGTTTATGCCACGGTCAAGGGGCGTGCCTCGCAAATCCGCTCGATGCCCTTCACGGGCGACTCCAGCGATGATTCGAGCGATGGCGAAGATCACGCCGTCATGCTTACACACAATTCGCACAACTCATCCAGCACGGATAACACAGAGACGTCGACATCTGGCAGTGCCTCGAGTCCCTCGAAAAGCCTTAAGACCTCCTCGAGCTTGAGCCCGGCCAAGCGCAGCGGCTCCGAGAGCCCCAAAAATGTCAAGGCGCGTGGTATGTACTTCTCTCCCCAACATTTGTTTGCACTCCCCGCACGCGTATCTGCCCCGTAAAAACCAGTAAAGCGTAACGGTAGCGGTAGCAATAGCTCATCATCGACAACAACAACAACCACAGCGATAACAGCACTAACGACGAAACCGGTGAAAATCACTAAAATACTATCCTGTGTCCTGCATACTCCATTTAACATTAACTGCTGCCACAGCTTGAACTCATCTTCAAATAGCATCTCTTGTATACTAGTTGCTTTGATATATTCCCATGCCACAACTAGGACCAACAAATCCTATTCTTATATCGCTTTATTCTACGGTTGCATTAAATTCCTTCATTTCAATCATTTCAACTCCATTTTCATTTTTACTCTGTATACCAATTCTGTTTCCATTCCATGACACTTTTATATATATATATATATATATATATATATATATATATATATATAGTTATTTTTTGGTATTGTCTGTTTTCTGCTTAAATTCTTCTGCAGTTTTTTGGTTTACTCCTAGGAAGACTTTTCGAATTCTTAATTTCTCCGTATTGTAACTTTGATATTCCTCTGCCATGAAAATGTTTCAATTCACTTCATTTTATGCTTTCCATTATATATAATATATGTATATATGTATGTATATACTCGTAGTACATATTATATATTTATATATGTTGAGCAATGATTGCATTTAAGCTTTCGTTAACTTTATCCCTGTATTCCTATGCTTATCCATTTTTTGTTTTTGCATTTTAACGATTTACGATACGATTTTGATTAGATATTTGTTCAAGTCCCCGATTCCATGCTATTTTGCATAACAACGAATTTGTTATCCGTGTATTCTAACAAGTTCAAACTGGTTGCATCTCAATCGCCTCACCACCACTCTCTTGTTGTGGGGCCATTTCATTTGTAACCACCAATGACCACACAATTAACCACCACCACAATTTACCGTTCACCCACCATTAACCTCACACACACACACACAAACACACATACACACACACACACACACATATACACACACACGCACATACACAACAGCAGGCCACACACGCACATCCACACTACAACCACAACACCATTATCAGCTCCATCAGACTCTTCCACACCCACAAGCGGCAGCGTTGGCGCCCATGCACAGAGCACAGAGCACGCTGCCACGCCTACATACGCCCACTGGCGCGCAGCCCACGCAACTGCGCGTAAGCCCCCACATGCGTGGCACAGTAATTTCAGATCTTTCCTTTGAATCAGGCCTCTCCGATGACTATGCCCTGCCACCCGACGCCGTTTCCGAATCCACGTGCATGGACGCCTCGATGCCATCGCTTTTAATGCGCCAATCCTACGTCGACTCGCCCAGCAAGAAACTCGAGTCGCTCGAGAAGGTGAGACTGAATAATACAATGTAAAAATCAAAATTAGTTTTTCACTAGTTCTAAGTCAAGTGTGTTTATATATTCTGATATTTATCGAATCCCATCGAGATTCCCCAGTGATTCTTAGCGTCCGTCCAGTCAGCTGTCGAGTTCAAACCAGCTGGATTCGAAATATATCGAATTAAAAAAAAAAATCAATCGAAATCAATATCCCAATATCCCATTGGTGGAGGTGTCGGGACAACCCATTTGGGTCTCAAGGTGGTCTTCTAGTAGAATACGCTGACGAAAGCGCTAGTCGTGTTATTCCATGCGCCTTTGGTTGTGACCGTTGGCTTTGGATATCTCAGGTTGAATCCAGCATTGCCGAAATGTGCTGTTGAGGCTATGTTTGATTCTGTGTACTTGCAGCTGACGCGGTGCAATTTCCGATTGATATTTGTTGTAGCTTGTCATTGGTACGAGTCCAAGTTTGAGTGTATGGATGATTTGGAATAATAGTTCTTAGCTTATATACATTTTTTTTATCTCTCTCTTTCACGTAGATGGGTCACCTGGCTAAACTGGGCGGTAAATTGAAGACTTGGCGAAAACGCTGGTTTGTCCTGAAGAACGGCAGCCTTACCTACTGGAAGAGCCAGCACGATGTGCAGCGCAAGCCGCAGGGACAGATCCAACTGGACGAGGCCTGTCGCATCAGTCGGGCGGAGGGCGCTTCCACCTTTGAGATTGATACGGGCAAGAAGGTGTACTATCTGACCGCTGATTCGCATGCCACCATGGACGACTGGATTCGAGTGCTGCAAAATGTGCAACGACGTAATGCGACCAAACTGCTGCTCAGTCGAGACGATCAGAAGCCGACGGTACAGGGCTGGGTGACCAAGGTGAAGAACGGGCATGCCAAAAAGTGCTGGTGCGTACTACTCGGCAAAATGTTTCTGTACTTCAAGGCGCCCGTTGAGACGGTAAGTAACATCGAATATCGAAAATCAAGTAACATGATTACGACATCAAATTATCACAATCCGCACAGAATCCACTGGGACAGATCAATATGCGTGATGCACGCGTTGAGGAAGTGGAGCATGTGTCCGACTCCGATTCGGAGGAACGCGAGGATGCCGCACAAGATCAGGCGAGACTCACCGTCGCCATCTATCCGGCGCATCAGGGCCCCACATATCTGATTCTATCCGGCAAACCGGAACGCGACAACTGGTTATATCATCTCACTGTCGTCTCTGGCGGAGGACCCAGTGCGGGCACACAGTACGAGCAGCTCGTGCAGAAGCTAATGGAAACCGATGGGGATCCAAGTAAGTTCAAACAATACACAACAGAAGTGTTGAGTAGTTTCAGCTAAATTCAATAACATAAATTATTATCAGTAACATGTCATGAAGTAGTATATAGTAGTCTGATCTGTCCAACTCCAACATATGTATATGTATGGGTATGTACAGGCTGTAACAACGATGCAGTCAAAGTTTTGTAAACATACAATGTAACGGACTTGACGGACTCTCCATTTGTATGGCTATCATAAGAGCATTCTTTTCATTTCGGTATAAATATTCGTTATACTCTGATACCGAGGGTACAAGGCTATATTGCTTTTCCGAAATATCCATTCGTCTGTCCGTTTGAATGAACGCAACTCAACTTTTTTCGACACCCTTGAAGACGCTAGAATCTTAAAACTTAGAACATATGCTCGTCTATGCTCCCGTTAGACAATGGATAAGATCGATAACCGCAAATCGATAAAGCCACAAATCTAGCACAATTCCAAAAGTGAAGGCGCCAAGGCGTATGTCGTTGAGTTTATAAGAAGGTATGTTGGTGTGGTGCCGAGATACTCACCACAATAAAAGATCGCACGTATTATTTTAATTGAATTACAACTGTATATAAATCGTAATGGTCTTTCCTTAATTTGGTTTAGACTGTGTGCTCTGGCGTCATCCCATACTGCTGCACACCAAAGATACAATAACAGCGCCACTGTCCTCGATGCACACGGAGACTATGCAGCCAGAGGCCATCAAGTTATTCAAGGTAGGTACATTATCTAACCGGATTCGGATCTTTGCCATTCGTATAACCCTTTATTTGTGTATTCACTCCATAGAGCATTCAGCTGTTCATGTCTGTGGCTGTGAACCAGCCAGGCATCGATTACCATGTGGTGCTCGCCCAGAACGCATTGCAGCATTGCCTGGACATGCCGGAGCTACAGACCGAAATGATATGCATTTTAATTAAGCAAACCTCCCGACATATGGGTCAGAAACTAAGTGTCGGTGTCCAGGTAAACAAGAAACTGGGCAAGCAAACGCGTGTAAGTTTTTAAGTTGCAAAGCTTCTTATCCTTTAAAGACACTTTTAGTTGTATCCCCCCCAAAATTTGGTGTTAACATTCTCATTTCCTATTGATTTCTATGTAATTTCCTAGACTAATCCATTTACTAATTAGTTGTGTTCATATCTAGCACGTGGCCGATGATTCCTTATCAGAGTAAAGACAAAATTTAAAAGCTCTCACAGAGCTTTCGATTCTGTACTTGAAAAAAGGAAAACAATTCTTCCAAAAGCCTTTACCGTAACACAGATCACTCACTGCTCATGTACACGTTACACCATTTGAAAAAACAAACTTCACTCAAATTAAAAGCTCGCTCTTCACAGCGCAAGCTTTGAAAAGCTTCCAAGTGTTACCTTACCTGAAAAGTCCATGCAACTAGGTATCGTATATCACAAATACCACAAAGGTCAATTATTCCCCAACTTTATTTTAATTGCTTATCAAAATCACCGCTTTGTAAAAGAATCAGCGTCAAAAATGGGTTGCTTCAATTTGAAAAGCTTACGAACGCCTTACACTTAACGACAAATCTAACCAACACATGCATAATAATCGATAATCTTATCACGCGTACATACCTATATCACATCCAACTCTTTCCATAGTGTATTCGTGTAGTTTTTAGCATGCTCCGCTGACAAATTCTTCGTATTCGATTCGATTCGATTTTTGTTTCCTTCTTTTTTTAATTTTGCGTTTTATTTGTTTTGATTTGTACTTCAAGTAGTGAACAGACAATGAATTTCCCCCATAACT